>JAQPZY010001662.1:3775000-3832500 GCA_029931535.1 Margaritifera margaritifera | reverse complement strand
TATAGCAAAATAGGTACTTTGCTACTATCGAATAGTGTTAGCTGGCAATCTATTGGGTTGTAGAATCACTGAAGTCACACTAAACGGTTTTAGGTTATACTGGTGTTCTCTGGGTTATTAATCGAACTCTGCAACCGTATGTACGTATGCATACATGCCTTCATCTATGTATAAACGAACTAATATTTTGTTTAAAGAAAATAATACCTTGTTTAAAGGAAATAATATCTTGTTTAAACAAGATATCAAATCTAATAGATAGGTATGACGCAAAATGTTTTTCGGGCCTTGTTCCTAATTTTTACACTCACTAAAATATTTAGACTAAACTGTTTACAATGATGATATTATGTGTAATATACATTGTAACATTAATCAGGCAGGTTACATATTTTTAAATCAAAATTACCCTACTACAACTACTACTACTGTTGCAGCTTTCTAGTCTCTGCATGTATAGGTATCCGCCCATCGATACATCAACCATCTAACGTATATATGTGTATATGTACGTATGTCTGTCTGTCTGCATGAATGCATGAATTAATTAATAATCTTTATTTCCTCATTAATGAAAGAGTTCAAACTATTCCAAAGCACACTGAGAAGGAGGCATAAGACATATACACGCAAAAAACCCACACATTATGAAATATACATGTACATACAGGAATAGAAAAGTAAATTTACTTATGGGAGTGGATTATTTCTTGTAAGCACGGTGCATATATTGTTTAGATTTCTTTTTTGTTTACTTAACGTGATACACAATGTAATAGATCTTTATACAGAACATTAAATCTTACTAAGAAAGTATATCACCATCCATATTTTATTAGCTCTATTGATCATAGACCATAAGAGCTTATGGTATGGTCTATTGTCAGTCGTCCGTCCGTCCGTTAGCACAAGTTTGTTATCGCTACTCCTCCTAAACTACGTAAAGGATTGCCATGAAACTTACACACACACATTCATCCCATTATATAGCTGGTCTCAAATGAAAATGGTGCCGCTCGGACATTCAATATGGGCGCCACAGTGGCCATCTTGAAAATCTTGTTATAGCTACTCCTCCTGAATTAATGGTCATATTAACATAGGGTTTTCACAAAAGACTTATTAGGATTGTCCATTTGGTCCTAAATGAAAGTGGTGCCGATCTGAAGTCAAATATGGCTGCCACCGTGGCCATCTTGAATTGTTGCTATCACTACTCATGCTGACTGGATGGTCATAACAACATGGGGCATTTACTAAACAACTTCTTATTGTGTCTAGTTGGTCCAAATGGTGCCATTCAGACATTCAATATGCCTGACACAGTGGCCATCTTGAACATCTTGTTATCAATATTTCTCCTGAATGAATGGTCATATCAACATGCGGTTTTCACTAAAAGACTTCTTATGATGTCTACTTAGTCATAAATGAAAATGGTGCCGATCCGACTATCTTGAATTCATTGAAATTCTTTTCAGCCAGTAGAGCGTCACTCCCTTCGAGGAACTCTAGTTTCGTTCGTTATGAATTATTTAAATCATGTTAAATCATGTATGCAAACATATATATATATATATATATATATATATATATATATATATATATATATTTCTGAGTACATACGTGAAGACTAAAGACAAAGAAATAAGAAAGCAATTAAACACATGTTTAATATATATCTCCACAACCCTATGTATGTATGTATGTATGTATGTATGTATGTATGTATGTATGTATGTATGTATGTATGTATGTATGTATGTATGTATGTATGTATGTATGTATGTATGTATGTATGTATGTATGTATATATGTATGTATGTATGTATGTATGTATGTATGTATGTATTGTTACGACTCTATGGTCTAAAAAAATGTAACAGAAAGAAAGTGAAACCAACAAATCAAGTAAAAATCAACAAGAAATTTATTTCTAGACAATGAAAGTGAAAGTTCAAAAGACACTTACAGTAACATGAATTAAAATCCAATTAATCCAATAATCCTAAGCGTCCAGTTTTCACAACTGTAATGACTCTTTAAAGACTGATGGCAAGGTTGAAACTGAAAACTGTCCACTAAACATGGTATATATAAAGATGGGTCACATGACAGAATGTTCTGGAAAATTATATAGTGTATGTGACTATTAACACAACTCTAAGATAAATTCTAGTTTTATATGTAAACAAAATCAACCTTGTCCTCAAATTGAATCAACAACTTGTTTACCAAAAGCGTCCTTGAACTCAAATACTAAGTAAAGAACCTAATTCAAGGACAATAGCTAAACATGCCAACATTAAACTTATCATTAAGGTTTAAGCAAATATTAAAGTCCAGAAACATTTATAATTTCCAAAAATATTTATAATATTATATAAACATCATACATAACAGTATGTATATATGGATGTATGTATGTATTATGTATGCATGTTGGTACATATATATATATATATATATATATATATATATATATATATATATATATATATATATATATATATATATATGTAGTTGTCCAAGGATGTATGTATGTACCTTCTAACGTACGTATGTATATACAAGAACTTATGTATGTAAGTATGCATGGATACATGAATGTGCGTATCTACATATTTATGTGCGTAGGTTCATACGTTAGTACTTTCTTTTGTACACATGATGTATTATGTATGTATGTATGTATGTATGTATGTATGTATGTATGTATGTATGTATGTATGTATGTATGTATGTATGTATGTATGTATGTATGTATGTATGTATGTATGTATGTATGTATGTATGTATGTATGTATGTATGTATGTATGTATGTATATATGTATGTATGTATGTCAATCTGTATTTCTGCTTAACTCTCAGTATATCTGGATAGTTAGTAAGCCATCTAGGGAACTATTGTATGTGAGTGCATTTTTGAACTGCCTAATATTTTGACAAGTTTCATGCAGCCGAATTCTGACCAAATTTAAGAATGTACTTTAATATGTTTATCAATTTTCTTTTTTATATATGAAACAAATGTAGTAACTCTAAGAAAATGGCGCCGCTATTTCACCACGAGAAGTCAAGTCATACTCATGATAGAAATGATAGAATATGCATAAGGAACTGAATGAAGAGTCTCTCTCTCTCTCTCTCACTCTCTCTCTCTCTCTCTCTCTCTCTCTCTCTATATATATATATATATATATATATATATATATATATATATATATATATGTGTGTGTGTGTGTGTGTGTGTGTTGCATTTTAGGTCATATGTAGATTGCTTCAGTTTACTAGCACTTTTGTCGACGGTGTTATGGCCTCCTGTTCTGTGTATAAGGCTAACATTTCTCTTCCATTCATGATTTTTGGAAGAAAAAAAATGGATAGTATAGATGAATATGATACACCTCTGAACCTCAATAGTTCCTATGTAAGGTTCTATTCTCATCGGTATCTGTCAATCGCCCATGTTTGCGAAGGAAGATATCATTCTTTTTATGCAGTTGATTTATCGAAATGCATAATTGTTTGATTCGACTGATTACATCATCACTGACGGTGTTTTATGTACACGGATTCTGATATTTGGCTGTTAATCAAACTCCAAGCCGGCATAAATCAGCCACTATGGACTAAAAAAAGTGCTAGTAAAATGAGGCATTCTAGATATGACCTAAAATGCCATTTTGGATGAAGAAGCTATTTATACCCTGCTTTTAATATTTGATATAATATGAATACTTTGTATACCGTCGATTTAAAATTAACGCGATGTAGATATTAGCAGAATTAACATCAATGTATTTATTGTAATTTTAAGAATTTAATTAGAAGTCACATATATGAAAGACGGATGGACAGTAGGACATGGGTAGTATTGTGTACCTTATCCAAATACAATAGGTAACGCAAAACACAACAATCGTGTCATTTTCTCAGTAAGACTTCATTTTGAAGTCACGATGTGGCGCAACCTATGACCTACTTGCCTTCATGCACAAAAGACTTGAGGCCATCACAAACATCCGCCTTTTTGTAGCCCCCACTCCACTCCACCCCTGACGTCACTACAACCACCAACCGCCATGGCTACATTCGAGATCAGAGACCTTTTGTATTGTAATAAATTTGGGAATGTTCCATTTGTATTTGCGTCTCCATTTATAGGTTAGTTAGATTTTAGTGATTAGTTGTTTGATTATGGGAAGTCGGTGTTGGGAAAATATTTCCCAGCCCGAGTAATTAGCCAATGTCTAGGAACAGACGACAAACTTAGAGTTTATTTTAGAGACTTTGCAGTGGCATGGACTGGTTTCGTAGTTTGAGATGGGGTCAGACTAGCATAAAAACAACTGTGAACCAGTCTAGAAATGGGTTCAGATACAATAGAGTATATACGGGTTTGGTGGTCCATAATTGGTTAATAATGAAAAGTAAAATTGTAGTAAAGAAAAATAGAAACAAGATTGTATTGATGCAGTTTTAGTATTTTTATAGTTCCCTGCATTGGGTGTTTTAATTGTGTTATGTGTGCTTCATCTCACGGCATCCTACATGGAAAAGCCATGCAAATGTGAAGTTGTAGTTTTGATATTGTGGTAATTTATTTATTGATTAGAGAAAAAAAATTTCTAGTCTTGGCGCTTTACGAGAACTTCCAGTTGACAACGAATGTTGTCGGTAAGTCCTTGGAAATAGGGGAAAACAAGGGACTTCCAGCCCAACCTCACGCAGGTGTTTGATTCGCTCGGTAGAGGAATCCTTGTGCGTGTTACAGTCTCATCAACTAATCTTCCTGAAACATTAGACCAAATCTGATCACCCTCAGTCAATTCGTATAGATGGATTTCAGGTTACAAGGACGAGTCTATATAACCTATGAAAATGTTATCTCCACCCCCACACCTCCACAGATTGTATCGAGGATCGAAAATCTTCTTTATCATCTATCCATCCTACGCAAACGTCATATCAAATATGAACACTCCCCCTCAATCGATGTAGATGGAAACTGCGTTACAAGGAAAACAGTGACGGACGGACGACCATGACCTATCACAATATATCCACAAAAGTGCGGATATAAAACACATAATTTTGAGAAGAAAATATTTTTCCTTTAATTTTATTTCATAACATACTATATCACCTTTCATTCCTAAGCAGAATCTCAAAGGAAGTCAATAAAGCCCACGAAAGTGGAAGCCCTATTTACAGTTATGTCTCAGTATGTATATATGTATGTAGGTAGGTAGGTAAGCGCGAAGAAAAAGGTTATTCGGACCTCGTTTCTAATTTTTGTAGCCACTAAAAGTAATGCAGCAAAATGTTGACAATGTTGACCGTATGCATAATAGTTATTGTAAGATTAATCACATATTTTAAAATCAAGCCAATCCTAATACTACTACTATTCTGATACTGCTGCTGCTACGAATGATAGTTTCTGCATGTCTGTGTATCTATCTTCCATCCACCCATCCAACAATCAACCCATACGTCTAAAAATCCGTGTATATATATATATATGTTTTATTTGAGAACGTCTGTATTTACGTATGCGTCTACACGCGTAGCTACGTATTTATTTACGCACAATCAAATGCTAGTTGGTACGTCTGTACGCATGTCTGTTGGTATGTATATATGTAAGCATGCATCCATATATCTTAATTACTTTGTCCATCTGTATTCCTGTTAAACTCTTAATATATCTGGATAGCTAGTTAACCATCTAGGAAACTATAGTAGGCGAGTGCATTCTTGAACTACTTAATATCTTGACAAGTTTCATGAAACAGAATTGTGGCTAACGTCTGACCAAAAGATTTCCACTGAGAAGTCCATCCTTTTTCATTTTCATGAAATATCAAATCCAGAATTTAAATCGCTAAATGTGTTCCACTAGGACCCTATTCATTGATTGCACTGACTTGTTTCTGAGATGAAACTATCCTCCCCAAATTAAAAATACTTGCATAACAGCCTCATGCCTATTTTCTGTACCCACATCTCCTATCTTCAATGGGCAGCCTTGTCTTGATGTAACTGCTTGCAGATAATATCCTCTGACCTTGCAGATAATATCCTCTGACCTTGCGAGGGTAGCTACTAGTACATAAGACACTCTTGTTTAAACAAGATATACAAAAAAAAAATATGGCACTATCCATCCACCGTAAGTTTTACATATATAGCCACATTCTTTACACATGTATATGATTTTTACATTTGAAGGAATTTTTATATTTGACGGTGCTGCGCGCTTCTCCTAGTTGATTGAATGCCATGTTAAAGGCACCGATTTGTTCGAAGGAGAACATCGCAAATTGGTATTTACGGCGGTGACACGTTATGTACTTGAAGCGCACATTTTCCATGGAGATAATACATTACAATAGACACGGATGTACCCGCTATTGACGACCGAAGCATTATCTACGTCCTGGGTCAGGAATTACATCCTTGTATATCAGGTGATGTTTTCGTAGATACTATATGTACAGTGAGAACTAACATTTTAGTACAGTATCACTTTTCCCTATGTACTAATTGTAAGAATAAAATTTTGTTGAATTTCATATTGGTTTTGTCTGGTTTGCCATTTTTAAAAAATTATAAAATCGACGTATGCATCAACTTTATTTATATACACAATACTACTTTACAAGGACGTTTTATATGAAAGACACATAACACTTTTTCCAAAACTTATCGTTTGGACGTTGTGTCGGATACTAGTATATACATGCGTACAGACATACATACATAACAATACAAAATACAGACTGGGCAATAAATAGATAGAATAGCAGACAGACACACATATAAATAGATACGCAGATGGGCAGACAGAAAAACGGATATATATATATATATATATATATATATATATATATATATATATATATATATATATATATATATATATTGATAAATAGGAAAGTAGGTACATTGAAAATTACCCTTAGACTTAATGGAAAATATTTTCCTCACAAATAAAGGTGTATCTATGGATTTTATAGTGGTCTGGTGCTTACGAACAGAACGCTGTGTGAAGACGACAATTTTTGATATGCCCTACCTTATTCTGATGTCTATTGAAATGTCGTAAAGAATCAAAACATTAAATTCTTAAAGACACTGTTTTCTAAAGTTTGGACTTTTGTACTTGTTGCCGAAAAAATTGTCATCTTACCTACAAACAGTAGTCAAACTGATACTTACATGTGTACCGTCTGTGTCGACGTGACCAAGAAAATCACAATTTCTCACCTCATGCCTGTTATCAAATATAGAAGTAGTACATACACATGTGTTGATAAGCGCAGCTAATATATAGCGCCATCTATATGTAGTAAATGTTGCCACATAATCAGGAATTTCGGATCTGTAAAATATTGCATATCAACTTCTAGGTCAAAACAACTCTTATAAGTATTGTGAATAACCTATCTGTAATTCAATTCTCTCCTCCATAATTTCTATTGTGTGCCTTAACCTTTAGCCGTAGATTTAAGGTATTTCCGAATTTTACCTTTTTTTATTCGCCATTTTGGGCTCTCATTTCTAAGATGTAAACAAACAAACAGCATTGCAGTGTATACTGAAAGACTCAGTGGCATCGACCTATGCAAAATACAGCATTGCAGTGTATACTGAAAGACTAAGTGGCATTGACCTATGCAAAATACAGCATTTGTAGTCTTCAATAATCGCATTTGATTTGAGAAATAAGTTCAAAAATTTGGATGTGACCCGAGGGCTGCAAACAGTTCGGATAATGGAATCAAAAGGTGATAATTAAAATCGCTTCTCCTGCCTTGAACTGGAAACCTTCACATAAACTTCAAATTGACCCGGGGTAGACAAAATAAAATAAAATTAGGTTACAGGTGGAATAAAAACTATGTGTACACGCATATACACATCCTATGTATTATATAAAAGTCATCTTATGATGGAAAAAATATATGGGAAACAATAGCATTTGCATTGCAATGAATCTATATGCATACATGCTACTATGAAGGTAGTTTACAAATAATTTGGAAAATAACAGAATATGATACATACATTCTTTCCTTCGTATTTTCTGGGACAAGTTTGCAGTTGAAGGCGAATTTTGTTCAGGGTTCAGGGATGGAAAGTTGAATGAGTTAGTGAAGCACTGCCATTTTTTGGTGGCGAACGGACTTCATACATGTTCGAAAATAAGTATGACGTTTTATTATAAAGCGAGATAGGATGCGACACAGTGCCTTTTACGTGTATCACGCACAAAAATGTATAATATATTCATCTAATCTGACCCAGAAGTACTGCCATGTTTCGCACCGTATGCTATTATTTTCCTCAGTATTGGTAAAACTAATTGCATAGCAGCCTATACGATTATTGACCCGATGCATTGCGGAGGATACTGTTTTTTGTCATTATTCTAGAATAGTATGAAATTTCCTGATGGGGAGTATCCGTCAGAATCAATTCCTTTCATCACATTTTGGTTTTTATGTGTATGTGTTTGCAATGTATGTGGCTTTGCGCTTAAATTGATGTTTCTTTCTAGCACCCGGACCAGTTTCAAAGCTGAAGTCAAGATTTGGAGGATTCCGGGGTCGAGATGAAAATTACAATGTAATGTGCTGCATTATATTATCGCGACTATCTGTGACTCCATGTCACACTCGGATGTTACAAATTCATTCTCAAACCAAAAGTCACGAATATGGTGATTCATAACGACTTCAATTGTTGTGTATTTAATCCACCAATACTGCTGATACACGATTTTGCTAGGGACATGTAAAAGAAAAAGCGCTATTTTTTTCTCGGCTTGCACCTTGGAAATAATAGCTCCATAAGGGTTACTGAAAATAGGGAAAACTTGAATACCCATTGAATTGCAGAGGAAAAAGTACACGCAAAGAAATGGGGGCGGGTGGGTGATTAGTTCGAATTTACCACTTCAAGGTTATTTTGACTGCCTATTTTGAGTCAGGCTTTGGTCTATGAATTTAACGTACTACAATCTCTGAGTCAAGAATAAAGTTGATATAGATGGCCCTGCTCAAAGATCACGTGAAGGATAGGCACCGCCATTTTGAAATCTTGTTCTGAACGAGCTTGATATACTTTTAAAAATAAGCACAAGTTTGATTTCTTTTTTAAACAAATATCTGATGGAACTCTCCATTTTTTATTATTTACCACAACCAGTAACACAAGTCTTAATATATAGAACCAAGCTCATTCTTGTGGACTTTTAAGTTGTTGCACCATTTCTGTACTTTACTACGTTGCTTCTGAAGGTACTTTCATTACAGTTTGCATCTTCATAGCTCCTGTGACAACATCAAAAATTTTACCTTTCTGTGTGACAGATCTCCAGAGACATGCAATTCTGTCAATAGTTATGAGTTATGACTGAAGACAAAAAAAAAAAAAAAAAAAAACAACAAAAAAAACCCTGGGACAAATGGAAACCGTTAGAGTTAAACTTCCTTCTAAAGACTGGATCGTAAGAACATAAGAAAATCATTTCTGAATATTTCAATCCATGGAGAAAGTCCATAAATCAAGATTTATCTCGAATAAACAAGTTCAACTATTTGTGATGATTGTTGAGTCATACATTTATGCCGTCATATCAGAAGAGATCTCATAAATTGATGTCTGATAAAGAATAATCTATCTATTTATCGACCTGTTTGTTTGCCTGTCTGTCCGTTAGTGCATCGATCCACAAAAAATCTCTATCTGATAAGGCGGGTCCATGTATTACATATTCACAGTTTGTACCCGTGTGCATGGTCGAAATGGTATAAGGGTTGGTGCATGGTCGAAATGGTATAGGGGTTGGTGCGGGCAGGCAAGGTGTTTCTAACCATAACCCGCGGACCCGGGTTCGAATCTCCGTAGACTATGAATTGAAAATCCTCTACCCTGTATGATAATGTTATTTATTCGTACTTACAAATTCTGTTAATGTTATCAAGCATACTCCTGTAGGATCCAGGGATAGCACTTACAGACCTGTTTGGTGTATATTTCTCAGTCTGTCTGTCTGTCTATATATATATATATATATGCGTGCGTGTGTGTGTGTGTAACTTCTTGATATATTTTTGGTATCTTTTAATGTAACAATGTATCTCCGTATATATTCTTACCAGATCGGCACCTGATCAAATCTACAAATTAGCTGTATTGATATTGTGCTCATATCTGTGATTATCATATGCAGAACTCAAGATTTGTTCCTAGATACGCAAATAGCCATCTATTCTTGAAACCGACCTAACTCTTGGGTCCAGACAACGCATTTAAAGTCATTTTTTTCTTTCAAACATGGAAAAATCTTCAACTTCAAAATAGAGTTCATATGGAGACAGGAATCTCTCTCTCTCTCTCGCGCGCTCTCTCTCTCTCTCTCTCTCTCTCTATATATATATATATATATATATATATATATATATATATATATATATATATATATAGAGAGAGAGAGAGAGAGAGAGAGAGAGAGAGAGAGAGAGGGAGACAGACAGACAGACAGACAGACAGAGAAAGACGGAGACAGACAGACATACAGACATACAGAAATGAGTTAAGATGAAAAAGAACACATATACAAATATTTGTTTTCAAAACCTACATATGAACGAACGCACCAACAAAAGAACTAGAGGAACTCGATACACGAAAAACCATACCAAAACAAGTTTACGGGTTAGGGATTACATTAGCACTTATTCAAGAAGGAGGAGGATTATAATAAACACTGAACAAAGAAACAATGATGAAAAAGATGATATAGGGGAAAATTTTAAAGGACAATTGCGACGGGTAGATGGTATAAATGTAGTAAACGTGATTGTAGGGATAAAATAGAAAAAGACAACTCATAGTGGGCACCTCTACCCCCGCTCCCCACTGAACTTACACATTTACAAATTGCAAACATAGGTGTCAGAGATCATCAGAAAAGAATTTAGAACTCCATACAATTAAAAATGAAAGAAATCTTTAAGGAGCAAATCATTGTGGCATACAGAAGAGGCAAAAGCTTCATGGGTTCATTAGTACATGGGAAAATGAATAAATGACTAAATCTCAAACCCATATTATGTCTGGAAGACTGCACGGTATCTCCAATTCTTTTAAATTCAGATATGTTTGATATGGAAGGTGATACATTCTTAAATGTGATGAAAGAAATAAGCAGCACTATTAGGAGTTTAGGATATCGTGCAATATCGTGCTTAATAGTCAGGAAAGTGTTATATGTTGAAGGAACAAAGAGAGAGATAAGAAAATGAATAAAAAACATATGCAAGATGTGAGATTTAATCGGAACAAACCAATAATTTATCATGTTCAAGAAATAATCACGGTGAAAATAGTATGAGTATCCATATCTTGATAAAATGATCAGAGAAAGCGAAGAATACAGACTGCTTCAAGCGAATAGATGGCAAAATTAAAGGCAAGGATTCCACCTGGGGGGAAAAAAAGTAGAAAAAGCAACAATTATACTCTGATGGTAAGGTAACAAACCTAGGGTATGTGCTATTTGTATTTGCGTCTTCGTTTATTACTTTTTTAGATTATAGTGATTATATGTTGATTATGGGGAGTTGGTTTTGGGAATCTATTTCTCAATCCGAGTAATGAGTGAGTTTCTAGGATAGACGTCATAATGTACATTATTCACCATCTTTATGACAGCATGGATTAGTTTCTTGAAAGTGACACTACCTAAGTTCTTAACATAGGGAGTTTTCAGTATATTTTTTTGGTATACGTGTTTAGTAATTAGAGATATGAACAATTCTTTGTATTAGGTGTAAGAGTAGTGTTTTGTATTGCATGGCATGAAGTACTAATATTTGGCTTGGACAGTCTTACTGTTGAATCATGCAGATGTGAAACAAGAAAAACCATGCAAGTGTTAAATTAGAGGTTCGTGATGTGAGGTCATTAAGTGATTAGAGGAAAATTATTGCAGTATTTGCGCGTTTATAAACCATTCATTTGACAACGACTGTTGTTTTGAGGTCCTTGGAAATAGTGGAAAATAATGGACTTCAAGACACGCTCACATAGGTGTTTGATTTCCTTGTGTGTAACAATATATTACAATTATGTTATTATGATAACGTTACTACACACATGACATCGTGTATATATCAATACATTCGGACTATTCTTGTCTCAAAAGAGAAACTTTGTAGCACACTCTTCACTGTTTCATACTCTATCATACTGTATCATACTGTATCATACTGTATCGCTATCGTAAGGCTGTTTGACTACAGATTTATCTACACATCAGTCAACCATCTCCGCAATTTGGTGCACGAGGACTTTGATTGAATCATACGTTATCTCTCTTATCACAGATTGAAAACCAATCAAATAGAGGGGAAAAGGCCAGACTATGTATGGCGGTACAGATGCATTTCATTGTGATGTCACTGGTCTATTTTGAGTTCTACCTTGTAATATCGTCAGCCTTGTGCTTTATCACTGCAGGTAACGAAATCATGACATAAGTATGAAGTAAAATCTGCATATTCTGCACCAAATAAATTATAGAGAAAAGATCGCAAGTCATAATAGGTGACAACTGGGAGACAAAGGGGATTCGTATGTTAAACAGTGTCAAAAATGTATTGCGACAATGGGAATTTAACATGATAGAAAATATTACCATTGTTAGAAGTGGTTGACCTGCATTGGGTAAAAATCTATAGCGACAATGGGAATTTAACATGACAATGTGAGTTTAACATGGGAAAGTTTATAGCGACAACGGGAGCTCAACACGTGAATAGCGATTTACTATCCAATACTTAGTTATCTACAAACCAATATTTAGTTATCTACTATCCGAAACGCCGTATGTAGAGACCAAAACCTCACACATATTATCTAACGAAATGGGTAGGACATACAAGAAGGGGATGAAACACACACAAACATACTATGACACACTAGCATGTGTAGGAGTGTTTATATACCCACTATATCCACACACATACATACTCTCATACACAAGCAAGGCAAGGGAAGGAGTGTTTATAGACACACTATACCCACACACAAACAAGCTATCATGCACAAGCAAAGCAAGGGTAGGAATATTTATAGACATACTACACCAACACGCACACAAACATACTATCACACACACAAGAGGCAAAGGGGTTTAAAGTTTTAGTGAACATAGACATACACAAGCATGCACAAACACATATATCGGCAATAATTGTGAATAGTAAATGTCTTATCTAGAGATCTGGGTGGTCCTAAACAGGGCCGTTGGGTTTTGTTAACCAAAGAAGAGTGTTAATATAGTCAGCATTGCTTGACTGTTCTACGGCGTACGATTCTTATCATCACAGCAGGGTCGTAGACTAAGACACACTTCAAGCATCCTTGTCTCTCCATATAAAATCTTTGCTTCCATATGACTGTTTCCGTAATCTTCGTCATGGTCCTCGACGCCTTCACATAGACTAGGTAGTCTGGGTTAAACGATGGTGGATGATTCAATACTGGCATACATATTGGTTGTGTTGTTTTGAGAATAGTTGATACAATGGGACAATGCGCCTGCATATATAGTCTAGGACCAGATCGGGACGGATTATAATGTTCCACCAATCAGAACGCGTGTAACATAATTCAGTCAGGACGTGTTCTCTCTCTTCCAAGCAGAAGAAAGAGGACGCGTGACGTCACTTTAAAAATATATGCGCACCAGCGTTCCTACATATATTACCATTGCAGAACAGTTCATGTACAATACCTATGGCTGAAACGAAAACAATGTATTGCAGTGCGCCTGCCGCGTATATATCGTACACTCGGAGTGATAGTACAATGACTACTACTACTGCGGCTGCACAGCCAGCATTCTTTTGCCAGAAGAGGGTAACATCAATTAACTTTGGTTGATTTTCTATCATCTTCGCAAGAATATATGCCTGCGATGGTAGTACCGCCTTCACCTCCTTATCCATCATTACCACTGTGTGACGATTTCAGAAATAAACAGAAGGAAGAGTTGGAGAGATTTTGCAAGAAGAAGAACCAGTATTTGTTTAACCAGCAACAACAAGAAAAGGAAAAACGAAAGCGAGACAAAGAAGAAGAAAAGAGGAAAACTTTGAACAGTGAACAGAAGGAAGAGAGTGAAAACAAAACGGTAAGTCTGTTACAAGATATTTTGGCGGAGTTAAAGCACCTGAGAAAAATGTATCAGACTTCTTTAGCCAAACTCAAGAGGAGGAGACTTTCACGATCCAGGCTTCTAAACCTTTTATAACTACATCAACTCTCACCGCCACTGAGGCGCCAGCAGCAGTTACTACCACCGATACCAAACCAACAATAGCAGCAGGAGTAGGACCTGGCCGTAGAAAATGATTAAAACAGTAACAGCTGATTACATCAAGTTCATACAATGTTTGTTATTCGAAAAAACGCCAACGACCTTTTATTCAGGTCCCATATATCTTTTAGAAAAGAAATACTACTCAGTGATTGCTAAATTAAATAAAACTGAAATCCCTTCACCAAGTGTGCGTGTGTGAGTGTGCGAAGTGATCGATACTAAAACAAAAAATAAAGACAAAGAGACATTTACGTTATCTGCTTTGGCATATTTTTGTGAAATCAGATTCGCCATGAAATTCATTACACAGAACAAAAGTTGGCTTTCTGCTTTCTTTTACTGTCTGTATCGCTTTTTAAACTTTCTTTATGGCATGGGTTATTCATTTTCTCCTGTTTCTTCTACATCATATCCCGTTCTGAATTTCTTTACTAAAATGGGTTCCTTTTCTTATGTTTCTGCTGAATGCTGCTCCTCCTTCTCCTTATCCTCTTTTATCCCAGGACACTCTGAAGACCAATGCCCTTTGCCTTGACATTGATAAGAGGTATCTTTACTTTTGTCACTCTTTTCTCCTGTCTTAGTGGTTCCATTTCTTTGACGTTGTCGACATTCTGGAGTTCAGTGTCTTTTCTCTTGACAGACATAGCAACTATCTTGGTTTTTATCTCGAGTGAAGTAGTCCGCCGTTTTATTGAAAGTGTACTTTTGAATGATTCTCGTTCAATTTCTGACAAGAAGAGCGATCTGTCTTGACACGTCCGTCATCACAGAATGAAATTTGAATGAATATATTCTCTTAGGCTAATGGGGTCTCTATATATAGAGAGAGAATGTGCATCCTAATCAAATCAATTTTGGATCACGATGAAACGATCACACCTTACTGAGGAGAAACCAGAAGAAGCCAAGAGAAGACGACCACGACTTTCGCTGCCGCCCATACACTAAGTGCAGTGTTAGCAAAAGTGCATGCCAGAGATTTTGAAGACGACATGAGTGATCCTGAGCCAACACCATCTACCTCCACTACAAGACCAAGGCTGTCAAGCTCAACAAAGAAAGAAAGTCGTTCGGTAGCTCCTAAAGATTATTTTCACATTTTCACATTCGAGAAATCCCAAAAGTGACTGCCAGAAAATTTTGAACGACATCGTACACTTACACGGTGAAAATTACAGAGTTCAAGTCTCAAGTGCCACCAGAAAAAACAGCAGGTTTCATTACAGATACATGGGAATCATTATTAGAGACATTGCAACGACAATGCCAAACTAAAGATGACGATCCTTTGAGACTATCCATCAACCACGACAGCTTAAAATATCCTGTCTGGATAGACTTTAGTACACCGGCAGTAGCAACACCTTCCAAAATTATCGACAACATTCAACACGTTCAACAATCCAATGAATAGTTTAACGTCAACGATGGAAAAGTCACTTTTCACATGACTCACGTGTCACGAGGTAGCGGACAACGCAGAACAGTTTTAGGGGTGGACAAACTTCGCAGTACCAAACAAAGTATCGTTCAGATTAACAATGACCAAGATCAAATGTGCTGAGCCTTTGCTATCGTGGTGGCTCGAACGTCTGCCTAGAAGAACGTTACAGCGAAATGGAAACGATCGTGGGAGAATAATATTCGATCTGACAGAGCCAAACAACAAAGAGAAGCAGAAATTATTTTGCAGCCAGCGGACATTTCTAAAGAGACTGTGTGTAGAATTACTGAAATGCAAAAACGTGTTGGCATCTTTTTATACTTTGAAAGTATACCCTCAAGTTGTTTGTGGAGATTTCCTAATTTGAGGACCAGATTTTCCCAGATGGAAAATGCATTCATGTTTATTATCATCAAGATCATTACTGTGCCATTACAACCATCATATGATTTCTTGGATATGGATATTATTGTAAGCAATGTGACCATGGATTTAGCAATCGGGAGCGCCGTCGTAGGTGTTTAGCTTCCAGACCGTTCCTTCCTGAAAAAATAAAAAGAATTCATTGCTCTACTTGAAAGCGAATCTTCGTCAGCCCAGCTTGTTACGCAGAACATCTAATGAAACAATCACAACAACCACAGCAAAGTGCTTGCGAATTAGTGAGAGTGCTCCTTTTGTGGACATTGTTATCGAACTAATAACCAAAATGAGCAAGTCGCGGAAATCAATCATCAGTGTTACATTCAAAGATATGACAATGAATCGAAGTAGAACCGTGTTCCATTTGAAGGCTAATGCTAAGGAGTACAAAACGGGCATCGAAGAGGCCAGAATTTAGGGGCGCCGTTTTAAGGTCTTACCTAAAGTGGAAAACAAGATCAGTCAAACTCTGAGCAGAACGACAGCCAAGAATCCGCTACTTCAGGTGGAAGTGAAAACTTTAACCATAGCCTCTGGACTCCGATCCAAGAAAGAAGATCATGTTTTCCAAGTACAGTTACCAACACGATTGCTGAATGGCATTGTCAGCGATGTGGCCCTCAACGGAGCCATCGATCAAAGTCCTTTCAAGTTTCAATACTACAACGTGTCCAAGATAGAAGTCATTTGAGATGGGTAGACGAAGTGTACCAGAGCTACTGAACCTCACTTGACCCCGAAAAATTGCTTGATATCTTACTTGACTCTTCTTGAAGCCACACCACAGTTAGGTACCAACAGCAGCCACGGTATTTTCGCACGACGAATATGCAGAAGGATATGATTTGTCAGGATTTGATTTCATTCCAGACCAAGGCAGCGACAAGGGACATTTTCACATATAAAATCAGGGCCAACTTCGTATGGAAATTCAGTTTGCAGTTGCTCAGGCAAACATAGTGAAAGTTATCTTGTATGCAGAATACTCTTCAAATCAAGAGCTAAAGAGAAGTGATCGCAGACTATTATAAAAACGTAGACGGAACACTAACCTATGGAGATATGCGATGAAGGTGTTTTCTATCCAGAAAAACAACGAGAACAGTCAGAGACCACAAATAAGGAGAAGACAAAAGTCAGTAATGATGTCAAGATGGCCAGAAAAAGACAAACATATAGTTTCCTGTTTTGCTCTTGACATGGCTAAAAAATTACAAGCCTAGAGATATAAGGGTGTCATGGGTGTCAAATCGATCATCCTAGTCAGAAACAAATCAACAAATGTTTGATGATGAGTTCAGAAGACAAGTTGGAAGAGTATATGGAGGAGTAAAGGACCCTCATCTCAGAAGAGAAGTTTTTGAAAAAGTGTTATAAAGACTTGCGTGACCATTCCGTACCTCCATTGACTTCTCTGGAGACGAAACGCATCAAAGCTCTCTTGTAACAGAGTACAGAGACTACTCATTCATCGACTTACTTGACATACATTTTCAAGGAAAAAGTCAAGTGTGAACTGATGACATATCGTTACCTGTGCAAAGAATGGATACCTGAGAACTTCACTACCTTCTGATTCACAGTTCGTGCACAGCTTCTTGGAATCCAACGATGTGTGCTAAATATGAACTTAAACATTGGAATCCTAAAGACGTTCATGCCTATGTCATCAGGATAGACAATAGTCATCGTCCAGGAACCAATTTGGTAACATTCTGCTTTCCCAAGGACAACAGTGTGAAATATTTTGCATCATATAGTTAAACTAATTTGGAAGACATCATTGACTTTATGAGAAGAAATGCTGTATCTACTCAATTCAATATTGTACAATTACAAGAATCAGATTCCAGCGTGTGATTTATTTTGATGATAAAATAGACAGGTGATTTTGTGAACATCATGACTACCTGTTTTTTTTATTATTTTTTGTTGTTGTGTTTTTATTAGCTCAGAAACGTAGTGTGCATCGATGGCAACATGATACTGTATTAGATCATTGGAAGTCTTATCTGACTCCACAACGCTGTCAACCTAGTAAATACGTTTATGTTTAGTTTGTCAGTTTGTATTCATGTATGAGCTAGATAAGCTTCTGTTGATTATTAAAATATTCATTTTTAACAAATGGTGTTGTAGTTTTTATTTTTTTACCCCCAAAATTGTGACGGCATCCTGTTTCATTCTCTCTGTTGATCTTTGTAGAACATAATACAAACATATTGGTTTATTTTACGTCCGCGCGCTGAAGCGGAGGGACATTTTTCTTCACGTCGGTACTTTTCACATATAAAGCGGTGCGTTAACCAGTCTTGCCACCCATCTGTGACTTATCAACAATCACCATGTCATCAGCCATCGGGAAATTGAATGTAGCCCTGGTGCACATGTACACCGTAAGAAAATGTCTTGTGGCGAATAGAACGGACAGAAATCCAATTACATCTATAAAGATAGCGGAGCATCTAGTAGAAGCGGTGCTTAAAGAAGAATAAACGAAAGAGCAGAAACAATGGGAAAACAGGAAGAAGACACAGGGATAAGATGAGGAGAAAATGGAGATAGATGATGAGTCTCACTTTAGGGTCACTGTTAAAAAGAGGAGTCCATTTGCTGTAGTAAAACAGTGAGATAATATCTAAATAGTCCAAGACGACAATCAAACAACTTTTTTTCAGGGCCCTCACATCTCTTAGAAAAGAGATGTTACTAACAAATCATTGCCAATTTTTGTTTGTATGTTTGTATATGTTCATGTCTTCCACAAAAAAGTTAAACTTAAACCCCGTCTACTCCAGTGTAAAATGGTATTTGTTGGTATATTGTGCATGTATAAAAACTCCCTAACCCTTGTCTAATGTTAAACCTATGTGACAAGTAAGAAGAATTGTTTCTTTTAGGTCTGCGCAATTTCACTTGACTTGCATTCTGTACTACACCTACGGATATTTCCTTCACGTTCGCGTTTCTACTTCGGAGGGATGTTTTCCTTCACGGTCGCATTCGCCAGTATTGCCATTCATTGTCGATCGTGTACAGACATAAGAAGAAAAGGAAAAATGACAACCCACATTGCCAAGTAGGAACGTTGACGGAAGCCATCAGTAATAAAGAGAGAGTAGTGCACCTCCTAGGCCGGGGGGAGATGGAATTTCACCCCCACAAGCGGCATTTAAAGCGCGAGACGACCTCCTTGAGACTAGCGAAGGAGTCCTTCAGAGAAGTGATGAAAGATTAGGGCAGCCTTGGCATAGGAGAAGAGGGTAAAGGAGTGGAAGAGGAGAGAAAGAGACTTCAAATGTCTCTACCAGAATTAGATGAAGACCCAAGACAAAATGTGACAGAGGGGAGAAGATTGGATCCCTAATGAGAATGTGAAGGAAGATGGTTGGGAGAAGAAATCCAACAAGCCTAGTGTTAGGCCTATTTCTCTACCAAGGCAAATCGGAGTGCAGCTAGTAGATGGGGACAACAATGTGCTGCCTTCTGTGCCTGACCCGGGACGTGCAACCACCAAGGTAGAGTGGTGGCAGAAATCAAAGGGTCCATTTCAGGACCACCCAGATCTGTAGAAAAGAGAGTTACTACTCAACATTATTGCCGATATATATGTGTTTGCATGTTTGTGTATATCTATGTCTATATTCACAACGCAACTAAAACTTAGAACCCTTACCTTTATTGTGTGTGATAGTATGCTTGTTTGTGAGTATAGCGTATCTATAAAAATTCAATCCCTTGCCTTGCTTGTGTATGATAGTATGTTTTCGTGTGGGTATAGTGTGTTTATAAGCACTGCTACCCATGACTGTGTGTGATAGCATGTTTCTGTAGTTTTCATGCCCCTTCTTTTGTATCCTATCCATTACGTTAGATATTAGGTGTGAGGTTTTGGTCAATACACGTTGCTTTTTGGATAGTATATAATTAAGTATTGGATAGTAGATAACTAAGTACCGGATAGGCGAAAACTACACTCATGCTAAATTTATGTTGTCGCTATAAACATGTCCATGTTAAATTCCTAGTGTCGCTATAGACTTTCCCATGTTATATTCCCATTGCCAGACTTTCCCATGTTATATTCCCATTGTCGCTATAGACTTTCCCATGTTATATTCCCATTGTCGCTATAGACTTTCCCATGTTATATTCCCATTGCCGCTATAGACTTTCCCATGTTAAATTCCCATTGTCGCTATAGACTTTCCCATGTTATATTCCCATTGCCGCTACAAACATTTACCCAATGTATGTCAACCACTTCTAACAATGTTACCATTTTCCCCATGTTAAATTCATATTGTCGCTATACATTTTTTACCCTGTTTATCGCTCTACATTTTTTTACCGTTTTACATAGGAAGTCCCCTTGCCCAATCACCACCAATTACTGCTGTCGCAGCAAGTGCAGCCTATATTGAGCGTGATGCAGTTATCAAAGCGCACGTTTTTTTCCATGCGGCATTTTGCCACCAAAATTACAGCGTTGTGGCAGTGGTTATTATCCTACCAAAGGGAGGTAGCACGCTACGAGGAATATTACTCTGATGTCATTTCACGCATTGATTTACATCAAAATCAGGTAAATTCATCGTTTCAAGTATACCTAAGTGCGGGGTTCATGGATATAAATATGTAACATACTTTAGTTTGATTGCAACACACACCTTGTCGTTATGAAAGTCGGTGTCAAAATCAAATATAATTATAATTAAAAATCAAACATCCACTACCGACTTAAATTCAACGTTTTATCCCTGGTCAGTCAAGCCATTAAACATATTTCGTGACAGTCGCCAGAGTAACCATAATGTTCACCATAGAGACTGATATATACACTTAAAGTTCTTTTTCATTAAAGTACTTCCCCAAATTGCATACGTCCGAGATCACATTACGATAAACAGAATGGTACAAAGAGGTTACGAGTACATGATAATACCTCCAAAAAGAAATGTCAACTTGGATCAAGATGATGAATAAGATGATGTAACAACGTTAGAAAAATATGATTGGAAGGAGAATGATGTTGTACGTGAATAAGGACAAATCTTTGAAACGTTGTGAAAACAAGACAACTGCACCCAAAAAATTAAAAAGGCCCAATTTAAAAAAAAATGGCAGTGAGCACTAAAACCAACTTTATGATCTTTGCACAAAATCCGTACTATCAAATGTTTCAACTTCGGACGATATCTAAGCACACAGTGCTTTGTTGTGTTATATAAATCCTACGGATGTTAAAGGCGAAGCAAACAGAGTTTGTGCATGATCACATTAAGGGATAATCTCATTCAAGTCACACCTTCGCATGAAACTTTGAATTTAAATAATGTTAATGTGGAATTTTATATGGACTAGCACAACACAGCAATGTGAAAATCAATGTCATTGAAGGGTGTTCAGTATGTTCCATCCATATCAAGCCCACGAACTAGTCCCAAATATCTTGTATGCATATTCAAACGCATTTCAAGGCTATAGGAAATTCAAAGCCCATGAATAGATAATTCATTATATTTGAACAGTCATCAACTATTTTTAAAGCAACCTAGTACATTTCTAACGAACAGAGAAAGTAACTGTGATATAAGTGACTATTAATACTATCAACTAAGTCTTTGGTACATGACTTTGACCCCATGTGTAAATGTGTCTTTAATATTTGCCTGGTAAGTGGCTATATAATAGATTGCATCTAACTTTCTACTGACTGAAGAAGGTAATGATAATAATTTTTGGGAAGCACTTTTAAATATTTCACATTTAATGTAAAAAATGTCACTGTTACTACATCAAAACTGAAAATTGAATGAAAATTCATCAAATGAAAAGAAATAACCCGTGTCCATTGTATTGTTCTGTGTTATTAAATTTCAGATGTTGAATATCATGTTGTAGCTTGAGGTAGATACTGGTTTTTTTGTGGGTATTCTTTTCGGGAGGGGGGAGGTTCTTCATTTAGCAATATGACCTTATGCGTGTTAATACTGTTTTCATTTAGCAATGTGACATTATGCTTGTTAATACTTGCTCCATGTAGTAATATGCCCTTATGTTTTTAGTACTTTCTAAATATAGTAATATGCCCTTATGTTTTAGTACTTTCTCCATGTAGTAATATGGCCTTATGTTTTTAGTACTTTCTCCATGTAGTAATATGCCCATATGTTTGAGTACTTTCTCCATGTAGTAATATGGCCTTATGTTTTTAGTACTTTCTCCATGTAGTAATATGCCCTTATGTTTTTAGTACTTTCTCCATGTAGTAATATGGCCCTATGTTTTTAGTACTTTCTCCATGTAGTAATATGGCCTTATGTTTTTAGTACTTTCTCCATGTAGTAATATGGCCTTATGTTTTTAGTACTTTCTCCATGTAGTTATATGCCCTTATGTTTTTAGTGCTTTCTCCATGTAGTAATATGGCCTTATGTTTTTAGTACTTTCTCCATGTAGTAATATGGCCTTATGTTTTTAATACTTTCCCCATGTAGTAATATGCCCTTATGTTTTTAATACTTTCTCCATGTAGTAATATGCCCTTACGTTTTTAGTACTTTCTCCATGTATTAATATGGCCTTATGTTTTTAGTACTTTCTCCATGTAGTAATATGGCCTTATGTTTGTTTATACTTTCTTCCTGTAGCAATAGGACATTATGCTTTTCGATACTTACTTCATGTAGCAAAATGACCTTATGCTTGTTAATACTTTCTCCATGTAACAATTTGCCCCTTTCTTCATCCCCTTATGTTTTTAATACTTTCTCCATGTAGTAATATGCCATTATGCTTTTTGATACTTTCGTCATGTAGTAATATCCCCTTATGTTTATTAATACTTTCTCTAAGTAGTAATATGACCTTATGCTTTTTCATACTTTCTTCATGTAGCAATATGACCTTATGCTTGTTGATACTTTCTTCATGTAGTAATATGCCCTTATGCGTTTTCATACTTTCTTCATGTAGTAATATGCCCTTATGCGTTTTCATACTTTCTTCATGTAGTAATATGCCCTTATGCGTTTTCATACTTTCTCCATGTAGTAATATGCCTTATGCGTTTTATGCTTTCTTCATGTTGCAATATGTCATTATAATTGTTAATACTTTCTTCAATTAGTAATATGACCTTATGCTTTTTCATACTTTCTTAATGTAGCAATATACCCTTATGCTTTTTCATACTTTCTTCACGTAGCAATATGTCATTATGATTGTTAATACTTTCTTCAATTAGTAATATGACCTTATGCTTTTTCATACTTTCTTCATGTCGCAATATACCCTTATGCTTTTTCATACTTTCTTCACGTAGCAATATGTCATTATGATTGTTAATACTTTCTTCATGTAGTAATATGCCAGTATGATTGTTAATACTTTCTCCATGTAGTAATATGCCCTTATGTGTTTTGATACTTTCTTCATATTGCAATATGCCATTGTGATTGTTAATACTTTCTCCATATAGTAATATGCCCTTATGCTTTTTTATACTTTCTTCAAGCAGCAATATGCCCTTACTTTCTCCATGCAATAATATGCCCTTATGCTTTTTTATATTTTCTTCATGTAGCAATATGACCTTATGCTTTTTAATTCTTTCTCCATGTAGTAATATGACATTATGCTTTTTTATACTTTTTCATGTAACAATATGACCTTATGCTTTTTCATACTTTCTTCATGTAGTAATATGACATTATGCTTTTTTATATTTTCTTCATGTAGCAATATGCCCTTACTTTCTCCATGCAATAATATGCCCTTATGCTTTTTTATATTTTCTTCATGTAGCAATATGACCTTATGCTTTTTAATTCTTTCTCCATGTAGCAATATGACATTATGCTTTTTTATACTTTTTCATGTAACAATATGACCTTATGCTTTTTCATACTTTCTTCATGTAGTAATATGACCTTATGCTTTTTGATACTTTAGTCATGTAGCAATATGATCTTACGCTTGTTTACAGTTAGAGTTCAAATAATATATTGAAATAGTTGAAATAGTGAATTTATTTAATTTTTCTTGCTGAAAAAAAATCACAATTTCTAATCTTACATATTTCATTTAAAAATAAACCATTCACATAATATCATTTTATTTATTTCTTAGATTTCTTTGAACAATTTTTGGCATATATATATATATATATATATATATATATATATATATATATATATATATATATATATATATATATATATATGTCTAATAATTTACCTTGAAACTGGACTTGTTGATATGTCCTTTGACACCTTTGCTTACCTAAGGGTAATTTTCACATAACACGTTGTCTTGATGCACGACACCCTGATATAATATATATATATATATATATATATATATATATATATATATATATATATATATATATATATATATACATATATATATATATGTGTGTGTGTGTGTGTGTGTGTGTGCTCGAATAAAATATTTAAATAATCCACGGCTTCAGTTAATAATTAGTAATCCTTGCTTATTTTCTTTGTTTTGCTAATTGACAATAACTCTTTTTAGACTAAAGTATATATGAGTAAAATTAGCGGCAGACGGTGGCAAATTTTTTTTTTTTTATTGAAAATTACTTATGTATAACACACGAATGTTAATTTGTCTGGTCAATTTCAAAGTTGTAACTCAGCATAAATTTATTAGTTCTATCTGAACTGATACGTGACTTTACAGTTAGATTTTGATATACATCTTCTACTATGATGACATAGGTTCGTCCTTCCACATGTTAACACGGATCCATACAAGATGTGCATTAAACATATTAGGCTTACTTTACAGAACAAAGGATTGTAGAAGCAGGACGGCAGGTACGCTCTTACCAATTTGATGTCGAATTATTGAATATCTATCTATCTATCTATCTATCTATCTATCTATCTATCTATCTATCTATCTATCTATCTACCTATCTATCTATCTATCTATTTATCTATCCATCCATCTATCTATCTGTCTGTCTGTCTGTCCATCTATCTATCTATCTATCTATCTATCTATCTATCTATCTATCTATCTATCTATCTATCTATCTATCTATCTGTGTAGTCTGGTGATGATTACAATTTGTTCTGCAACGTGGCAAAAAAGCAAAAGTGTCCAGGCAGGCAAAATCGCTAATACAGTTTGGGATAACTGCATGATATACCGAAGCAAAACAGGATGTAGCAAGGCATATAACGGATACATTTCATCGAGTGGGTGAAAAACTCAGTCTCCGTTATTCATTCGGACCAAGAAAATGTTCTGTTTATTTTTTAGGAGATTTCTTGTTTTATCTCGCGTGATAATATCAGCGGTTTACCGTTATTCATGTTGTATTGTTTGTATTGGCACATTAAATATCAGTAGTAATATAATTCTCCTTCCTAATTCAAAAGTAAAACAGCACGTAAACATAACAAAAATCGAAGAGGAAAAAAAAAAAGAAAAAAAAGAAACTATATGCTTATCCTGAGTTTCTAATTACGTTCGATTGCATATGAGGCTGCCATACTTGCCACTAGACTAAACAAGCGTCTAAACGTTGCTCGATGTCTACTTAAGTCAGCGAAAAATATTTCTGGTATTCCACTCCATTGAATTATCAAAATTATTTCTCTTGGAAAAGACAGTAATTCACTGCCTAGTATGTATATATACGTAATGCAAAAACATTGATCTGTATATACAAATACAATTTAAAATATACGTGGAACTTGGAGATGATGGGAGATAAAAGTTCAAGGTGAATTTTAACTTTATTACAATTATATACAAAATTAACTGAAGTTCAGTCTTTCGTTGGCACCACTTATAACAATTGAAGCAAATCCTGTATGTCTTCATTATGTTGACATATTTGCAACATTTGTTTTCAATCTGCTTCCCGACGATTCCCGTCTTCCCCAACGATTTTGTCGGTGACTAGATATATCCGACGGTCAGGTACTCTCTGTCAATTCTTTTGGGGGTGGGGGTGGAGGTGGGGGTGAGATTGGTATTTAATGTAAATATCTTTATTTACGCTTGACAGTTTGAAAGATACAAATTAGCTGTTTTCCTGAAAAAGAGGAAACTAAAAAAGTAAAATGAACAGGGTAGTTATTGTAGAAACATAAATTGCATATACAGCACTTTACATATTAACGAGATACCTAAATTACTTTGCTTTACATAATATAGTATTTAATAATGTAGAGAACAATACATTATTACTCACATAATTACTAACGCTGTGATTAGACGGCATTATAGACATTTTACACTGGAAAATTAAGACAATTAAGAAAATATGAGCTTGAAAAAAGGGCACAAGTTAAACATTGGTCAGGAAAAATTATTTTTCCAAAAGTCACTTGTCTGAGAAAACAACCCTACAGTACCATTGGTAGGAAAGTTTTCAAACTTTTTTTTTTGTCATCATTGACAGGTGAAAAATCATTTAACTTAGTTCGTTCAAACTTTATAAGCGAAAGCATACAAGATCACCTTTCAAAAGTGATTAGATATAATTTTCAGCGCAAAGTTTAAAGATTATTTGTCGATTGCAACAATTCAGTGACACACACTGAACCATGCTGACCGTTCTTAGAGCAATAACATACCCAATTCACCCATTGGGTAAAGTACTGTTAAAAAAAAAAAAAAAAAAAAAAAAAAAAAATTATCAGCTCTGTCGTTCACACCTTATCATGAAAAATAAAATATTTACAATCTAAGGAGCTCATATAGGTTGTATATACAATGAAGTTCACTATTAAATGTCACACAGGAATCATAGTATACAAAGTATTACATAATTTTGCGCCAGAATATACTGTATTAAAATGTTTCTTAAAACCCGTGTTTCTCAGTTGTCAATATAGGATGATGTTCCAGGTGAAAGATTAATTTTGCTTCTACCAAACATTAGAGGTTGCATTTGAGTATATGTCCATCAAGTTTTAGTAGTTCAAGATATTTTACTTTTTTGTACATTCTTATATAAATCTGTGTTCACTCTCTGTCTTCCAAAGACCATATATAAAATATGTTACCATTATTAGGATCAAACTATTACTATTAATCTTATTATTAATATTATTTAAAGGCAGATCTGGGCCTATGCTGTTCGCTGATGGATGCGCGATACACAGATAAACACAGTATCTAAAATTCAAAGCCTAGTAAGACGCGATTTAAAGAAAGCATGTCTTGTTAGAGAAAAGCTGCATGGATTACCTTATATACTCGCGTGTAAATGGAATCCAACTGCAAACAACATAGACCCTGCTCTGCCGTCGCATAATACGACGGTAGGTCAGAGTTTATGTTATTTGTTCTACTGATAAGTCCGTACAAATCGCATAGACCCATATCTGATGATGCATAATGCACAGGCTGATCTGGGTATATGCTGTTTATATTTGGCTCCAAATTATACTCGAGTATATAACGCATTTTTACACAAATATTTAACTGAGCGTTATGTTTAACCAAGTGATGAAAAGACAGTTTGTAATTTCTTCAATAAATGTGTCCTCACTCTTTTTGTTCTAAGGCTCATATGGAAGAGTAGCGCCAGCTGAATGTGTCAACCTTCATTATTATTATTATTATTATTATTATTCTGCGAAAGCAGATTTGGGTCTACGCTGTTCACAGGTGGATGCGCTATACACGGATATAAAGATGGTACCTAAAATAAAATGCTTAGTAATGTGAGATTTAAGAATTAAAGTAATCAGAAAATAACCACACGGATGTTACTTTATATACTCACGAATAAGTGCGATCCAACTGCAAATAACATATTACGCCGGTTGATCACAGTCTATGTTGTTTGTTCTACTGATTAGTCCTAACAAACTGCATAGACCCATATATTCCGTTGCATTATGTGATCGCTGTTCTCGGTCTATTCTATTTGCAACAGGTTTCGACTATAGTCGAATATATACGGCAATTGTCAAGTGCTGTTTTCTCTATCATGACTAATTTAATTTTTTCAACCGAAGAGATAATACACGATAGGTTTATTCAGAGACATACGAGGATTATTTATATTTGAAAACATATGCATACAAAATCAACCAACTCGAAAAGGTCAATGGTCTCCAAATACACTTTTTGATAAAATCCCTTTTATGATCTTTCGATTCTGGGGTCGTGGATTAAGCTAACAACGCGCATACAAGTTATTGATGCTTTTATAAAAAGTTACAAAATAGTTCCCCTTTTAGACATGAAGATATGTTCATTGATTTTTTTATGACTCGCCATAAATATGCATTGGGGTGGGACGTGGGTGGGGGGTTGGGGTGCATATAGTGTTACATATGGCTGTCCCATCACGTCCATCCAATCCATCAGTAATTATTGAGGAAAGTCATGGATTCAAGCCAAATGTTTTATGAGTCTTTTCATTAAGTTCGATTTCACCATTTTCCAACAAAAGTTAGTGGAATTATGGCCCCTCATTGATTATCTAATTTGCCCTTCAACAGAATCAGAATGTTATAGCTGTTCACTAGCTTGATGGACTAAAACCAAGTCCGGTATTTCGCTTTAAATTAAAAAGATCTAGGTGAAGTTTGATTGTCACCATTTTCCCAAAGAAAAGAGTATGTAGTTATTGCTCCTTTTTGAATTAGAACTGAACTTCAATTACATCAGAATTTGTTTTCTATTCAATATCTTCTTAAGAACTTAATGAGCTGAAACCAAATTTGGTATGGGCTTTAAATTAAGAAGCTTTCGGTAAAGTGAAATTTTGACCATTTTCTGACAAATCTCTACAGAGTCATGGCTCCTGTCAAAACTGATGAATGTAGATGTACTCCATCATTTTATGTGCAAGTTATGTCAAGATTAAACACTTTGACAGAAGTTTTTTCTTCTAACTAATATTTTCAACTGCTTGTGGCTTCTCCAAGCCAGTATTCAGTTCATGTTGGCTATACTAGGTCACAACCGAATTAAACATTATCTTTGAATCTTTACCATTAAGTTATTGTAAGGATACAACTGGCTAGCTTTGAACATGTATATCTTGTCAAGTAGTGGTACCCTGTGTATTTTAGACCGGATAGCTTGGATAAGTCATCGCCTTCTATACCCCATGACTTTAGTATTATCGTTACATATTAGTGCTTGCGCGGTTGGGTTTACAAAATTTAATTCCAGAGGGTAATCATGGCGATTTATATTATTAAGTAGTTTTGGAATTTTCCACTGCTACGAGAATTTTCCAGCTAGCGCAGTGATGTGTATCGAGGTCTACTTGTTTTTGGTCACTAGTGCAGTTTCGTATATGTGCTCGGAGTTGCCGGTAGTCTTCCATTTCCGCCAACATAGGTCTCCAACACGGCCACGCTAATTATTTTACCTTCAATAGCCACCGAGTACAGCTTTGCAATCGTATTGAGACTACTTTGTGCCGCTTTCTGAATAGAAACATATTCGTGAATGCAGCTGTAACGAAATTAATTTACTAGAGCCGCCGGTTACTATCGATATAGCCCCGACAATAATTAAGTGTTTTCTGTTCCAATGTTTTGATGTCTTGGTCAGTATATTTTTTCGAAATTCCACAAAGTCTTCTGGTTTTGGTATTTATATCGCATATAGTGTTTTGGTTGCCTTCGATAACAGTACAAGATTGCAATGTATTAAAGAGAATCATGCGATGGTCTACTTATAATTAATGAATACGGTATGTCTCTAAAACGGATGGAAAATGGAAAAAGTCCTGGCTCAGATGGATTCACTGTAGATTTCTATAAATTCTTTTGGAAGACTCTTTGGGGATTACTATGCAGATCAATAAATTATGGATATACTGTAGGAAAACGTTCAGATTTTCAGACTCAGTGAGTAATCACATGTCTACCAAAGGAAGAAAAAGACAGAATATACTTTACAAATTGGAGACCTATATCACTTTTAAATATTGACTGTAAGATTGCTTCGGGAGCCATTGCAGCTAGCATTAAAAAGGTTTTTCCATCAATAATCAGTGATACTAAAAAAGGAATTATGAAGGGTAGATTCATTGCAGAAAATACCAGGCTATTATACGATATCATGGATCAACTAGAGAACAAAAATAGATATGGTTTATTATTGTCAATAGACTTTGAAAAAGCCTTTGACTCAATTAACTGGAGCTTTGTGGAAAAAGCTGTACAATCTTTTAACTTTGGTGATTCTGTTTGTAAGTGGTTTAAACTGTTTTGTAATAACTCTAAAGTTGTGTTATAAATAATGGGCATGTGTCATCATTTTTAGACTTGAAAGAGGATATCGTTAAGGAGATCCCCTTGCGCCTTATTTGTTTATCACCAGTGTTGAGATTTTAGCGATAACTTTAAAGCAAGATGTGGATGTACAGGGACTGATCTTTGATGGCGCTGAATATAAATTGGGTCAGTATGCCGATGACGCTTTTATTCTTCTTGATGGATCTCAACATTCTCTTAAAGCAACTATGATTATCTTGCAAGGTTTTTTCCTATTATCTGAACTTAAATGTTGTAACATAACAAAAACAAAGGCTATTTGGATTGGAAACAAGAAATTTTCCAATGAAAGAATATGTCCCGATGTGGCCCTAAATTGGTCTTCTTCTAACTTTACACTCCTTGGCATAGATGTTTCTCTGGATTTACAACAAATGGTGGAAATTAATTATATGAAGAAACTAGCGAAGGCAAAACGGATACTGGCAAGCTGGAGTCAAAGACATCTGTCAGTAGTTGGTAAGGTAACTGTTGTAAAAACTCTTGTTCTGCCCATATTGATACATCTTTTTTCAGCACTTTTAAATCCATCAGCAAAAGTTGAAGCAGAACTAAATCGTACATTATTTAAATTTGTATGGGTTGGTAAAGTAGAGATAATTAAACGTGATATACTTGTATCCTTGGAGAACGAGGGAGGACTAAATATGATACACATTTATTCATTCATTAGGTATATTAAGATAAGATGGGTTAAAAGATTGCTGGAAGATGAAAATGGAGCATGGCAGAACTTAGTCAATACAACTATACTCAGAATTGAAAAGGATATTTTGAACTTAGGGAGAAGGAAATTAGAAGAACTTAGTAAGCTCATTAAAAACAGTTTTTGGAGAGATGTAATTTTGGCAGTATCCAATTGGAAAGAGGAACCGCAAAGTCCAAACGAGTATTTATCTCTGAGTATTTTAAATTGTGTCCCCCCTAGAATGTTCTATCAATATAAATCCTGGGCAGAAGCCGGTATTGAAATTCTGAAAGATTTAGTAGATGATCTCGGTAATTTAATACCTTTTGAAATGATAAAACAAAAAACAAGAAGCGATGATTTCTTGAAATACTTGTCCCTAATATCCAAAATTCCAAAATCATGGAAAGATGCTATCAAAAACCATTTAGTACAGAATAATTTTGATAAGCAGGAGGATAATATAATGAACTTGCAAAAACAAACTTCACTCAAGTTTGTTTACAAAGATCTTTTAAAAAAGGGAAAAAGGCAACACACTGCTAAGCAAGAAACCTGGATGCAAGTATTAAATGAAAATGTAAGTAGTGAGGAGTGGTCTGAGATTTATAGCAGTGCTAAATGTTGTACTAAAGATACCAAGTTGATAACTATTAACTTTAAATTAATCTATAGAATAATTGTTACTAAAAATATTTTTGAAAAGAATTAACATATTAGACGACAACAAATGTACTTTCTGTAAGAGTGATAACGAATGTATTGAACATCTCTTCTATGATTGCAATATTACTTCACAGATTTGGTACCGTTTTATTTAAAATTTTGCACTTTTTGCCCAAATATTGTACACTTGTCCAAAAAAGAAATATTTTTTAGGAAGTGAACAACTGGACAGTTTGTGTAATTTCTTGCTTATTTTGGAAAAATATTATATTTACACTTGCAGATTCAATATGCAAAATCCTTCCATTTATGTTTTTAGGCAAATAGTTGAAATGCATAAGAACATTGAAAAATACACTTCTAAGTTAAATAAAAAAAGCCTCAATAATGAATATGTAACTTGTGTAAAAATCGGTTTTCTTCTTGCATTTTGTTATATTTATTTGGGTCTGATTTTATGGTAAACATGAGCAAAATACTGTAATATCACAAAGTCTGTGTCACCTAGACGCTGTATATTTGTGTTCGTCTATTTAAATTGTGTACTAAAAAGATTGTGTGCCATATGCATGAGTGCATGCGCGTGTGTGCGTGTATGTTTTCTTTTCTTTTTCTGTACATTATATCTATTATCACTAGATTATCTGATAACCAGAAATTTTTGATTGTAAGGTGACCTTGGGATTGTTCCCCGACCCAGTGATCCTATTACGGGGATAATAAATAAAAAAAAAACAAGAAAAAAAAAAAAGATTGCAATGTATTGCTGCCGCTAGATCTTGCCATTGGTTTTGTATTGACTGTATCCAGAATAGTGGACAAGTATGATTTTGCGAGAATTCCAAAATCTGTTCCACAACATTTGTGGCAGTTTCCATGATTGCATCTTCATGCATAGACCGTACAGAGACACCTCGATGCGGCAGATAAAGCGTTGTTGTATTTCTGGGTTGCCGAATGTTTTCGTAATCGTTCGTCTGGACATTTGTAGAAATTGGCAACATTGTTTCCAAACATTTTGTGTACACCGGCGCATTCCATTTGGCATACGAATGTATTGTAGAATTTGCCGCGACATAGTATTCGGTTTGTGGACCCAGTTGGAGCATCTTCAAGTAGAATTGATAGGCACTTGTTTCCGACACTGTTTGCGTTGTCTACAATACGCCAAAAGAAATTCAAACAAGGACGCAGTTTAGAACTGATGGATCATTTGCATTCGGACACGTGGTTGCAAGACAATTATTTGTTGAACGCAGTGGATGTACGCCTGAGACTGAATCGAATTGTATGTCGATTATTCGTGTAACCATTGTCCTACCTCTTGCAAACGTACACTTTTCGGTTTGGTTTTAGCTGCCCGATACAATTTTTGAACTCCTCCGTAACCAACAGCATGTGCAGGATTGTAGTAAGTGCTAGCTAAAAGTGTCTCCATGATAGTATTGACAATGTCGTTCCTCAATCAGTCACCCACTGTTCGATACTGCTTTTGGATTCGTGGGATATTGGTGTTTGAGATGAGGCTTGACGTGTCCGACGAGCCACATGAGTAGGTTGTGAAGTGGTCACTTGGTCACTTTTTTCTTGATGTCTTTTTTCACTTCCATCTTCCCTCTTTTCTTCTGCTGAAGAAGGGGTCGACATCACGTTTTGACCCAAGCTTTTAGTTATTCTCGTTGGGGCGTATTCGACGGTGTCAACAAGGAAGCTGCAATCTTACTATGTATGGAAGCAGACGGAGTTTATAACACTTCTCGTGTGTTTTCTTCTTCTGTCATCCCCGTGGCGGTGTCTGTCTTCTTCATGACTTTCGGTTCGCTTTTCATGATCGCAATGAAATCTCTCTGAGTCTGTTTAGCTGTTTCGTCAAAAGCTTTCTGGTGAAAGAGTTGAAGACATTACAATACGTGTCCGTACTGTTGCGAATGTTCCGCTTCTGACACATCGCTTCGATCCATCAACGACTGTAATTCTTGCTGTAATTGACATCTCTGAGATTCGGATGTAAATGAGGTATCTGTTTTTCGTACCAACTATGGAGTTCCATGCATCGTTTGTAGGGAACTAAATTCAGTTCTCGTTCTTCCATAAGATCCAAAGGTACAAATGTGCTCTCTTTCCAGAGAAGAGTGTCCTTTTATCTTATTTTTCTTCCCGTCTTTATCTCATAACTCCTCCTAAAAGAGGTCCAGCAATCGATCCTAACAAAGGAGCAGATACTTTTAACAACGGTCCTATCAGCATGGGTTGAAGTCCTCCTCGTTATATCTGTTTCTTTTGACTGAGGGGTATTTTCGTTTTCACCATTTGGCGAAGAACGTTCCGATGGTTTACTAAATTTTTTTTCTGTATCTTCGACAAAGGTACCGTTCCTTTCAACAGATGCAAACAAGATTCACACACGGTATCGGTGATTTCTTTAGGGGCTGTTTGATTGAGTTGTTTTCGCATGGGAACATTGGATTAAGTCAGGACTGACAAAACATCCCAATGTTTAGCTGAACGAGGAGGGAGTCCCTTTCCTTTTTTGCCTTTTTGGGACGACTAGGATGACTAGGATGGTGTGTGTACTTTTTGGTGCCATCTTTTGTGTCGGAAGCAAAAAAAAAAAAAAAAAAAACAAGAAAAAAAAAAAAAAAACGCCACTGATGTCAATCTGATCACACACTTCTTTTTATACTGGAACTCGTCTCCACAGATGGTCAGCACGTCGTATCAAGTTCATAGTTGGTACCACTCGACGATGAGGTGTTTTCAATGGATTAAATCGTTTCAGTTATTGTTTGGATATATCCAGTAAACTGTTCTGCCTTGGACTTTGGTTTTAGGTGAGGCCACTTTTTTAGCAACAGCAGCAGTGGCTAAAGCAGCAGAAGACGTCACCACAGGAGAAGTGACTTTATAAATAGGTTTATATTTTTGCATCAAATTGGGAAACATGGGTATTAATCAGGTTTGACAGGCATCATTATTAAGGGTGACGAAGAAAAAGTGGCAGGAGGAGGCATATTTACCGTGCTGGGTGGTTTTCTGAGTACGTACGCGTCCTAGCAGCAGTATCTCTTTCTTACAGGAGGAGATGTTTTTGTCTTCTTCTTGGGGCTTTTCGTTTTCTTGTGTGTTGTTGTGTGTGGCCGTCTTTTGGGGGTTTTTTTTGTCTTGGTCTTGGCTTGGCATTAGGATCCCATTTCAAAAGAGAACGAATAATGACACCATCTAAAGAACAACTTCCACCAGTTTTCAAAATGATGTTTTCAAAATGATTTGTTTTTGGTTGTGTATCGATTCTTGGGTCTGCAAGTTGTGACAGTGCACTTTTATGTTTCTCAAAAAAGCGTTTGGTTTGATGGGGTATGTGAATGGTGCCTTGAAGTAATTGACATGCTGTCAAAATAAACCATCGTAAGACATCTTTGAGACTGTCTTCTAACAAATGTGCACGAACTTGTGCATTTGTTTTCGCTATTGATGCTATTCAGTGCACAAATCAATTTGGTGGGAGGATGAGATTGAAAGGCAATCATGTTGAAGACCGTTGGAAAGAATAGACGTGGTGGATGTTTTTATATTTTTGCTCAGAAAGATGCCAATTTGGACGTGTAAATGACAGGACCGCCATTTTGGCACAAGTGGTGGAAGAAATTAGTACGAAATCTCAAATAATCGGGAGTGGTGGGTTCTAAACTGATGGGTAAATACGCATGATGTGTTGGATTGGCATACGTATAATCCAGCCAAGTGGTTCCTAACTATTTGGCTAACATTTACACTTGAGATTTGTCTCTGGGGCTTTTAAACAAGACCACACAGTGAGCATTGAGACTGATGGTACGATGGACTTTACTTTGCTGAAATAAAATTTGAGTAATGTAAATAATACTGGCATCACGATGATGTCCGTTTGGTGTCAACCAAAGTTTAATGTCTTCTTTGTCTTCTCATAATATGTCATCGAACATGACCAGCTGTGTTTGACTCGAGTCAGACACGATCCCATCGTCTTTGCAAGGAATGCCTTCTACAAACCAAATGGATTCTCCTTGACTTTCTTTGAGTAAGGTGTAAGGCGATTGCCATTCTTTGTAACATCACACGATACGTTGAGGTGGACGGTTAAATAAATGCGATTTGTGTTCGATCAAACATTTTACAAATTCGGTTTTGCCTGAACCACTCGGTCCAACAATCAAGATGTTAAAAGGATGGTGAAGATACAAAGTCTCCCAACTTAGACGATCTAATGTTTCATCAATCACTTTGGGAACAGAAGAGGAAGAGGAAGAGGAAGAAGAGGAGGACGATGCAGGCATGACTATGGTATTGAGAATTCTGAGATGATCATGAAAGACACAATACATTTTATACATTTAATACACATTTAATGGGTTTTTTTCAAAAATCACAACAAAAAATATATTTACATGTCAAGTATTAAAACACGAAAACACACAAGAAATAAATCGCTAGGTACATTCATAAGGCACAAACTAAAATGACCAAAGCTGTATATAAACAAGCCAGTTTACAACAATGGTCTCGATGCATAGTCTCTGCGGAATTCAGTGTTTATTTTGTTCCTTGGGCGTTTCGATTGGCACAAAGGTACTATCGTGAACTTGTAATATGTCTCCCTCCGTGTCAGGATCTTCTTCTTCTGTGACTGTTTCTAACATTGTCTTTAATGTCATTTCTGACATTGGTTCTAAGTTCACTTCTTCGTTTCTTGGATGATTAGTGACATGCAAGGTCTTTGGCATAGGGAGCCACTTCTTGTATCCAAGCAGCGAAACCAAGACTTTTCCAGTCACGTTCATCTTTCCAGTCGTCAACTTGTTGGTGTAACCAACTAGCTCCACACACTTCCTGGTAAGTATGTAGTGTGTATACAGTTTGACAAATCTTTCCAGTCGTCAACTTGTTTTCATCACTATTCTCAACACATTTAACACAATGTGTGCGAATGATCATGTCTTTGTTGCATGTGCTGTTCATAAATAGTCCACAAAGAATTTCCTGGGAAACAAAATCCGAGAAAGGTAGTCACTAACACACACACGACATGAAGTCAAAAACTAAGTGGAATCGTAGAAGGTGGAAAATCAGCTTTTTATAGCATTCAAATACCAATGCTTAAAACGTCTATGTCGTAAAGGATGCAATTGTTCTTTCCGTTTCACTTGAATCAGTACAAAGTCTTTGCAAATACGTTCTCTTAGTTCAAGAGGCAAACTACGAATGTTAACTTCTAAAGTATCCGATATATTACTTCTTTTGACCAAGCAAAGAAAGGCAGTGACAGCGCGGAGACCATCTGGCATGTTTCAGGTAAGCTGAGTCTTTATACTCCCATTCGTGAAGTGTCATACCACAGCTGAAACACTGGACTTTATCTCCTTCTCCCAAGTAGACAAATCCGACTCTCGCTAAAGCTTAGGAAGTAGGCCTTCTTGATATTTAGGCCATTTATCTTTGAACGTCTAGAATCGACTTTCAAAGCCACAATAGCCAGGCAAAGCTACAGGCAACGTGTATTCTTCATAGATGGGTTCATCTCGATGAGCTAGTGATATCCAGAGTTATTTAACGGTGAATGGAGGAGATCCGTAGATAAGTATACACACGGCATCACGTTTACCAGTAAAGCAGAAAGGGGGTGCAGCATCGCTTTCGCTAGTGGACCGATAAGGCACACGAACGGCATCGCTTTCGATGGTAGTAAAGGAGCGGTAAGGTCGTGCTGCATCGCTGATGTCATTTCGTACGGCATCACACTCTTCGCAAGGCACAGCATGGCACTCGGGTTCATGATCGATCTTGGAATCCTTCACTCTATGGCTGTGTCGAGTTCGTCAGTATCAGTGATAGTGTACTCCACATGGAACTTGGAATTCATAGTGGGTCTCTCACTCAGTGGTTGTGTGGAATTCATCTTTCTAGGTCAGTGTTGGTATTCACAATGAAATGTTGGTCTTGGGACTTATCCCTTTTTATACTGGAGCTCAGCGTGTCAGTGCGGTCAAGTGTTGTGGTCTGGAAGTTGCACTCGTTTCAGGTACACAATTTGATAGATTGTTTCTAAATGTCGACTGACGATTTGCTGGTTTTTTAAACGTACATTTGCACGAGGTTCTAATGTTTTCACTCGAAAGTCTTGATCTTGTCCGGACTGTAAAGCTTCTTTCAAGACATCAAAGTTGACTCGTTGACTCGCTCCATAGTTCAGTGTCAATCCTTTGACATTGCTTTTGGTGTGAAATTGTTCATGTCGGTCTCTGTATTGGTAGCCGTAATTTTTGGGGCTGCCGCTTTGAAAACTGACAATCGTATATTGTGGGTGCTATTCTGTCCATGCCCCTAAACGATCCACTTCGATGGTCGGCTATCTGGACGATGGATGTACATACAATTGTCAGTGTCAAAGTACTGAACTTGATCTCCTAAAACTTATAAGACTCCATCATACAATTTTAAGCGAGCATTGGCTGTCACGTACGCTGCAGTGATGACATTGACACACTCGTCGGGGGGTGCAAACCTTTGTCGCGTCTTCGTAATTGACCAAGATCAAATTTACACGGATGATTTCCACATGTTTCATCAGTTTTCCTTTGTCGTCAAACAGTTGAAAGTAGCTGCTTGGATCTGCCAAGTATTCCGTCTTGCGCAATCTCGGACGTTGTGCCAATGTTCCCCACAAACAATTGAGCATCACTTTGGCAAACAGTCGTCTTCCTTCGTTATTTGTCACGTCTTCTAAAATAATGCCTTCTATAGAACGGTACTGTTCTTTGACTTTATTTATTTGTCTTTGTCTTTTGGTGTTTGACATCACGATGAATAGCCACTCACTTCTTGTTTCAGTTTGAGAAAATCGTCGACGTAGCCTGAGAAAATTCCTGGATTCAAGGCGTCGTCCTTTTGGTATTGTTCGGTGGCAGGAAAGTGACAAATTTCGTATACTTTTAACAAACGGTATCCCCCATCAAGAGCACGAAACAATTCGACGCTTACCCACGTTCCTATCAAAGCGCGCCCTTCTTCCGTGTGGTTGCAAGGTTGGTCTTGATTACATGTTTCAGCACACGTACGGTCTAACGGAAACTTCAGTTTTCCTTGGCAATGAGGGGTTAAGACAGGGTGGTTCACGTTTGTCGGGGGTAAATCTTTTCATTTCATCAATCCTTCGTATTGATGAATGTATTCCAGGTCAATGTGTTCTGTGATCATTTCAGGGTGACCGGTAATGAATCGAGCATATTTGCACACCCAAGGATACAACAAACACACATCGATATATTTGATTTCTTCTCCGCGAGATTCGTCTACGTCGTACAGCAAGCGTGTGGCATTGGTTCGTCCTCCAAACAAACTGTCGCGTGGATCCAAAGGTTCGATGTATACCACGTCGTAACTCTCGGCAATGGGTCTAAATTTTGGATCGGTTTTGAAACGTCGATCGTACTCGTGCTCCCACATTTCTACTACGTGGTATCCTTGACTTTCTAACTAGAGGTGTCGTTGGTATGAGAAAGGATTTTTCAGGTCCCGTTGAAGATAACAGGTGGGGCATCCATGAAATAAACATCATTGAAATTCCTACACCGTCTTCTGATTTTCTATATTCCAACCATCCACAGAAGAACTTCCATTTTTCTTTTTTCTCCGTTTCTCGCATGTGTATCCATTTGTCTTCCCTTTCACACAAGTAATGGAGGCAGCGCAAAGATATGGCATAGTATTGACGGCTCACCGAGAGATAAGTGTCAGAGGGTATGATCACCAGTTAGTTCACGGGGATGAACCTTTATGGGTAGACTAATCCACACGCTTTGATAATGGTACAAGCTTCCTTCAAAGGATCTATACCGTCGTGATCCAGAAATAATTCTAAAAATGCTCCACTACAACGACGTAAAATGTTCACATCGGATGGGCAATATTTCAACATTTCTTTGACTGTCAAACGGGCGTTAAACGTGAGTTGAGTACCAAGCGTAGAAGACTTCTCGTTGTTCGGTGTGCATTTCGTAAGGGTCGTAATAGTGAACGTCAGGCAAATGTGGGAGCACAGTATGTTGATTCGCTTTGCTACGGGAAAAGTGTGGAAAATACCCTTTGGCCATTTCTGTCATTCAAAACATTTTAAGTATTCGACTCAAAGGCATGAATAAATAACTCATGGAATCTTTAAACTCTACTTATTCCAGATTCATGTAAATGAGCTTGGCTCCATTCATTGTGACTGTGGGACATTCGGTACCTTGTTCTGAATAATATTTCAACAGAAATTGTCCATCGTATCCCGAAAAATTGTGAACCATGACTGTAGCATATCGATAACAGTCCCCGTAACACTGGATGTCCTCTTCGCTCAAAGTGTCGTCAGTAGGGTCTAAGATCCATTAGGCAAAATCGGCAAGAGTGCAGAGTAATAAAAAGATTTTTTCACGTGCTACTGGAATTTTACTACAATGGGAAAAATGGAAGAAGATAGGTTCTTGTATATAATTCTCACAAGCCCGATGAGCGACACAGAAATTAGGTATGTGAATACCTGTCTCTTGCGTACATTTAAAGTCAAAATAAAAAAAAAATCCACTTGTTTCCTTTTGTTCTTTGGCTGCTCTTCCTTGATGTCTTTCTGCAGTTAATTGCCATATTTTTGAATGTAACATTGATGTTCAAGTCTACGATTTGGTCACAGAAACGACATCTTTTCTTTCCTGGACAAACGTGTGCCTTTGGGTTATTGAATTGAATCAGATATCCACACGTGGAGCACAATCTCAATAAGCCACACACACTTTTGTGCTGGTGAACTTGTTTCGTGCGATTTTGTTCGTAGCACGCAGAACTGACAAAGGTTCGTTGAAGCGCCTGATGTTGTAATAGTGAATTAGAAGGTTTTGTATCCATTTTCTATTTGTATTACACATGAAAATATATAGATAAGGTATAATTTATAGACTATCTCGTATTTTTTGTGCAGATTGTAGATGCTTTAAAACCATCAACTTTTCCAGCATTCAAATGTGCAGCGTATTCATATAGGCTAAATGGGGCCGTTTATAATATCCTATTTGCTGCGTTTTCTAGTGGATCTAATATTAAACAATAGATTGCGAAATATTCAGATGCACACTTTCCCCCTCAATTTATAAGCGAATAATGCTCAAATTTTAACCAGTGATGAAATTTCTTGCTTCCGACTAATATTGTTCATTAAGTCTTAATTAATTTACTTAATAGTGTTCGCTATAACCAGTTGAATTGACAAGACCAGGCTTTGAAATGGATTGTTCGTGATGTTAGGCAATACATTTTGTATGCATACATTTGCACGAATTTGGGCTAGCTTTCTACACGTGGAACGCAAATAGGTTAGTTTTCAATACATGCAAGGTAATACAGAGTTCATAAGAGGCAAAAGGAGTAGATTGACAGAACAATAGTAGCAAGAACTACTTCATTTCCAAATTGAATACGATACAAATACTTATTGAAGCCTCATTTGTGTACATGCATGCAAATATACATTTTAAACGATCAAGAGCTAATCTTAATAGTTATGAAAGAACAGATAACTACTGTGATTAACACGCTATAGCCGGCAATTGCTTTTACAGGGATGTTTGAATATAACAAAACAAATGTTTTCTACATTAATCTTTAATTAAAAGTCAAGACAAAAGTGTCTTGCAATCGTAAATCATCGTACAAAGTAATGATCTGATAACATGCAACTCATTTTAGTACGATTTCAGCAGTAATGAAACATTCTTTTTTCACCTAGCAGCTGTTCAAAACAAGCGCTTTTAGAGTTAAGAGTTGTAACTCTGAACCTAAAGGCACGTGCATTACGTTGTCCTCTACCCATACTAGTCTTAACATAAGTCTCGTGTTCCAAACTTTTCAAAGGCCGAAGTCTGAATCCAGTCTGTTGCGAGTAAGGGAAAGACAGCAGATGCTTCATATTATCTATGATTGGTCGAGATTGCAGATGTGGATTTAGTTACCTAACCGTATCAAACAAGGTGCCAAAGGAAACGTCTATTGATCACTCTCGTGGTGTACGGAATAGTAGTCTAATTAGCCGCTCTCTATAGCCAATTACCTTCACCTGTCGATCACACTGTCAGGTACTTCCAAATGTCTAACAGTCAATAACATTACAATAAGGATCATGTTTTCTGAACGGCAGCCGAATTCAGACAGAAAAAAGAGTTAACTCTCTCCCTGTTATTGTGGGCCTTCAGCCTTTAAAGGTTTATATGTCTTCAGCTTTTTAGATTTACCTTCTAAAGCAAAAACGACTTGAACGCTTTCCCAGTCCTGTCTATACTTATAGTAAACACCAGACCCCAAAGTAACAAAACTGTCAGAATACACAAAGTGTACCCATGCTCAAATTATGTCTTAAAAATCTTTCACAACTTCGTTCAGAGAGAGGCTGGATTCACTATAATTGTAGAAATATCTGATCGTTTCTATCTCTATATACATCCAAAATATCAAACAAGATTGAGCAACTTTAAGTATAAATTTGGCGTGAGCCTGAGTTCAAATTTTGTGTTCAGACAGTTTGGTGACTACAGGGTATGGCCGCGAGTCTGGTAGACTAACCGCTGAGCCACTACGCTATCCAGGCCACTTAGTTATAAAACTGTCTGAGCACTACTACGAACTAAGGCTAAAAAAATCAAGTATGTATATATGTAGTAGTATTTTACGGCACCTCAGCACAAAAGCGGTTATGTAGTGCCAACAAAAGGTTAAGTTAAAACAATTTACAAATGTTTTAGTGTTTACTTTTATTTCTCAAGTACTGACTCATTTTATTCGGTTACAATGACTACATTGCTAAGCAAGCATGTATTTCTTAACTTCCATGGGGCTGCTAATGACTGCTATTCTTTTACGGCTATTCAAGACATTTTGATTGACTTTTTCTTGGTTTGAGAAACGCAATAAAGTTTTTGTATTAAGATAAAGCTTGTCTAACACACAAAACAGTAAAAGTACAAACGATATGAAGAAATACCGATTCAAAAACTTCGTTCAGCGCAGATCGTCCCATTGTGCATGGGTGCTTTTTTTGTGCTGTTTCAATTATATCTTTTTGTTAATTACAGTCTTCAATTTTTTATAAGAGCAGCGGTGGTTCAGTGTTATGCGTGCTGGATTGGGACCGAATGGATTCTAGCACGTATTTAGTTTTGTTGGCGATAACGAAACACGCATACATATGGTAACGTTAGCCGAGAGAGAGGGAGAGATGGTAATTTAATCGTGCTTTTCTTTTAGCGGCACATCGTTGTATTGGTGAAAGAAAAGTTAATTCAGAGGGCTTTTTCTATTGTAAAAATTATTGCACATGAAAATTCGCAAGAAGGGACCAATAAAGGGATTTCCTTGTGTTTGTTCTTTCTTCTTTCTTTCTTTCTTGTTTTATTTTTGCCTGTTTCTATGGCAGATGTGATTAGATTTTATTCTTTGTTGCTCAGAGTTTAATCTGTAGGGATGCTTACGTAAGAGTAAAATGGAAGAAATTAGTTGTATATATTTTTTCCAGATAAGTAAAAAGTATTGCGTGACCCATTTCAGTTAAATGTACAGCATGTTCCATCTCAGTTAAGTAGATCAACCGTTGTTTAAATCCGTATAACTACATGTTATGGCGTATCGTGCGGCAGAGATCGATTGTGGAACATATAGATGTAATCCACACTTGATTTACAAGTAATAATCAAATTTAAAATATTTTGGCGGAAATTCTTGCTTCCATCTTTAAAAGTGATTCCAGCTCCTCTAAAGTCTAGACTCTTACCGAAAAAGAATTATTCCCTCCATTAGCCTATGTATTCTTCTTTTGAAAATTAAATAGATGTCCCATCGTTCACGAGTGTCTTCTTTGAGAGAATAAATTCCCAGCACTAACATTGTTTTATTTGGTTGATTAGCTTGAATACCAATTAATCTACTTATCCTAAATCGCAATGTAGACGAAAATAAAACTATATATTTTAGAATACGGCCAATCACTTATTACAAACTATAATCTTGTTGCCCGCTTCTGAACGTTGTCAAAGTCATATATGTTCCCATGGAAGATTTGTAATCGGTTTTTAAAAAATAAGGAAAAAGATAATGAGAAGGGTATGACTCATCAAGTAGTACAAGGAGATTTATACATATCTGCTAGAAAGAAGTAGGTCACAGACAACGAATTTAATTCCCATAGACCAAAATGTTAATGTTAGGCCAAATTACTATACTTTTCATAGTAAGAGCGACAAAACGCGTACATCCCATGCACGATGTTACCAAGTGGAAACTTTTAAAACCATGAAAACGATATGCTGTTTATGAGAAAACTTCCATTGTACGTGCCCGTTATAAAGTCCGGCCCGATAAGATCGCCCCGTTTACCTCCAGTAGTACCTGTGCTTCGACAGCGAGAAAATTAAATGGATTCAGGTTCAAGCCTACTATTACATACAAGTTAACCATGCGTATGCTTCTTCGGAAAAAATAAATAAAACACGTTAATTATTTTTCGGTTAATTATTTCAGCCAATTAGCGACCTTAATTGTTTTTAAATGGGGGGAGTGTGGAGCGAGACGGTACATAATGCTTTTGACTGACCTCCATATCTTTTTATTATCACGCAGAAATTATTTCTTGTAAGAAAACACTAATAAACGTCAAAATATATACATATGAAATCTTGGTATTACCATTAAATTGTTTTATGAGGCGTCCTGCCGTTCACGATCCTCGCACATATTTATAATCTTCAGGATATATGTAAGGAGTGGAGGTTTGGGGTAGTGGAGGACACATAATGTCATCTCTTTTTCCAGATTAATCTAAAAAATGTTTTGATCCAATTCAAATAACTAAAAATTAATATACACTTAACTTATTATCCTACCGGTTGGGGAATCTTTATCCCTGTAATTGATTATAAATCGTGTCTTGTAGAACCTTTTGCAGAAAATTCAGGAATTTTGACAGCCACTTTATTTGCAAATAATGTAAACTTTGAAATATCTTGAGGGGGACGGGGTGTCGAAATAAATTCCAAGAAAGATTTTCAAATGCATATCTCTTTCCTCGGTCTAAATTGAATGGTGTTGGCTGTAACTATCTGTATTGATAATTCTAATATTTGTAACGATCAGTTTAAGTATTTTGTAATTTATTCATTTTGAGTAAATATTTGCTTGAATTTGCATCTAGTACTTAACACGTGCACATTGGAATAGACGCCAGCTTTTAATATTTTTAAGGGTAGCAAAGAGCTAATGGAAAGCAGAACATAAAAGTCAAAGGCACAATTTGTCTGGTGGCCAATATTTACTAACTCGGACTTAATTCATTTGGACACCAGATGGGTGAACAGGTACTTTAAAGTAAACATTTTAAGCGATATTGTTCATTGTACACGATCTAACTTTATAACAAACCTCTGCGCAGCTTATTTTTAAGAAAACATGCCTTGCAGGTGCCACTATAAAAATCCAGCAACAGCGATAAAAGGAAAATCAATTCAGGTCCAAGTCTACAATGCGTACAATTTTCCCATACCTAGGCTCCTGAAGAATAAAAGACGTTAATTTTTCAACAGTTCTTTTTAGCCAATCAGCGACCTTCATTCTTTTTCATTTACGGTATGGACGATAATACATAGTTACCTGTAACTAGTAGAGAGAAACTAGAGGTCATGCAAAGGCAAAACTATTTTTTAGTGAAGAATACTTGTATGACCGGAGTTTGGGGGAGTACAACTTCATGGTTGACGGTAGTATTTATGATAGCGCTGTCTATTTGTCGACGAATTCATTTTAAATGCACACTAAATCAGCTACTGTGTTATTCTACGACACCCGGCGTGAAATGTGTTACATACTTTAAAGGATTAAACATGTTGATGTACCTTGGACTTCAGGTTGTGGTGTAAATAATTTGGAACTCATTGATGTACCTTGAATATCCGGTTGTCATATGAATCCTTTTGAACTTGTAAATACATTTTGAAGGACTAATAACATATCTCTAATTCATAACAGGGAATTGTTTAATAGAAGGGAATGTAACATGTCACAATCTTCTTTGCAGCCAGGCGCAGAGAGTGCTTGAATGTTTTCTGCGACGTTGCTGACACTACATCCTGAGGTAAGTTATTACAAGTTTCAACGATTCTGATTTAAAAAAATAAAATCTTCCTTCCAAATACCCAGGTAATCTTCTTTTAAAGTTCAAACGGATGCCCCGCTGTTCTTGAATGTCTTGTTTGTGATAACAAAATCTCAGCACTAGTCTTGTCTATTTTGTAGATTAGCTTCAATACCTGAATATGAACAATCTCTTCATCCTAATATCAATGTAAACTAACCTAAGACTCTTAATTTGCAAGAATACGGTCGATCACTTATTGCAAGAACTTGTCTTGTTGCATGCTTCTGTACATTGTCTAAGTCATACAAGTAGTATAGGAAGGCACTTTAGCGATACATGCCCATCCTATGTTAATCAGGGTAGACAAATTATAGACCCAAACGGAAAATTAACACTAGGCCGCCATGTTTGAAAGGTATAGGAAAAACAAATCATTGTCTAAAGACTGGTTCATATTTTTTCTTTTTTCAGACGATGAGTATGTCTTGTTGAAAAGTTGCTACGTATGTGACAGCCAGTATGTTTTGTAAAAACAGTCACTCTCAATTTGGCTGGCTTAAGTTTTGTTTCAGTTTAGGTGCAAATTTTGGCGGCCTTACTGTTAGGCCGATGTATTGTTGTCCAAAAAATAATTAAATGTCATTGCTACAGGCAGCATGTTTATCACACAAAAAATTAAAAACATTTGGCTAGTCTTAATGTCAGCCTGTTGTGTTTTTCGACAGAAAGTCTAGTGGCTGCATTATTTGTTTTGCTTGATAAATATATTGACATGCAAGTACATCGAAGCGGGATAGAGAGAGAGAGAGTATATATATATATATATATATATATATATATATATATATATATGTGTGTGTGTGTGTGTGTGTGTGTGTGTGTGCATCTTATCAATATGACGAGAGAGATCAAGTCTATATTTTTTATAACCAAAATGGTCCCTTTTCACTGTCCTCCTAGGTGTATTTGTGTGTGTGTGTGTGAAGCACAGAGACATTGAGAGAATGCGTGTGTATGTATGTGTGTGTGTGTGAATATCTTATCCATAAGACAGAGAGAGATAGTAATATGGAGACGGTGGGTGTCTGAGAGAGAGAGAGAGAGAGAGAGAGAGAGAGAGAGAGAGAGAGAGAGAGAGAGAGAGAGAGAGAGAGAGAGAGAGTTATGTATGGGAATAAATAGATAGGTAGATAAATCACTCATCAAATAGGAGAGATATTATCCATCAATATTTACAATCGGACTATTGGTGTCCATAGGTTTAACGTGATGAATGAATATATAAGAGATATTACCCCATCAATAGTGACAGACTCCTGACATCGGTGTGTATCTGAAAGTGAGAAAAAGAAACATTGAGAGTGGGGAGTTGAAGCCGGTGGGTGTTTGTTAGAGAGAGTGAGAGAGATTGATCGAGAGATAGGTGACCATGAAGAGAGTAATTTTCAGAGAGAGAGAAAAATTTACATTATACAATATTTGTGTGTGCGCGTGTATATGTGTTTGTGCATGAATATCTTATTCATACCTTAAAAACAACAAGACATTTCCATTGTTTATGGGATATATACCATTTGAACAAAATTACAATGATATTTCAAAAACGCATTCCAAAAAGGCTATTTTTCTGTAATGTTTTGCGTCAGTACATGTTCTACTAGAAATCCAAGGTGACATTAATATAGAAAATACGAATACTATTGGCTACGCACAGTATAGGAATCCAATCATTATAATCTCATATTATTGAACTCAGAGGATACTGAATTTCTTCTCATAAAGTCGATGACATCGTCTTCCAAGGGACGTAATCCATAGGAGTTAAAATATTCCATCTTTGTCATGCTTGGTACATTTCTTTGTCCATTTCAACATATTCACTTTCCGATATGGGCATATTGTGACCAATGCCCTATTTCGGTTCACTAACAAAGCGCTATATTCATTGCAAAGTAGTCCTTCCGTTGAGAAACCAATACATTCCTTAAAATTTTGTTTGTTTTGTTTGTTTTTTGTTTTTTGTTCTTTTTCTTTCTTTCTTTTTTCCTAAAATGAACCTTTTATCTGGACTCGTGAGTGAAATATTTCTCTTTAACCCCTGACGTTTTTGTTTCATTTATTACTATAATAACCTGTTTTAAATTAGAGAAAATGTCACCCTTTGATTTTCCAAATCCCATATGATTATAAACATTTTTTGGATTGCATCGTGATATTGTTCAATTTGTATAATTTTAAAGATGTAATGTTTTGCGCCATATTCTAATACACTATTATTACATGCACACATAGGAATCCTTCTACAATCTTATAGAATTGAATTGAGCTGATACAACGGTAATACTATTTTCCAGTCGTCGATGGAATGTTCTCACAAAAAATCCGTTTTTATACTGCCACTTCGTATGGTTTTGACATAAATCTGACATTTTGTGTCTTCATTCATCAATTTCTTACGATCTGCAAGTAGTTTTATTTTTATAAATTAACTGACTTCAGCTTACGTAAGGCACGATGTAAAATTGCGTATATATCGGACGACTGCTGAATTTCATCTGAGGCAGATTCATTTGCTAAGGTGTTAACATTTTTAACCAATCTTATTCTGACCGATTTGTTTAAAATGTTACAAAAATCGTGTTATATATTCAAAGCATCAGTTTGAGTTAAAAACAGTTCGCATCTTTGAGATAATCAATATCTGTAATATACCACGATTTTGAGAATTTATAATGGCAAGAGGAAATTCTATGTTAAAAATGTTCATATGTTTAACATTATGATTCTCTAGTTGCCATTTATGTCGGATAGAGCACATCATTGTTAAAAGTGGTTAACCTCAAATGGGACCCTATGACCTTTAGCAGTAATTGAGATTATGCCTTAGGTTTAACATGTTTGGATCTCTATAGATAACGGGAAATATAATGTTAAAACTACACCGACTATTCAACACGCCATTAGAAGTGATGATCACCAACTCATATACTAACCAGGATGTAAAAGAAAAGGTAAAAAACAATTTAGCAAAATAAAAGTACATTACCTACCCCCATCAACCTATGATCCCATGTTTTGAACAGAGAGAGAGAGAGAGAGAGAGAGAGAGAGAGAGAGAGAGATGAGAGAGAGAGAGAGAGACGGACAGACAGACAGACAGAGAAAGAGACAGAGATTGTGTGTCTGTCATAGCAATAGTTTAAAAATTGATAAATGATTTTTAATTTGTGTTTCACTCGAATCTGCACAAAATCTCTGTAAATGTCTTCTAGCAGCTCCAAAGGTGGATTCCAAATGCGTTCTTCTAAATCACTCATATTTTCTAGTAGTCTTAAAATATTCATGTAGGCTCATATTCTGGAAGCAACAGCAAAAGTCATTTTTTAATATTTTTTTTCTCACTAAATTGTGCATTACTGTTCTGTATGTTCCAGTCTTAGGGGTTTCTTTTCTTTGACATTGTGGAGAATTTGCTTTCATAAAATTTTGAAGCATAGTCCTGATTATGAAATATAGTCGAATATCACACATTCTCTCGAATATTAACATAATATATGCTGCTGTCGGTAGGGAAACACAAACAGAATGGATACTTTTTTGGGAGTAACAATACATCGGCCTGACAGTGAGGCGGAGAAAATTGACATCTAAACTGTCCTACATCTGCCCAAAACAGAACCAGCCTTTTTCGTTGTTACCATTTCTGATCAGATAGACTAATTTTGTGAAGAAAACTTTGTGAATAAATTTTTAGACAATACATTTTTATTCCATATGCATTTCAAAAAGGGAAGTCTAATGTTAGTTTCCCGTGTGAGTCCATACTTTTTTTTACCCTGTTTAACATATAAATGGCCCCTTGTACTTAAAGTGCCGCATTATACTACTCAGATATTTTCCTATGGTAGATCTATAATCGTTTTCTAACAGCATAAAATGTAGTATCGATCAGGAAAAGGATAATGAGAAGGGCTTGACTAATCAAGTGGTACAAGGAGATTTAGACAAATCTACTAGGAAACTAGGGGCCATGCAAAAGCAAAACTACAGAATTTTATTGAAGAACATTTGTAGAACTTAAACCTTATCGGAGGCAAAACTTGAAACACATAGGTAGTGAAAACACGTACTATTTTCTTTCAATAAAATAAGTTTGCGTAAAGAACACGTTAGTAGTATAATTGGTGTATTGACTCTACTCCATTTAAAAAAAAATATTTTCAGCAATCAGATCACAAAATAACACTCACAAAATAGAAAATAAAGGTCTGATTTCTCAGCACACAAATCTCCATTTTGGTCTAAATTTTATCTTTATGCTAGAACAAAAAAATTCAAAAATATAACTTGTGACTTCAAAAGTGAATACAATTAAATTGAAACTTAAATAAGTACTACATATGACTAGGGTGCCTAGATACTATCCAGCCTACGAAAGACCTAGATGATTTGAATCAACATATCATGATAAGATGCTGGAGAAAATTAATATTGAAGACAGATTTTTATGTAAGTGGGGCAGTGAACATTATTTACCATTCATATGAAATGACAATTTTAAAACAAAATAATTTAGAATATCTGGAATTAATAAAAGTCAACAGTAATAAAGATGAAATAGATACATTTAAAGTAGAACAAGATGTATTCATTAGAAAGCTTCTATGTGGTAAGAAGACAATAATAATACGGACGAAGCTATTAATTATAAAGATGAAGACATTGAACAGGATGATTAGTTTCAAATCTTGTAAAAAATGTGATGTTAGTGAAACTACTAACCACATGTGTGGTACCCGGCTGGATAGCGAACTCCCTTTAGTAAATATATTCGTGCAAAACAAAATTATACAAAATAACGACTTCAAATGAATAAATATGGATACAAGAGTTCAGTTAATAACAGATAATATTGAATATTTAATTCCAGCTAAATCATATAGTTACTCATTTAATTCTCCTACTGTGAGTTATATGATAGATATGATAAAGTATTAATGGTTTAGAAAGTTATACTAAATCTTTCTATAACTTAAGTTTTTTTATCTGAATTTGTGGAAATGTCGTCAATAGTATTGTCAGCTAGTAATTTCTTCAGATATTGATAGCGAAATTCTCTTCCTTTATCAAAATGAGGCTTTGTGGCATTCTTCCTTGCCAAATATTATTTGCAAAACTCCTGCTACTTTCTGTCCATCCTATGTTTGCATCTTTTCTCCCAATGAATTCTTAGAAGACCAAAAAAATTAACAACAGTTAATATATAGCAATATCAATTGTTTTGACTTTCAAAGCTTTCAGTTCTATAATTTGAAACGTATCATATATAATCTGTACATGAGCCTTTTTGTATTTCTTTGGATCTATCTTATTTTATGCAGAATACACGTTGCTGCTCCCTGTATCCATTCCATTAATTCCTTATATTTAATATCTTTTGTATCTACTTTTATTTTGTTCAACAATAAACTTGTGCTAGTTAAAGTATCTGGGTCATAATAAAAATATATGACGTATTTTTCATTATCTGGATCCATACCATGGAAAATTAAATACTTGAAATAAATGAGTCGTATATCTATCTATCTATCTAAAGAAATAATATTATCATACAGGTTAGGGAATTTTTAACTTGTACTCGACGGAGAACCTGGGTCTGTGGATTTCGGCACCCACCGCCTCACCTGCACGCACCAACCCCTATGTCCCATCGACCATGTACACATCACCGAAAATGATGCTACAAAGTCTCGGGCATAGGCACCCGTGCGTAGCCGACACACCTGCATATCGATCCAGTAATTAACCCTCATCTAAGCACACATTATGACAGAAATCAAGGTATATAGATATTATTATAGAGAATTTCACATATACACCAAAAAGTGCGGAAAATGCTATCCCTGGATCCTACAGGGAATGTTTGACAACATTGAGTGAATTTCTAAATATGAAGAAATTATATTTTCATACAGGTTAGATAATTTTCAATTCGTACTCTACGGAGATTCGAGCCTGGGTCCGCGGGTTACTACACCCACCGCCTTACCTGCACGCACCAACCCCTATACGTCCTCTACCATGCACACAGCACTATAAATGATGCTACAAAGTTGCTGGTATAGGCATTCTTGCGTAGCAGACACACCCGCATATCGACCCAGTAGCATCATTTTTGGTGACGTCTGCATGGTCGAGGATAACATCTTCACTTTTCACTGTGAAAAATCTATAATTTGTCACTAACAATCAATAACGTTGCTTTATCATTAAATCGCAGTATATGCATATAATATTACTAATGTTTTCCTTATCAACTTTTATGCTTTCGATTTTTAAAGATATATTATTTGCAATTAAGTATGTTATTTTGTATATATTTTTTTAATGAGAATATATTCACTAAACTGAAAGAGTTATGCGTTGCCTAGTCCTTGGAATTTAGCTGGGTACAACATATTAAGGAAAGAGTTTAACTTAGAGTTTGTTATGTAATCAATAAAAATAATCATCTTGATCGATATCTTCATTCTCAAAATTAATATATTTTGTTCTCATATTTCTTATCTTCGTCCCCCGATAGTAGTGTTCTAACGATTTTCATTATATTGTATACACTCTGTAGCCAAATCTTTTATTTTACTAATACTTTTGTTCTAACACAGATTAAACGTCTGAGTCTAGAGTGGGGATCTCTGAAATTCAGAAATAAAAACTGTATTGCTTGATTTTGGAAAATAGTCTTGAACTTTGAAGGATGGTCATATAGTCCAAAATAACACCCTGTACACTAGTGGCGTTTTAAAAGGTCTCGTGAATAGGACACCACCTTACGTTCTAATAAAGGTTAGGCCCCATTTGTAGAAACCCACGCAAGATACGTCTTTTGATTACAGTATAAGGATGCGCCCAACTGTGTAGTTATCGATCTAGAATTCATGGATTGAATGGTATGATTCACCAAACATCGATCAGTACACAGCGATAGCGCTGTCCACTTGTATATGACATGTTTTTAACAGAAGACGAAATCAACTCTTGTATCATTCTACCTGACACAGGACTTTGTATTTCTCTGTTTAAAGTATAAAACTTGAAAGCTGTACCTCGAACTTCATTTTGGTGTGTACATCCTTTTGACCATGTAAATGTATATTCAAGAACTGATAACTTTTCTTTTTATCTTTAACCGGAACTTGTGAATGGAAGAGAATTTAACTTGTTGTGATCTTATTTTGGCCAGGCTTAGAGTATACTTGAAGGAGTTCTGTAAAGTGGCTGACACCGCATCTTAGGTAAGTTATTTCAAATCTCAACGACACTGACTGAAATTGATGTCATTGATCCTGAACATCTTGTTTTATATATAAGAAATTATCAGCACTAATCTTGTATATTTGGCTGATTAGCGTGAATACCTGAATAATATCCATATATTCATCCTAAATCGCAATGTAGACGAACCGTACACTAAATCTTCAGAATACAGTTAATCGCATATTGCAACTACTAGTCTTTTTGCACGCTTCTGTATATTGCGAAAATTGTTGAGGAAAACAAATAATGAGGCGAGTATAACCATTCACATGGTATAGGAAGATTTACACTTATCCAATCAAAAGCAAATATCCAGATTTTACTGAGATACTTGTATAACTAATCAATTAACTAATTAACCAATCAGTGATTGTCACTCTTTTAAATACGAAATTTAATGTACCACCACAGAAAACCTGGTTTCGTGGATTATATTATACTTAGTTGCCTGTGATAAGTAGAGAAAAATTAGAGGCCATGAAAAACAACGACAGCTTTTTAATGAAGAATCCTTGCGAAACTATATATTGCGAACCTCACGCTGAGAAGTCCTTTTCTAGCTTCTCGTAATTTTCAATAAAACTAGAAAATTAACGTTTTGAGATACAGTCTCGGCTATTGACCTTTGGAATCAAGTGATAGATAGTGCGTCCGTATGTTAGCTTGCTTTGTTTATCTTATGTACCTCAGACGACGATGAATGAATGTTCCTTATCGCCAGTAATAATATTTTGACACATAAGCGTACGCAATCGAATTTCTGCTTTGTCGAACGTCACGAACTGTGGCGTTGAAATGCACCTAAGTTTCACAGTGAATTTTCTGCCTTTCAGCTAGAATAACCCCATTTCCAACACAACTAGAAATCTGCCAGAAACTTGTTGAAAGGATTTTGTTTCTTTGATTTAGCCTTGCTTCCGTAAATATTTGCCAAAAATACCAGTTAATATAAAAATCTAACGTTGAAGTTAGTAGATACAGCGCTGTCATCGAAAATGTATCATTTTGTCTGAAAATTCGTTGCTAAAAGAACATAAACGACGTTTCGAAACTAGGGTGACCCCGTTGTCAAACGGTTTGCGCAGCAGTGGCGTTGCTTATGCTATCATCTGGGAGTAGTTCCTAAAATCCAAGATAAACTATCGGAAATTTTACAATCATTGTGACGTCATGACTCTTCCGGTGACGTGCTGTCACAGAGAGAGTAACAAAATTGCTACAATTTTTCAAAGTCAAATTGTTTGAATTTGTAGTATCACGTACATGTGCTGCAGCCAAATATAAAAAATGCCGCAGAGGGGAAACTGGAAAAACTGGTTTGAATTCATCTTCTCCTGCATTGGATGTCTTGTTGGTCTGGGAAATATTTGGAGGTTTCCGTACCTATGCTATAAGAATGGAGGCGGTAAGTGATACTTATTTTTTCTTATCTGTTGAGTATCAATGTCAAATACCCATCTGTTATATGTTTGGATTACAATAGCACTCATAATATGACATACTTCATGCTGTTTATTATTAACAAAAACAGTATGTGTACCCATGCATTAACAAAAACAGTACGTGTACCCATGCATAAACGAAAACAGTACGTGTATGATGCGTCCATACTTACATGTTTAGAAGCATTCAAACTAGCATTTATTAAATGTGCATAATGCACAGAAAGATTTTTGTAAAACTAATGTATTCTACTTTCTAGAGCTGTAAGATAACCATAGACTGTATATGGTAATCATCAAGTACGTAATTTCATGATTCATATGATCAAGTACATACCTAGTTATGTTCAATAAGTGACTTACATATAGACCTATATTGTATTTGAAATATTATATATATATATATATATATATATATATATATATATATATATCCGTGTAGCCACTCTATTCTTGAGATGGCGAAAATATGCTTCGTCTACCGTTCAATTCCATTGTAAGCATCTTTAATAATGTATTTTGATATCAGCTGTAAACATGCAACAGGACTGCATTAAAATTCACTCACATTTCAATACTCTTTCGTAAGGATTGAAGAAATAATCCTTGACCCGTAATAAGCTAAAATATACACCCTATCCAGATATGACAATGGAATTGTTGATACAAACTTCAATGTTAAACTTTTTTCATACCATTTACGTGACGCTTGATCCCCACAACCGTACCCCCACATCACTCAACGCAAATCTCGATAACACGTAATTGGTATTTGAATTTCAATCCGTTGCATTCGCTTCCTTTTGGACGATCTAGAAAAGTTTAAAATTGTGCTCAAACTTCTTTTCAGGTGCCTTCCTTATACCATATTTCTTCTTCATGATCGTGTGCTCGCTACCGATGTTCTTGTTAGAGATGTCCTACACTCAGTACTCAAACCTAGGTCCAGGAAGAGTTTGGATTTGCTGTCCGTTGTTTAAGGGTGAGCTGATGCTTAAATTGGGGGTCTTTTAAACAATTTCCCTTGACAATTTACGTATACACATCGTGAGTTTTAGATTCCAACATGCTCAATGCATCTTGAACTCTTTCTCCAAAGTCACAAGGCGGGATGAAGTAGTTTGAATTTACAAAAAGCAAAACAAATGGCAACGAGGAGCAGTCGAATAAATACAGTCTGGCCTGTTCTTTCACAATCACTTTGATACATATGCTCTCGCGAGTGGTTACTTTATATTAAAAAGTAGCAGTCATATTTGGATCTCTACTTGGCCAACTCAACATATGAAACAAGTGCTTGAAGTGGAGCTAAAATGTATTCGTCAAAATAACTTTCATATATTATGATGCATTGTTTTCCACGTACCATATTCTCAAGTTGAGAGAAGAATACATGTTTATAAAGATCTTGGTGATGTTAAGCAATGAATACATTCTCTAACTTTATTAGAACTGTATGCAATTAACAAACATCACTTTAAATAAAAAATATTATTTTGTTGCCAGATGTTTAATATATTTGAAAGAAGATGAATGTGTTCCGACAAAACTAAGAGATTGCAGACGTGCTTCCATTTAATGAGAAACCCAGTATGGTTGATTAAAAAATGTGAGAAATTACCTTTCAGAACTCTACTGGGAGCTACATTTTTCCTTTTTAAACGGAATCTCCTGCTAATTCTCACTGATCGTAGCAGCTACTTTTGTATTAAAACTTTAAGCCACCCTTGCTGGGCACCTACTAACATGGTGCGTTTCAAAGAGAGCGTAATTCTCAATGCCCAAGAATGTTAAAAATAAGTAGCACATGTCTTGTTAACAGCATCTGAAGGGCGTGCACTGGCGTATATTGGCTTCTTGCTGCTACACAACCACTACATAGGAATATAGTTTCTGCTTTCTTGTGCGATTTTGAACAAAATTAGCAGAAACAGTACGCAGCCTGTCCTTCCAATAGAGACATATTCTCAGTGTAGTTTATATAGATATTTTAGCTATCTACATTGCGTACGAGAGCACTGTTGCTGCTGTAAGAAGGTAGTGTTTTGCCTCATCGTGGAGACACAAAACGCTACGGTTAGTCCGAATCGATCGTATGTTTCTACTGCATCTATCTCATATATTATCACTAATGTGAATATTGTAATATTGACGAAATTTTGTAATGTATCGATTTCACTTGTAACTAGATACAATGAAATCAAATTTGATATACATTTTATTCTTTTCGCGACATGAATATAAGAATAGACTGACATTGGTTAAATTCAACATCCTTGTAAAATCGGGTGTAATATACTTACCTTATTCTGTACATTTTCAGGAGTTTGGTATGGAATGATTATTTTGACCGGAATAGTTGCCATCTACTACAATGTGATCTTAGCCTGGGCATTATACTACCTCGCCATGTCTTTCAACTATGTTTTACCTTGGAGCACATGCGATAATTATTGGAATACTCCCTTTTGTTACCAAAGAAGTAAAGTGCACGTGGATGCCGTAAATAGCACTACATTCAACGATTTTGATGAGACATATTTGCATACAAACGCTTCGGATGAGTTGGACATAGGACACTACAAAAATATGTTTCTTGTGTCATCATCAAATTATTCCAAAGAAATGCA
>JAQPZY010001662.1:3457500-3770000 GCA_029931535.1 Margaritifera margaritifera | reverse complement strand
AGTGGGATGGATTAGACTGATTTAAAATTCCTTGGTCGTCAGAACTTTAAGCTTGTGATGGTAGGTCGTGGCAGTTAATAACTACACGCAAGCCCGATAAGCTTAACATCTTTTCGTTCAATGTTTGAGGATTAGTATCCAACATAAATATTCCAGACTTTTTAGACTTTTTAAAAATTATACCTTCTGTGCTTTACTGAGACCAACATTGATAATTTTGATCATTTTGATATTCCAAGTCTTACACTCTTTCCACCAGTAATCTGTACAAATGTAAACACATTCTGGTGGTAATATTGTACTAGTCAGGGACCACATTTATAAATATATTCAAGTCCCAAACTCTTCTAAGCAATGTGTTCTTTGGCAAAGGAGGAGGGGGTGTTGGAGCTGCCCTCGCCCTCCCCTCTTAGGAATGATCACGAATCAACCTGAACGTTTCCCAGGGTAAGTTTTCTTCACCATTGGATGGTTACAATTATGCCCTGGAAAGGCCTAAAATGCAAGAGCTTCTGGGGGCTTCGCCCGCAAGGCCACAAACCATCCCCCCCCTCCTTGCAACCACATTCCTGGATCCGCCCCTGTTTAGTTTACTTTCAATAACAATTTAATGTTAACGGATCATATATATATATATATATATATATATATATATATATATATATATATATATATATATATACCTCCAGAAAATAGTGCTTATACTTCTGTTCAATTGTTTGATGTCACAAAAAGTGACCTACTTTATATCACTGACAACAATTTCAATGCTGCTATGCAACTTCAATTCACATATTGTTACAAATGATGATTTTGTACATTTTAATGTTAACAATCTTGATGATGTAGAAAATGGAAATTTTGATGGCAATATCTGAAGTGAACTCCTATTGATGTTAAAAGATGTTCGCGGGACAAAGGTTGAAATAACAACTATGATAATATACTTTTGCAAGCATATAAAAGATTTGATCTTTAAAATCAAATGGTAGATTTGGAAAGTATAAAAACCGTGGTGTTAGTAAGTGTGAAAATGTAGGCATTGATCATGTTTTCATGTCTCGTGTGTCATTATCTAATATATCTGATTTTGAAATGTTATTATCTGATCCTCTCCTGAGTGGTAGTCATAACCCTATCTTTCTGCAACGTAATACCACAGTGAGTTTTACTAGTGCGGCTGATGTTAATCTAAATGATGATATCTCTGTTAAACCCTGATGGTATTCCACAAATAATCAAGTTTTTCAAGATTGCCGTAATAATCATCATATCATCATATCTTCTAGATATATTGAATGATATAGAACCTAGTTAATTCTAATATTAATGTTATTGATACTATTGCTGTGATATCATGCTTAAAGATGTTGCTGAAAATTCTTATATGTTTGTTGCAGTTAAATATTTCCAAGGCAATATTAAATGTAATTTTAGAAAGACTTGTTTCAATAGGGAAAACATTTAAAGCGTAAAGCTTACCATAAAGCTAAATATATTGAGTGACGTCATAGAGCTGTGGAAATCCATAGTAGTCTTGTACATTGCAGTAAGGAATATAAGAAAGTGTTCAAAGCCAATTAAAGAATTTTAATTGTCAATTATTGACAAACTCAGAAGTCTTGGTACAGATGATCCAATAACATACTTTATATATATATATAAAGGTGATTTTTGCAATCGTGATAATTACCGATGAATAACTATCCTGGCCAACATTTTACCTCCATTTTAAATACCATTTTTAATCATTATCTCAAACATACATGTTTTTTGTGTGAAAACAAAATGGTTATAGAGAATGTTTCAGTATCCTTGATTATATTTTAAATTCAAAATGTCTAATTGATCAGTTTACCTATAGAAAAAGGAACGATATTGTGCATGTAATCTTTTAACGAAAGGCTTTCGGCTCTGTGGATATAATATGTCTCTGTCAAAAACTGTTATTACATTCTATTTATAGTAACGTACTGAAGGTTATTCAAAGTTGATACAAAGAATGCCATGTCGTGTGTAAGGCAAGCGGTAAGCTTGCTAAAATGATTTTTTTATAATGTATGTGTATGTCAAGTGAAACACTTTCATCCATTTTATTCTCTGTTTTATTTAATGATCTTGATGAATTTATCCCACAGTCAGATGATTATCTGACTGATATTACCAATGCAGCTCCTAATTTTGTAGATAACTTAGATGCTGAAGTCTATTCCAAACTGTACTTGGTACTTTATGCTGATGATACAGTAATATTTAGTCTATTCCATACTGTACTTGTTACTTTATGCTGATGATACAGTAATATTTAGTCAATGTCAAACTGCACTTGTTACTTTGTGCTGATGATACATTAACATTTAGTCTATTTCAAACTGTACTTGTTACTTTGTGCTGATGATACAGTAATATTTGTTCAATCTGCTCTTAAGCTGCAAGTATCTATAAATGGTATGTAATTGTACTATCAAACCAGGAAACCTGATGTAATTGCAGTAAAGACAAACATAGTAGAATTTTCCATGTCAAGAAGGAATGAAGTTTTAAATTATAGCTGTAGTTATGAAAAGCTTGAAGTCATAACTGATTTTCTGTATCTAAATATAACATTTTCAAACTTTATGCAGAAGTTAGTAGATTTTTACGTATTGCTATGTCTCAGAGACCTCCTTAATACAAACAACACCTGGAAGATAAGTTTCACTATATTTTTAACTGTAATTTGTTCAAGAGGGAAATATATACATTGTTATATATTCATCTACTCAGTAAACAAAACACAAGTAACATTGAAACCCTCATGATCAGCGCAGATACTTTGTACGAATTGGATTAGCAACATTTAAAAAAAATTGTATTCTCAAACTTTAAATGGCGATGTTTCCTCCAGTGGTCTGTCTGCAGAGTACATAGTTCATTGTTTAGATTTGTATGCATTCATTTGTGCTAACATATCCCACGAGGGGACCTTAGTTAAATAAATGTCTCGAATGACCTCTATTTACTTCGACAAGTCAGCAGTGACTGTATTGTTGGCTAGACTTGAGAATTGCTTTTATGTAGGAAATAAGTCGTTATTTTAAAGGGCGTATGAACGCCTGATTAATATAGTAATCAATGATTTTATTTTTTAAGTTACACTTTGTGGTGCATTTGTCTTACTTGGTGGCCGGTTGAGTAACATGCATTTTGCCGTCTCTGTTGATGATTAAAACCAAGTGCAAAGAGGAGACCTTTATTAAACTGAAATTTTGTTTAATCAGTATATTTTAAAAAATGTACTCTTTATATAGTTTTTTTCTATCGGATATGGACAGAACGCGTCCAACTCCTCTCTACCAACTCCTGTTTAAAAAAATATTATGGAATTACATAATACTGTCTAGGTGAAAGTGTTAAATAACAAAATTACTCGTGATCGCATAAATACAAGATAATAAATATTTGCTGAGGAAATACTAGCATTTGTGGTTATCCATTGAGAATAACACCAATGATCAAAATCTTAAATTCATTAGAACTGATAGGAAATGCGATTCTCCTAGTGTAGTACTGGCCACGCTACGAATAATTGTCGTTACTGCCAGAGAACAGGCTTCGAAGTCGCTGGAGTATTCCGGAGGGGAATTGCTATACAAACAACTCTGTTTTAAGACATATAAACTACATGATATTGAATTCAACTGTACTTACACCACATACCTGAAAGACATGCATTCTGACAGAATACTGCGTAATAATACCGAACACCGTCTTATTACCACCAATTCGCGTAAACACAAGTTTACTCTAAAGCAGAATCCTTCGCGAGTTTGTATTGTTGCGAGTGATATCTTTGAAATGTAGAGTTAAAGAAAAATCGTCGAAATGACAAATCACACAACATCCTGACAGATTTTTAATTTTTTTACGAATGATATGTCCATGGAAATTTGTTATGTAGTGAAGATCAGCAAATGAACTGTCGGCAAGTTGTAATGCACCCGAAATGAAGAGATTCAAATAAGAAGTGCTCATGATATTTTGTAGAATAGTACATGGTCTTTATCTTAAAAAAAAACAAAAAAACAAATAAAAAAGTCAAATCCAAATCCAAGACTGTCTTTTGGTATTTTTGAAGGTCTGGGGCGATGCTGCAGTTCAGATTTTCTACTCAACCGGAATAGGATGGGGAGGAATCGCTACCCTTGCCAGCTACAATAACTTTCACAACAATATTCAAAGGTATTTGAAAATTCTCACCCTTTTGCCTCTCTGGTCCTATATGCCTTGGGAAGGCCGCCACGACATAATGAAAACAAGGATCAGATATTAATCACGATTCTCACCCTCAGACTTAGACTCAGCTTAAAATGTTGACATCTGATTATCTAACATAAATATCTCTGACCAATGAAACGTCAGAATTCTGAGTCATGTCTGAGTTTGGTGTGATAAATTGTTTTGTAATATCGGGGCCGGATCTCTTATTAACTGCACACTCAAACTCAAACATTGTGTCTGTCATATAATGGGAATATTTTAATTTATATGTAATAGTTTTTCACGAACATCCTTCATATGCATAAATTATTGTTTATGAACCTTTGGCGTGTCGTGCAGTTTGTTCAATATCTGCCATCAAAAGTTCAGGCTGAGTGCACACTCACGTTGAGGAGTTTCGTGAGCACGGGCCTGGACTGTATGCGTGGAATTTAGTTTAAGTGATAGAAAACTCGCGTGTAAAATATAAAAGTTTCCGACGTATTGAGTTAAAGCAAGGTCTTCATCATGGACAATAAATAACATAAGCAGAGATACACACACATAAAGAGCAACATGCGTAGAACAATACATATTGACACTTTGGCACAGAGAAGCAAACGTATCTAGATTTATGAATACACACACACACACACATATATATATATATATATATATATATATATATATATATATATATATATATATATACGCGTGTGTGTGTCTGTGGGTTACTTTTCGTGACGTACATAGATTTGACACGTAAATTAGTTCTTAAATAACAGACTGCAATGTTTTTGTTTCAAAGGCAATTGTATTTTAATGACAGTAATCACATTTCCTTTACAAATGGATTTGTGAAGACTGAAGATCAGAAAGAAGAAAACCTGGCACGGTGTCATTAAGCTATTTTGAGTATAATCGCTAACTTACGCTTAAAATTCAAACTTTGAAACTCAGCGCTAGAATCGTTATTTACGGGATTATATCAATTTATACACCATTTTATATTTTTAGAAAATTAAAGAATTTATAACAATTTGATTAGGTAATTGTCACTGGTGCACCTCTATGCAAAAGACAGTTATTTATATTCAAACGTTGTTGTCTAAATGCAAACTCTTGCTCAAGATTGTATTTCCTCCAGGCTTGCCGCTTATTTTCATCATGTTGAAGTTCAATAAACAGTTTGTATCAATCGTGCAAATCCTTTAAAAGATGTTCAATTTGAACTACCTTTCTGGAAGAAATGGCCTGTAAACGTTGGATATTTCTGAATACTACTCGGTGAAATTGTGTTTTTCATGGACGACTATGCAATCTCTGCATTCAGTCAAACATGAAAGGCACGTTTCTGATTTACCAATCATTAAAACATCTGATGGTCCCATAGACGTTTGATAGATTAAACAACAACTAAACAAATGTGAGATTGGATACCCAATCATGGTCTAGAATTGAATGAAAAATCTGGATTAATATAGCGCGGTCTAAAGGACTTTAAACAATATCTCTCCGCAGTATGATTCTTTTTGCAACCTTAGATAATTAAGTTAAGTTTCTGTGATATTATCAGGTGTGATACTCACTTTTGATATCAATTTATGATCAATGTTTATCAAAAGTATGGTGTTATTATGATACTTTGTATTGTAGAGATGCCTTTGTCCTTCCCATCATCGACTCAGTCACAAGTTTGTTTGCTGGTTGTGTTATCTTTGTGAATCTTGGCCACATGGCTTACAAAAGTGAGGTTGCAATTGATGAAGTTGTTAGTCAAGGTAAGTATCTTACATTAAAGATCAACAATTCACTATAAAATGCAGCAAGATTTATTCTGTCTCAGTCATAACTTAGCTACAATCGAAATAAGAGGTTCCTTATCGGGATCTGATTGACTGGTTGGTATTAGTAACGACCTGACACAATGATTGATAGAAGAAGCTTTACACCTTATGAATTAACTCTCAATGTTAATAGGTCCCAAGATGCATTAGGCAATTCTGAAGGAAGCCAGAAGTATCCAATGTTCCTACTTACAAAGAAACTCTTAGCTAAATTGAGAATTGAATCAACTGAATAAACGTCAATTTAGAGGTCAAACTTTTTAGATGGTTTCCTCACCGACTCCAAATGTAAGTTCAAAATATTATTAATTAACAGAACGTGGTTCAAACCATGATTTATAAACAAAAATGGTTGTTTTTCAGTGTCTGGTGTTGATGCATTGCTACAGAAATAAAGTGTGAGCCATTGAACTTGGATTTATGTAAAGTATGTGTATGAACTCAAAACTTAGGTCCGATTTTCAGAAACCCTCCTGCTGAATTTAAAACAATCAGTAGTGATATCATTTTTGCAATTCAAATTTCCTTTCCTACTGTAAAAGTTGCTGCTTTTTCTACAAGAGTCTGTTAGTAATAATTTGTGATTTGCGATTCATTTTATTTCTTTAATATTTTCAAACGAATAATACTTTAAAAGAAGTTAATCACTTTAAGGAATGTCAATTGCTATTAGTGTCGTGTTCTTTCACACATTCTACCTGACTGATGTGTTTTGCCAACATCATCTATTCGCACACATTTCTGACCATTCAAATTTCCAATTTCACTGTAATAGTTGCTGCTTTTTATGCAAGAGTCTTTTTTTAATGCTCAATTTCGGGGCAATTTATAGGGTTGTGTTATAGTATCTCAGAACTCACGATATAATCTAATGACTCGTATTTTGCGTTATACTTCAATTTAATATTATGTACGAGTCTGGAAAATCCTTCTTACTTACATGTTTATGCATTTAAGTTAAATTATGATTTAAAAGTACACATACTCGAATTATGTGCAACGACATTTGATGTTGGAAAAACCTTGTAGGAAAGTGGCATGTTTTAAACTCTAATAGCTGGCGCATATTTAACAAGAACCGTGTACTGAAATTAAGCTTAAATATTTTTGATTTAATATTCTGGTAAATCTTGTTCATTAGCATAAATACCGATAATTTTAAAAAGCTGTATCCTGACACATTTACTATCGATCATCGCATATTAAACATAAGCGTTTGCCATGTTTACTAATTTCTACAACATTCATGTGCATTTATTATTCGGTGTTTATGGCATTCATCTTTCCCGATAAGATTGCTTTATCCTGAAATATTTACTTTCGTCCAACACATATAAAACATACCGTATGCGATCTTGACTAATTTCTAAAACAATAATGTGCGCTTATTATCCGGAGATTACGTTATTCATCTTTAACGATAGCTAGAAAGGATACGTCTCTGTTTTACCTAATGTACTTGCAAAACTCTTTAAATTTGATTTGCTTACCTGTTTTGAAACTGACATTTTTAATGAAATTGATATGCTTGTGTTTTTTTTATACATACCAACCTTTTTAATTTTTTTTGTTTGTTTTGTTTCAGGTCCGGGTCTGGCATTTATGGTGTACCCAGAGGCTCTTTCACAACTTCCGATACCCCAGCTATGGTCGGTCTTGTTTTTCCTGATGCTTTTTACTGTGGGAATCGACAGTCAGGTAAATAGGTGTATACACTTGTGCATCCATATGTATATATGCATATATGTATGTATGTATGTATGTATGTATGTATGTATGTATGTATGTATGTATGTATGTATGTATGTATGTATGTATGTATGTATGTATGTATGTATGTATGTATGTAGCCTGTCCGTCTATATGGATATATGTAGTTAGATAGATTAGTGAGTCCCGATGATATAGGAAAAGAACATAAAAGAACTATTAATGTTATAAAGTAAATCTAAACAGAGTCAAACCAATTTATACCGTCGCCTCTGTTAAACGAACTCTTAACTCTGACAACCACCCTTTTAGGATCTTATCTTATATATAGTAACAATCTACCTAATTTGAATTCATCTTCTTTCAAGGGTATCAAATTTCGTTGTTTTTCTCCCACAGAAGAATTTGTTCATTTTGGTCATTAAATGTATGACTTGTAGCAACCAAGAAATTGACCAAACTTGTTACCATGCAAAAAATAGTGAATTCACGGTATCCGATGCAGAGTAAGTTTGACAGCGATGAACATTTAAGCAGTCTAGAACAAACTGAAATCAACGAATAACCAAATATATATACTTATTTTAGTTGCCCGATAAAAATATATTATCTCCTCTTATTTCTTAACATCTGTTTCTTCAATCAGATTGTCCATGTCCAGACGTTAACTAGTGCACTTCAAGACAACTTTCCCAAGCAAGTGTTAAAAAGAAAGCTGTTACTAACTCTTGTCTTGTGTGTTTCTTTGTTTGTACTGGGTCTTATATGCGTTACGCAGGTGAGTAGTCGATTATTAAATGTAAAATTACAAAGGGGGTGAAACATGAATTAAATGTTTCAAAAAGATGACCATACTAATTTATAGAAAGATATCTCGCAGAGCGTGTGTGTTGGGTGAGGGGGGATGGGGAGGGGGTGAATGGACAGAAAAAATGACACTTTGAATGATATTATGGTTCTGTTACTTTTAGGCAAATGAAATCTTACATAAGCCTGTAATCTTACTGTATTTATCAGTTTGTTACATTATTTAAGTAGTAATGTTGATTTGTTCTATCAGTCGGCAAACTATAAAGTTTCCATGTAAAGACAAGAATGCTGAACATAAATGCAATAGGTATATGTGATGTCAACGATATTCTGTAAGGTGCAAGATGGCTTGCTTGTTATTTAATAAAGCCTTCTGTGCAATTTTATTCATGTTCAACGTCGATATAATATGCAAAAAGATTACATTTGTTATGTGTATGTGTTACAACCAATACATTTTCCTTTTTCTACCTTGAAATCTCCAACGATGAAAGGAATAAAATCGGGTAATATATGAGTGTCAAGAAATTCAACAATACTTTTGAAGTGCAAAACGCACCAGCATCATGGAACGTCACTAAGAATGACAACACCTATCTATACTTTACTATGTTTCCCAATCTGGGAAATACAATTACTCCCAATATTTCCAGCTTGCTGACATTTTAATCTTTTTGGAACTCGTTTCAGGGCGGAGTGTATGTTTTGCAGATTCTCGACTGGTACTGTGCTAGTGTGTCAGTCATGTTCCTTAGTCTCATTGAGTGCTTGGTCATGGCTTGGGTATACGGTATGCAATAATCAGGATACATGATATCTGTTTAAATTCAATGCTTCAATTTTCTTTTTTGTTTTATCTTATTTTTGTAACTTGGTAATATGCCATACTAAGACCGTGGCCAAAAAAATGCTATATCGCCCATGAAATGTTCATCGAATACTTAATACGCGTGGACGTATTGTTCTTTTCAATGCAGGTATTAATCCTGTAAGTTTCAGGAAGTTCCTGTATTCCATGGACCAAGTTAACACAATTTCGGACACAGGAATATGCATCAGTCTAATTGTCAATATGAAGTGTAATCCGAACAATCTGAATGGCACCGCGCTGGCATAATTTAAGGGATCAATGTTATGCTAAATAGGGCGTTAATGCATTTGATTACATATATTGGCATGTTGTACAATAAAATCAAGGTCATATAATTCAACACTGGTACACTATAGTAATACAGCTGAGACGACGCAACATAGAAAACTTACAGGAATATCACAGCATCACACCGCAGAATGCTTACAAGATATGTCCAACACATCTTTGAAATAATAGGCATGGTCAAGTGTGTGCCTTCCTCTTGCAAATTAATTGTAAGCACTGACACCCTCTCCAATCATCCCTCTCTAATCATTCACTGCACTACAACATATTCACCTCTTTTAACGTCTGGTGGATTGATTGGTATTGAACCTTTGACCTGGATGACCATCATCACATAAACAACGTTGCCGAATAACTTAACCTAAATGCTACTTTTATATCTATTCGAAAAATAGATCGTTGGATATATACCGTTGTGAGAAATATATCTGAACAGTTGAACATTATAGTTAACACGTGAACAGTAACTAGGAAGGATGCAATTCATTGGAAAGAGCTAAATTGTAAATGTTAATCTCTTCTTTCCCATTGTTAAGATTATATGGAACAAGACCGAGAGAGACGAATGTAGGGGGAGGGGGTAAGATTATATAATTTTGGATAGGGGTATGCCGCCCTGGATCCCCAAAAATGTACCTAGCCATGTACTACAGCAGTTTTGAATTGTTGTCAAGCATCATCAATTGCTCCGTAAAATAAAAGTGATCAACAGACTTGGCTAACCATAAGCTGTTTGTTCGTAAGCAAACAAATCATTGCCAAGGCATTGACTGCAGATGTGCAAACAAATCATTGCCAAAGCATTGACTGCAGATGTGCAAACAAATCATTGCCAAGGCATTGACTGCAGATGTGCAAACAAATCATTGCCAAGGCATTGACTGCAGATGTGCAAACAAATCATTGCCAAAGCATTGACTGCAGATGTGCAAACAAATCATTGCCAAAGCATTGACTGCAGATGTGCCATTCATCAACTTTGTCCTGAAGGTTTAATTAAATCACAGACCAGTTGTTAATCAATTATAAACCTATTCATCTGAGATGACAACCCAATCATATACTTAGAATTGAAAAAAAATGGTGGCTATTGATGTACCGCCAGGTTTAAAAAATGCATTCAATCGGGCGGGACGTCCTCGCATGCCATTATATTGGATGCCTCCCATCCAATCCCAACCCGCACCCTTCCAGGGGGAGGGGAATATAAACTTTTTATATCCTTGGTGTATAGTGACCATAATGTCAGTCCACTGGGAACCATGCAATGCCAATCATTCAAACTTCTCATAAACTCTACGAAATATATTTTTGTCCATGGGTTAAATGATGCTTCAAACATGTTGCGCAGCATTACACTTACGCTCTACATCAAACTACTGTTGTATGAAAAAAAATGGAAGAGAAATATATTATATTCGATGAGTTATTTTTATCAGAACAAACAACTTAGACAATACAGTTAGAGTAATGTTTTGATATCTTATACCTGATACATTTTAGTTCTCTCTGTATCCCTTGTAACTTGATCGCACCGTAAAGTATTATATAGACAGACATATTTGTTCCTGAATGTAAGTCACTCACAGCACCCGGTCATCTGTTGTATATAGTCACACGCTGCATGCAGATAGTTGAGTCACCGTACCTAGATTACACAAAGGCAATGATAATATAACAGATATAGCATGATGCTGACGGGCTTCATGGCAAGTAATGGACCAGTCGCTCACCCGCTCTGACGATTGCAGGAGAAAAAAGGTATATGGACTTCAGCTTCACTTTGGTGCATATATTGTGCCGTAGTGACTGATCGGTCTATAAACTGCATAAAACACTTAGCACTATGAAAAATGTGTTTAATATGATTCATATCATGTATTTGTAGGTGCCAGAAGACTTAGTAAAGACATCGAGCTGATGATTGGAAAGCCAATATTTCCATTATGGAAGGTTTTCTGGATGTTTATCACTCCTCTCTCCATGTTGGTAGGTGGCTGCATTTGTGTGGATTATATCAAAGTTTATTGAGTTTATCGATTCATAAAGACTTTGTTTAACGTGTTTATTGATGATTCGTGTAACCTTTACCGAAGAGAACACACCTACCATAAATACTGGTATTTATGAACATCTAATCTGACATTGACCAACACAAACTTATAATAGTTTTTAAAAATGTTCATGATCATGTTCAAGTTTTCCAATAGTTTGCCATATTGATTCCACTTTTGCGAAAACATTTATCATCTAGGTATTTCGCATAAGTATGCAGGCATTTTCTTTTCTAAAAGATACTTTTGGCATGTAGCAACTCTTGTGTATCAAAACTTTGCGATAGAACTACATATTAAGTTAACATTTTTAGACAAGAATGCACTCAAACTTTTTGAAAATAACATAATATAAATATAAATGTTTGTATAAGATGAATGAAACTGCACATATTTATCTAATAATCATCAGTTAGTGTGGAGCTTCAATCTTGCAAGCCTCAAGCCAGTAACCTATGGAAACACAACTTATCCTTCCTGGGCAATTGGAGTAGGGTGGATTGTAGCCCTTGTTTCATGCATTCCTCTTCCAGTTGGAATCATGATTCAGATAAAAAGTGTTTCGGGATCATTTCTGCAGGTCAGTTATGGACGTTTGTTAATTCTGGAAATGCTGTTTGTTGTTTTTATTTATTTATTTTGTTAAAAAAATGTTTTTAGGTACGAGAGAATCTGTAATGCATGTGTTTTCACAGAAATCATATTCTAAACTGAATATTAAAATAAAATATTTATGTTTGTCCTACATAGGTTTGAACCTGTGTGGGAAATATTTACAAGTATGGCTGGGTGGTGTAATGTTGGGGGAAGTACAATTTTGTTTTATGCGAAACTAAGGCTGGGGTATAATTCCGCTACCGGTAGACGGTATTTTGTACCATGTTGGAATATGTGTCGGACATTGATGCAAGATGATTTGCATTTAATTCCCCCCACCACCCCACCCCCCGGCCCTAATTGCATCATGCATACATTTAGAGTTGATACCATAGCTTGCCGCCAATGCCATTTTCTTCCAGACGTGTTAATATTGCTCGAGCACTCTAAAATCTATGCATATCCGTTTGTCTGTATATCAGTCTGTTAGACTAAGTGTAAATAAAGATGGACAAATTGATCATGTGATATAGTAGACAACATATTTTATTGATCAACGCTCCTATTCGCTAATTTCAAATGCATATACCGGTAATCTACTATTCTTTATTTACAGAGGATAAAACGTTCCATCAAACCAACTGCAGAATGGGTTCCCACCAAACATCAAATGACAGTGGTTGAACTGGACAATAATAGTCATACATTTGAGATGGAGCACATGCTGAAAACATATCCTTAAATATAGTAACTGTAACCATGGTCTTCAAAATATCTGACTGTAAAGTGTATGGAGTACATTTTTAAGTAGCATATTAAACACCTTTAGCAGTCTTATTATTCGAATAGAGTTGTGTTTGTGTTTTGTTCTATTACTTGGAAGTGAGAAAGTTGCATAATAAGAATGCGTACAGCTTGTTGACAGTGGATTCTGGCGAGAGATTTAAACACACACTTCGTCCATGTCTAGAGCATCAGTTCTATATTAATACAGAAACACAGTATAAAAATAATTGTATCCAGTATATATATATATATATATATATATATATATATATATATATATATAGATATATATATATATATATAGATATATATATATCTGTGTGTGTAGTTTTACGGAATCTCAGAACAAAATAGTGGCTATATGGTGCCAACAACATGTAAAATTCGAAAAATGTAAACATGAAGAATTGCATGAAAAGAGATATATATATAAATATATAAATATATATAAATATATATATATATATATATATATATATATATATATATATATATATATATATATATATATATATATATATATGTGTGTGTGTGTGTGTGTGTGTGTGTGTGTGTGTGTGTCAGCGACTCACATAACTACTCAATACACAATGCATTTTTCCAGGACAAAGTCTTGAAAATGAACAAATATAGTGGAGGAAATGGGGAAAAAAATAAATACATTTTATCTGAATTGCAGCGATTGCCTAAAACAAACGAGATTAATATGTATAACAACGGAGGAAATCAAAAGATTAGAGATCAAAATCAACAGAAAATTGCATGCGAATATGGAAGAACAGTACACAGAGTATCGATGTATTTGAACAAGAAAAAAACTGTTGCAGACAAACATGAAGACAAAGTGGGTAACAATTATATAGATACGAAGGGCGGTGATGACTCTGACATTAAGAAGAAAAATGGTAGCTAACAAATTAAAATAGTCACATTCACCATAAAATAAACAAACAATAGTTTATTCTCACACTCGTGACTGTAGAAGCTAATACGGTTTATTTTTTAAAATAGGTTACGAATCTTTAACTCTTCCAATTGCTTTTTGTACACCTCTGAACAAAACTGAGATTAGCAAACCAACTAATGACAAGCAACATAGCGCATTCATAAATGAGCGAAACCATTTTTACAGCACACCTAAGCAATTAGATACAGCACTCATTAGCATTTAACCTCTCGCTCTCACACTACCAATAATTCCACGTAATAATAATGTTGTTATTTTAGGTAAATCAAACAAATTCTTGGCTAAATGTTTCAAGCAATTTGTGATCATTGCCAATAAATGATTGGCGTGGAGTAGGCGACGTTGGGGTTGGAGGAGTGTGTGGAGTAATAAGAACAGTAGTTCTTACCAAATTTGCTATTTATAGAGCAACTGTTGATATTTTCCTTGCAATCGCTGTAAAAACTGCTACTATTGTTACGCACATTTCTCTGGATAGTTTTTTTTTCAGCCTTTGATCTAATATCTATTTTCACATCACTTTTAAATTAACTTAATTTTGAAAATTGCTTTTATAAAACTTGCTTCTATAAAACTTCTCTCCAGCTATGATAGATACTCAACTATTTGGGCTTGTTTACTTTGAACACTTGTCAACTGGCAATACAGTATTATTTGTTTGGATCATCTTCATTGCTGATGGGGGTTTTTTTTGGGGGGGGAGGGGGGGTTGGGGGGGGTTGTTTTGTTTTTGTTTTTCTCAGCCCTTTGAATTGTGGTTCGTACGTTCCAACATCAGGCTTCTTGAACTCCAATTTTGATTTCACATTTCTACAGCGTTTACATATTCCCTTAATTCTCTTTCCTCTTTTGTAATCAATAATCTTTTTTTTTCTGGTGATGTAAGTTCTGAACTTTGAATTTTGTTGTTGTAATCATAGATTATAGTGTCTGGTTCTCTTACCTACAGTTCAACTGGTTCATGTGTGTCTGTTGTGTCTATTTCCTCGGGTATTTGTATTAATTAATAGTAACTGATTGTTCAGTAGAATATTGTCTTTCAGCGATAATATGAAATTTAGGTCGTAATTCTGACAATTGACTTTCTCAAGGATCTACAGTTTATCTGTGTCTCTAAACTCATTTAATATGTCCTGAAATTAATAAAGGTTTTACTGTCCCTAGTTGTATCTAGGTCTACGTAATAGCATCATAAATTAGTGTTCTTGGGGGAAGGTATGATCTAGTAGTTCGTTTGCCACAGACTCATATTTAAATTTGTGAACAAATAAGACTTCTGGTTCTTATCGCTGTTGTACTAACGGATACAAGTATTAAAACATGATTTTGAGTGATTATCAAATCAACTGGGGTACCGAATCTGTATATTAACTTGATATGTATTATACGATAAAGCTCACTATGCATACCGCTGGTAAATTTACTTGCAAAGCCTGGTCTACTTTTATATCCTTAATTTATCATAAAGTTGCTAATGTGATCACATTTTGTTTATACTTTGTTCTGTAGAAAATTACGGTATTTGGATCATCAAAACCACTAGCGAGACTTATACGATCATTAACATGTCTTTGATGTCGTGAATCTACCGTCCACACATCATCATATTCATATTCAGGATTTTCAAGTACTTCATTTTACTTTCTTCACCATCTTCAGTCATTTCTTTCATATTTAAATTGAACAGAAAACGGATAAGTCACAGCTTGAAAAAGAAGTGGGATTAATCGAAGATACAAACTGATCCATTTCTCCTGAAACAGTACCTGTGACAGTACCTGAAATTGAAGAGTACATACAGAAATTGAACATAGCAATATGAGATGGGACATACAAGGAGATAACCTGTAAACGTTTGACTGAGAAAGAATTGGAAAATATAGATGATAATTAGTCAAAAGACACGTTGAATATTTGTCAATGTCAGTGCTGTAAAAATCTCCATATCATTTGCAGATGTTTTAGTTTACAATGTGACATCAGTGATAAGCCAAATTATGCCTATTGACAACTTGGACGTTTTACAAAATAAAGCGAAAGATGACTACATGACATCCAATGTGATTGGATATTTCACTGGATTTTTGCGATTAAAGCTAGGCTTGCCTCTATCCGTGTTGAGTGTTATTTTAATAACGTTTAGATATGCATATTTCAACAGAAGATTGCAATGTGGAAAGAAAAGATGTTGAAACAACGATTAACTTCACCTTCAGACGGCTTTTTATCACATTTTTGTTATCACTAGCCAGCTAATATCTAGTGTTTGTGCAGTGAATATATCGCTTTTGTTGTTCAGAATCAGACATATCGAAAGAGGCAACTGATATTACACGATCTATATCAAGTGGATCTTCACTAACGCATTCAGGCTTTGTAAAATTTAGCCATCTGCGGTATAATTCAATTCATAGAACATCTAGTGAATTTAAAGTTTTGTCCGACTCGATGTTCTGCCTTAGTGCTTTCCAAATCCTACTTCTTGTCATTTAAATTATTCGGAAGTTTTATCATTGTGGTATCGATATCGTGTGTTTTTGTGCGCGTGGGTGTATGTGTTCTCGTTGTGGTACTCTTTATATTCTCTGTACTACTTTTTAGACAGTACTCATTATGAAAAGGTATACAACGATAGCTGGTTTTGCAAACCTCCATTACGTCCTAGTCTTCTCCACCCGCAGGACATCTTTATCTACCAAATTATATTTCACAGCATTTTCAGTACTTGTCAGCACACTGAAAGTCATCTCGCTAATAACGTTTTTAACATCTTATAAACGGGTTCATGTACCTTCCAAAGTTAATTGCCTAATAAATGGAAGACAGCGAAGACAATATGCATGATGAAAAGACGGTAGTTTCAGTCGCTGAACAGTCACAAACACGATGATGGACCGGTCTTAGATTCATATACAAAAAGGGTTCTTGGATGCGTCTAAAACTGAAATTTATCCCAAGAATTTAGTTGACATTTACGGATTTAACTATGTTCCATCACATTCTGCTAAATACAAGGCTTATACGCAATTTTTTTTTTCAACTTTCATATTTAACCCCATTGTTGAAAATTGTGGCTGTTGTTTTTTATATTGCATTAGAGGTAAACAACCATCAGTTTGTTTAATCATTAGACGTTAAACAAGAATCCGTATAAAACCTATTTAATGCAAACAAAAAACATACATACCATCAGGAACGAACAATATTTTAACCATTTATATAGCAGCAATGTCAACAATTGTTACTCCAAAATGCAACAAAGTGTTGTGTTTTGCCTGTGGGAGAATATATACTTTATGGTGTTCTTCCTTCTGAGCAAGTTTCCGCCTTTGACCATAATACGTGGCCACACCAGCACGTGATTCGAGGAACAATAGTTGACTATTTAGCATTTACAGGCAGGAATTATCCGTAATTTGATCCTAATGGAACGGATGAAGAAAGAATTAAGCAGGACAAAAAAGTGTGGATTATCTGAAAATAACTAAAGACGTCAATCACAAAAGTTCCTAGACGCTTGACTACTTGAATGAAAAATTGCATAATATATGCTTCAGCTCATGATCATGATAATAGACTTGGTTACATTGATCTAAACTTGATTTTTACCAGCCTTCAAATAATCAAGTAAAATACGAATGTATTTTTATTGCAATTTTTATGGGTGTTAGAGTGTATGTACCTTTCAAGTTTTTGTAGGATTGTTTTACCAAAAATAAATAGAAAATATGACCATGTACGGTACATGCATAACTTCTAACAAGCAGGATAAAATACCTTAATAAACACATCATTATATTCCTCACCCACTCAACAACATTAACCAAAATAAATCTTTGCAAGTTTGTATGCAAAACCTCAGCCCAAATATCATGACTGTACCTGACAGTTTCTTGGCATCGTTTGACATGAGTGTTAAAGGGGATACAAATAATGCATAATATATATATATATATATATATATATATATATATATATATATATATATATATATATATATATATATATTACAACCAGCTCAAATCAGTTCTCTTTTAAAAGGTCAGTAAATGTAGTTATAAAAACCCTATAATGTAATCTTGCGCCGAGTGACTGTGATATAATATTGTTTGAGCAAAATTTCATAGAGACTCAATACAGAATCTTTCTCAATTACATCGTTATTGCAACAGAATGAAGCCGGGTTAGGATTGGATTTAGCGAAAACAATGAAAGCAATTTCGTGACTGAGATGTTTTTTTAGAATGTAATTGAACTATACATGCATCTGATACTATACTCGTGCGTATAATGTCCAGCAATGGATTTAACAGAATGATGCGAGCTGAGTTCAACATGGAAAAAATCAGAACATATAACTTAAACGAGTAATCAAACAAGAATCAACGTATGGAACTTATAAGCAAATATGGTTGATATATATGGATCTATCACCATCAATAGCCAATGTCTTGAACTTGTATCCAGATATAAACAAGTTATGATTTTATCACCAAGGGTGATCAAAGTATATGATTTATACACAAATGTGAACAATGTATGCTCGTATCACCAAGGATGATCAAGGTACAGAATTTGTACAAAAATTTGAAGAATGTACGTTTCATCCACAAGTAGGATCCATGTTTTATTGATTTTCGCTCATATAGCGATATTGAATTATTGATTTTACTCATATAGTGATATTTAATAATATTAATTCAAAAATGGAACATTTGTATCTCGTGGCGTCCAGTTGACGAGCACGATGTAATTCCGTATCCACAGCTCTCGTCGAATGGTCAAGGATCCACCACGCAAGGCCCGCCCCTTCCAGTCTGCCTAAGGATCCCACAAGAGCCTCTTTATTCCATACAGGCCAGCTGGTCTCGAAGCTTTGGTCCCTCAATGCAAGTCAACCAATACCTTCCTCCGAGCCAACGTCACCATCGACCCCAGCATACTTGGTTACACGAAACCCCACAGAGTTCAACGACTCCCCGTCACAAAGACAGCACTACAGCTGAAGATAACTCCCGAAAAGTGGACAGTTTCCTGACAAAATACGTTGTGTTCTGATAATGCATCAAACATTCACTCCATAAGTACCCTGGCTGTGGTGAAAATGCGCATCCAGAGAACTCAAAGTAATCGGGTTTCTTATTGCAGGCAATTTGCTCCTGCAGCGTTGGATGAACCGAACTCAGTATGTTGAAATAACTATAACAGAGAAATAAACCACTCTCGGGTAACTTTGTACGCGACAATGAAACCCGAGTACTTTTTCGTTTATATATATATACATATATATATATATATATATATATATATATATATATATATATATATATTGACATAAAGTGCACACAAGTCTGTAACTATACGTCTCCCGTTAAAAAGTGCAAACACTTGTAGAAAATCACGAAATGTAAACAAAAACAATAGAAACCAAAATGTATTATTTACAATACTAGAATACCATGGTAAAAAGAAAATCCGCAAGTCACATTCTGCTCAAGTAATCGGCCCCTACATTTTCTGACCCTCGAATCGCCTCGATCCTGAAATGATACGGCTGTAAAGTCAATGCCCAACGCAATAATCTTGCCTTGGCGACTTTTCCTTTGTTTGAATACATGAGAGATTGGTGGTCCGTCTCAACGACAAATTCCCTTTCGAAAAGGCACGTGTGAAATTTTCCAATTCCCCACACTAATGCCAAACACTCCTTTTGGATCACGGACTAGATTTTTGCTCCCGAGACAGCAAATTCCTACTAGCATAAGTTATGGGTAACTTTAACTCCTCTTGCTCCTGTAGCAAAACTGCCCCTAATCCCGTGAGAACGCATCAGTTCTCAATGTAAACGATGTATTTACCTCGGGCAACTTTGGATTTGATGCACTGATCAATTTTCCCTTAAGAGCGTTAACAGCTGTTTCTTGGCATGAGCCCTAAGAAACTTTATTTTGTTGCCCTTTCCTATTTAAATTCGTCAACGGACTAGCTATTGCGGCGAAATTCGGAATGAACTTCCTGTAAAACCCTTTCAACCCAAGAAACGATCAACTCTTTTTCTTGATTTCTGATTGAGGATGCTCCTGATCGCTTCAATTTTGTCAGGGTTGGGTTTGTACTGCCCTGACCCGCTTACTAGATGTCCTAAACATTCCAAGTTAGAATATGCTATGCTACACATGGTGGGTCTCGCCGTGAGATTGGCCTTGCAGAGTTTGTCGAACAGCTCGATTTATAACCTAATATGCTCTTCCCAGGTATGCGTGTATACAGGAATATTGTCAATAAAACTATCTACGTTCTCCATGCCTTTCAACAATTTGGCCATAAGACGAATGCATGACGCACCGGCGTTGACCAAACCGAAAGGCGTAACCTTAAACTGGTAAAACCTTTCGGGATTGCAAATGGCGTTAACGCGCGGGCATTATCATCGATCGGCACCTGCTAATATCCTTTGGTGAGATCTAACTTATAAATATATTGGTGCCCTGATTTTTTTAAAAACAAGCCCTCCATATCTGACATCGGTTCTGCATCAAACACTGTGACTTTATCCAATTGACGAAAGTCTATACAAAAGCGGTTTGTTCCATCTATCTTTCAAACCAATACCACGGGGGACGAATACGGGGAGTTTGAGGGTTCAATGATTCTCAGGTCTAACATTGTACCTACTTCCTCATCGATCGTCTCCCGAGCCTTAAAAGGTATTGGATATCCTTTAATTCTGATTGACTCTGGTGTACTCAAGCTTTTTTTTCATGCTTTATTAATCCAGTATGACCTGGTCTGTCAGTAACTACATCTGGGTACCTATTTGAAACATCCGTGATTTGTCGGCGTTGACCTTCAGGTAACTATTGGCACACGCTAATCTTATCTATTCCCTGTTTCACATTCCCACGGGGAACTCAAGGAGAGTTTCTGTACTGGGGTCTAATTGCGGTTCGTCACTCTTCTCGTCCTCTATGACCGCAGTACATACGACGTTCAAAACGACTTTTTCAACTTTTGATCGGAACTATCCACGTATCGTTTTAACATATTGGCATAAAATATTCTTAACCTATCTTCCATGTCGATTCGGTAGTCCGTTCGCCCTCGACCTGTTTGACCTCATAGGGTACCTTCCACTGGACCAATAACTTGTTTCTACTAGTAGGGAGAAGCACCAACACTCGATTAGCCACGTCGAACTTCCTACTTCGCGTTCCGCGGTTATATTACTTACGCGTACTTTCGACCCGACTTCGCGAGGTCGTCGTGTGTCATCCGACACGTACTTTTTAATCTTTCGCGTAAGTCGACGACGTATTGGTAGGTTGTTTTAACTTCCTTGCCCGCGACATCACCCGACCATAGTTAGCGCAGAATCCGCATAGTGCCACGAATTGTTCTACCGGACAACTACTGGAACGGCGAAAATCGCAAACTCTCGTGCGGTACTTCGCGATACACAAAACAGTCGCGTTCAAATCTCAGTCTCAATCTCGCGGTCTCTCTGCGCACATCGGAAGTAGCATTTGTTTCAACGTCCCTTTAAATTTCTATACCAATTCATTGAGGTAATACGGTGTGATGCGCAACTGCTTAATTAATAATAATCTACAAATTTTTTCCATAAGTTCTGATGTAAATTAGGCCCCACAGTCCGTGAGAACCTCGACAGAAACCTCTAATCTGTTGAACATGTCGGCAAGTGCCTCAGCCACACGTTCGGTTTCAATTGACGGTAATGCTATGAATTCCGTGTATATAGTTGCGTAGAGTTAGGATATATCGGTTTTTCCGATCTGTTATTGAAACTATGGGTCCACAATATCAACGGCTGCCCTTTTAAATAGGGTATCGATTAAACGCATTTGGCATAATTGTACTCTGATATTACTTCCCTTCGACACCGTCTTCTCTCAAACGTCACACGATCGACAGAATCGTGATACGTCGCTACTGACGCCAGGCCAATAGAATTCGGCCAACACCCTATCGGTTGTTTTCTTCATACCTAAGTGGCCTACAATACTGGACTTGTGCGCCACTCTGAGTATATGGGACATGAATTTGAGGAAGACAACAAGTTGCAAAAAACCTTCTACCGTTCGACGTAGTAAATTCCGTAAACATTAATCCTTCCGTACGTAAGAATTTAGAGCTCCCCCCCGCTTTTACAATGTTTCACGGTACCGGACACAAGGACGTGTCATGCCCTTGCTCAGGCATAAATTCATCGTGCGTGATATCAGTCACGGCTTCCAGGACTTTCAACTTACGCAGCAGCTGTTTCCCCTGTTATGACTCTAGCTCTTACAAAGTATGCAACAGAAATAAAGTGAAACCAACAATGTAAGTAATATCAACAAGCAATGTATTTGTTCAATACAAAGTGAAATTCAGGAGATACTTACAATATTGTGAATCAAATTCCAAATAATCCTAAATGTCCTAATCACAAGTCCAAAATTATAGTGTTCCGAGTGAGTTTCAATATTCTTGAAAGTCCTGATAACACACAATGATACAATCCAGAATGTCTTTGAATAAGTTCACTATTTCTCTCGAATTATATCTCATTTCAACTGATCTAAAACAGAAATTAATTATTTGGTAAACAAATCCCTATTTATACACATTTTCACTTAACCTATATCAACAGGATGTGAAGCAATCAAATGGAGAACAACCCAGTCTATTTGTAAATAAGAATGGCCTTGAACTCAAATGCTAAGTAAACATTTGCTTACTAGTGACTAGAGTCTAAAGTTCAACTTATCTTGATAGGCAAGATTCAAACACACATTATAGATTAAATATACAGAACACCTGCCCTCATAAATAAAAAGAAAGATTTATGTAATACAGCTTTCTTATACATATTTGTCAAATATGCATATAATACTATAATAATCACAATTGCATAGGAAGATGTCTTATGAATAATACTCAGATTAATTACACAAAATATACACAAAATAAAGCAATACGGCACTTCTATACACGTGAGAGAGCATCTGCAATCACATTATTTTTTCCCCTGATGTGTCTAGTGTCAATATTGTATTCCTGCAGCATTAAACTCCACCGAAACAATCTTTGGTTTTTATTTTCATTTTCTTAATGAAAATAAGGCGTTTGTGATCGCTGAATACAATATCCGGAGAAAGAGCCGAGGTAATATACACTTCAAAATGTTGCAAAGCCAACATCAAAGCCAAACATTCGTTCTCAATCGTGGAATAATATTTCTGGTGCTTGTAAAACGTTTTAGAAGAATAGTACAATGGATGATCCACACCATTTTTATCTTCTTGAATCAGTACTCCACCTACCACTACATCACTTGCATCAACTCGCATTTTAAATAATTGGCAGAAATGTGGTGCAGAAAGACCTGGTGCACTCTCAAGTACGGCCTTTAATTTGTCAAAAAGATTCCTGACATTTGTCAGACCAATGAAACTTGGATTTCTTACTCAAGAAATTTGTCAGAGGTTCAGCAATTATAGAACAATTTGAGCAAAATTTCCGATAATATCAAGCCATACCTAAGAATCGCATCAGCTGCATTTTATTACTAGGCACCGGGAATTCAGAGATAGCCTTGACCTTAGCTTCTACATATTTATCTTGACCTTGTCGCGCAATATGTCCTGAAAATGTGACACAAGCATGGCAAAACTCACTTCTGTATAAACCGTCAGATTTGCATCACTGAGTCGATCGAAGAATTTCCCAACGATTTCCAAGTGATCTTCCCATGTGTGGTTGTAGATAATGACGGCATCGATGTGCGCGTCACAATTATCTGGACCAGATGTTAATATGTTTACAAGACGTTGGAATATTGCCGGAGAATTTTTCATACCAAAAAGCATTACTTTATATTAATAAAGCCCATCTACAGTTTCTGTGAGTGGAAATTGCCAGAATTCTTTTAAAAGTTCAAACTTGGTGACATATTTCGCATTTCCAATTTTGTCGCAGCAATCATGCATTCTTGGTATTGGAAATGAATCCGTTTTGGTGACACTGTTGACTTTTCTATAGTCAGTACACATGCGAATGTATTATCTCTTTTAGGCACGAGATTGCATGCTGAATTCCAGTTACTTTTACTTGGTTCTATAAAATCATTATCCAGTAAATATTAAATTTCTTTTTTGAAATATTCCTGCTTGAGAGGATTCATCGTGTAAGGATGCTGTTTCACAGGTGTAGAATCTACAATATCAACTTCGTTATGAATTTTATTTGTTCGCTTTGGAAAATCAGGAAACAAGTGCTCATATTCATGTAAAAGCTGTTTTAATTAATTTCTTTTCCTGTTGTTGCAGATGTGAAAGTTTCTGCTCTAGATTGTTTAATATTTCTGAATTCTGCATTTTGGTTAAACTAAAGTTACTACGGTGAGATTGCATTCCATCGTTCATATCCTCACTGTGTGGGACAGAAACAACAACATTGAATGAATAATTTACTATGCTATCTCTGTCAAAATACTCCTTTAACATATTTATATGACAAAGTTGTGTCTGTTTCCGCCTCCCAGAAGTGATAATGATATAATTTAAGTCACTTACTTTCTTTTCAACTGTATAAGGACCATACAATTTAGCCCGAAGAGGATTTTGAGGTCTGGGCAAGAGAACAAGAACTTTATCACCAGGCTGAAAACACCTTTCCTGCGTATTTCTGTCATACCTTAATTTCAACTTTGACTGAGTAGAGTAAAGATCAGTTCTTGCTTCTTCACAAGCCTTTGACAACTTATATTTGAAATCAGAGACATAGTCAAGAAGATTAATCTTTGAATCTTCATTTGAAAGAAGTTTTTCTTTCAATAACTTTAATGGTCCACTGACAGTATGTCCAAAAACCAATTCAAAAGGACTAAAACCCAATGATTCTTGAACTGATTCCCTAACAGGAAACAACAACAAATGAACACCCTCATCCCAATCTTTTCCTGTATCAAAGTAATTTGACCGAATCAAATTCTTAAAAGTTTGATGATATTTTCCAAATCCCCTTGACTATCATGGTGTTAGACCGTAGATTAAAACTGTTTAATGCCTAATGAACGCACAACCTGTTGGAAAATTCCAGATATAAAGTTTGACCTTTGCTCAGACTGGACAGGTTTGGGACGGCCAACAAGTACAAGAAAAGAACAAAACTTTCCCAAAGCTTTTACAATGGTTTTAGTTTTAATATTTCTCAAAGGAATTGCCTCTAGAAAACTTGCCTGACTTGGTCTTAGGTAAGGGACCGACATGATCTACCATTATTCTGCTAAATGGTTCGTCAAATGCAGGAATAGGTTGCAGATGAGCCTTATGTATCTTTTGATTGGGTTTTCCTACCGTTTGACAAGTGTGACAGGATCTACAATATTTAGAAACAGAACGTTTAAGTTTTGGCCAATATAAATCATTCAAGATCTTGTGATAAGTCTTATTAACCCTTAAATCAGACTGGAGTTTGTTTGACCCAGCAAATGTATTGTTTTCAATACAAGACCGTGATATTGACCGCTTGGAAAAAAGATCATTTGGAATAGCTCTGTCCTTATTATGTTGCTTACTTCTAAACCTGTAGCATTCAGAAATGATGTTCCCTTTATTTTTACAATACGTACATGTAGGAAGAGGTAAGGATTTCTGATTAGTCTTATTAGATGTTGGATTCCTAAAATGTTGTACCGGATTGAAATTTGTCAGTACTCGTATGAGACTGAGATGGGTTGTCGTTTACCAAAACCCTGCTGAGAGATATACTTACTAACAAATAAAACTGATTTAAGGAATAATCATCAGCCATGCGAGCGGCATTTTCCAAAGTTTAAAATTGTTGCTCATCAAGATAGGTCTTGACATGACTGTGGATGCACTTCCTGAATTCTTTAATTAATACGAGCTGTCTGATGTTATCGTAGTCTTTATCAACCTTCTTGGCTGAGCACCACATATCAAATAATTCTTTTTTTCCGTTGCAAATTTGACATGGGTTTGTCCAGTTTCTTTTCTACAATTCCTAAACCTCTGTCAATATGCTTCAGGTACCAACTCATAACCCTTCAAGATATAGTTCTTAACCACATCATAATCAGAATTGTGTTGTATTGACAGTGAAACTGGATTCTATTTTATTTATGTATTCATTATTTTTTGCAATGCATAAATAACAGACATTCTTCATTTAAAATGTTATCTATTTCATTCAGCAGTAACATTTTGTATACCATACGGTAGATTCAAAGAGTTTTGAGCAAAATTCAAGATTTTCCACAAATGCAATGACTTTTCAAGGATAAAACCCACTTTCTTGAAATTCAAGGAGTTGTCAATACAACAACTCTAATTCAAGGATGTTCATGTTTGAATGAACTGAGATATCTCATTCTATGGCTGGTCGGGAAAAGGTATTCTTAAGCTAACCTCCTAACATGATAAAAAATTTGAAACTATAATTGTAGTGGCAAAAGGACACAATTATTAGCAAATAAGCCAAAATCAAACAATGGTAATATTAATAATCATCATCATCATCATACATATTAGGACGGGATCATAATCATGGCAATATTACATGATAAATAGTTCAAAAATGATAATATGAGGTTCATAAATAGTAAATATGACTGTAAAAAGACCATTACAACACGTTTATGTAGGGACTAATATTTACACAGGTTGACTAGGCAGGCTGTTGAAAATATCACGGAAAGATTAATATTATTTATACTATAGTGCTGATCTACCATAAACACGCAACCAAATATTTGGTTTATGCTATTGTTGCACATGATTCTGGTGTGGTTAGGAGGCACGACATTCCCTTCCAGTCCATTGTTCACAGGGGAATTCTGGATTGCAGTCCAGTTTTCTATTCTCTTGGACTTCAACCCTGGTATGTGGTTTTTGGTGACCCGACAAAAGAGCGCACGACAAAAGAGCGCCGACAAAAGAGCGAACTACAAAATATCACAACCATTTATTGTATTGCAAATAACTTTAATTTAATGTCTTAAATGAAGTGAATAAAATGACATTGGAAATCATTTCTGCAAATAACTTCGGCAGTATATGATTAATTTTGATCCTTACTTTAAATAAAAAGTATATTGCAAAATTGTTGGCAATGCCTCGCAGATAGTCCATCAAAACAGCATTATTGTAAGTTGGAACGATGACCTGTAATCTTCTGTTCAGCTGTACATACTTGTTTTTAGAAGCTTCAGGTTGATTCACACCGGATAGATGCCGTTCAATTTCTATTTCGATGTGATCTTGCTCCAGACGAAAATGGTTGATCAGCTTAAAAATTGACGGATGATTGCAGTCGAAAGGTTTGTTGGAATGCACGATGCCAGGCTTCCACCAAGTTGTTTGTGCGTGGAAGATTGTCGTCGATACGATCATGTACATTCCAGAGATCTACGGCGAAGCGAGGATTGTCTCTCCGGTTTCTTCTACGCCGTCCGATGTAAGTGTCCTCCCAATAATCTACAAGTGGTGTAATTTCGGCAGGACTTGCTTCAGCCAATTCTTCGAATTAAACTACGACGTCATTTGAAGGAACAAAACTCAAGGCAAGCAGCATCTTTACTGCCATGCGGATTTCCTCGTTGTCCTGATATAGTTGCGCTAAACCAAATTCTTGGACTTTTTTCTATAGACATTGTCCTAGGTGGAAAATACAACCAACAAGACGCGTTCCAGGAAACACGCATTGAATTGCATTATGCACAGCTTTCTCATAATCGGACATAATGCTTCGTAGGTTTAGAGAAGGTTTAAGTTCTTCAATTTTCTTAACAACTCGTACATATGTAGTTTCTGCTTTGTCCTTCATGAGGCAATAAATCAAGGGCCATGCCCTGCTATCGATCAGAGCATGGATGGTAAAAACCTGGAAGAAAATAACTGGTGCAACTTTGAAAGTTCCATCCACAAACCAATGCTCGTTTTGCTCTAGAAGGTTGATGTTTACCGTAGTTCCGAATATCAGAATTCTCTTCTCGTCATCCGATCCTGAATCCCATAAGACAAACTGTGCTCCTCGTGTTGATGTTTGAAGCGTTTCAGGAATCGAAATTTCTGCTACATTTTGAGGATTAGGGAATGGAAGCTGTTTGCTTTTTCTTTGTCGTTCGATCGTGCGTTGCGATGCTGTGTATCCCGGTAAATGAGGTGCAACTTCCAATGAAATTCCACTTCTGGCTTGTTGTATAATCTGCCTCGGTTTTTCGACTCCTTCCATAGCCCGTCTACGTATAGCCGACACGACTTTCGATGCTTCATTTTTAGCGGGCTCAGGAGCGTGATTGTGTTCCGATGATGAGATAATATCGTCATTGAGCATTTTCATTCTTCCACGACAGCCGTCTTTCTTGTAGAATCTCCATGACGTACTTCCGTCCTTGTTTTCACGGTCCTTTCGATATCTGTATCCGGAAACCAATAGCATAACCTTTCCTTTCTGTGACTCTGTTTTCTCCATGCTAGTTTTTGTAACATGCAATGCTTAATGAGCTTATATACGAAATTTTTTACTATAACTAAAATTAAATTATTTGTTATTTTTTATTTGTTATCAGTCCTAATTATATGGCGCTATTTTGTCTTGCTCTCTTTTGGCAATAATAAAAATATGTTGGAACATATGCGCTCTTTTGTCATTTGCTCTTTTGTCGGCAATAATTGACATATGGAGTATTGTCCAGGGGATATTGTCTTATCGGCACTCTTATGTCGGCGCTCTTTTGTCGCTCGCTCTTTTGTCGGCGCCCTTTTGTCGGCGCTCTTTTGTCGTGCGCTCTTTTGTCGGGGTGCCGTGGTTTCTTATTGACATTAGTTTAAGAGTATGTGCATTTAGCAGATAAATTCATTGCATTTTCTTGCCTCATTATGTATACTCCAAAATATATATGCGAGATAAATGTAATCCTTCCAATTGTGCAAAGAGGTCTATTCAAAATCAAATTAAATTAGTGCTTGTAACACATTTATGCCCCAACTGCACCACAATAAAACTTAAAATCATTCTACAAGTTTGTAAAACTGGCAACATATGTAACATTCAAGTACATGGTCTCAAAATCTGATCAGCTTATATGAAAATGCTTATAAATATGACTGCCAAATTGCATATGCCAATTTTGTTGACAAAATCAGACAAATGAAACAACTTATCTCTCCTCCTCACAATATCTCTTATAAGGAAGATAACACCTTGGACACAAAAGTAGATTGGTGGCCTGAATTGTCAGCGCCAAATACATCTAGTATGATATCTATTCAAATTCATTAAACATGTGAAAATATGTGTATATCACAATTAAGCAGAATTGGACCTTCCAGTTTTTTCACAGCAAAAACATATGCTAATACATATAACGTCTTACACATGAATGTGTCCTCTCCTGCTTGCTATGCTCCTCATTAAGTTAACGGTGCGACTATTTAAATACCGATATTATTCAGATTGTACCTTATCTGTCTTTATAACCTTTCATTAACCACCCATTTGCATATATTTAATAAGTGTACAAATAGTTGTATATGGATAGATTCCTATCTCAATTAGTGCACACAAGCTTTACTTACTTAAAAAATAAGCACACATGTTTATTACCAACACTTAACAGTATTAAAGATTTCTGATAGACAAGGAATAAAATATTTAAATAAGATGTATGTTGTATGTTCTTTTTAACATTATAAGTATACCTTAAATGCTTCACGTAAGATAGACAATATAGTGCTGATGTACCGGAATCCATACAAGGAAAGCATTTGGTCTGCACTCTGAGTACATGAGATGCAGGTGTGGTTAGGAGGTTACAAGTCGATCTTGGATTGCAGACCAGTTTTCCACTCTTTTGGACTTCAGCTTCATGTATCTGGTCACTTTGGCAGATGGATCTAAAAATACAGACAAATATGTAAATCAATTTGCAACAGCGAAATGGAGCATGAATGTAGATAAAAGCTGCTTAGTACACTAAAATGTAATCACATTGATGATGTATATATGGACTGACAGACAAATGTGTAACGCATTATGCAACCAACACTACATATAGTTGGTAAATTAAAGAAACAATGTGCACAACAATACCAAAAAATACCAAAATTGCAATAATTGCTTAAAGAGTGAAAAATCTGCTCAAATTGTTTAAATATACAACTATATCCTGGAAGCAATCTTGTTTCCAGACCACTAGGCAGGACAGGTTACTGGTTGTATGTCTGGACATTGTAAGGGTGAGCACCCTCTATGTTAGAAGAGCATCTGCTGAATTTGAATCATATTTATACATCAAGTGAAATGAGATTAAAGAAGAAAGATATAGAAAGGGAAAAGTTAGAGATAGAGCGGCAGGGAGAAAGGGAAAGAAGGGAATTTGAGAAGGAGAAGATATAATTAGGAAAGCAAGCAGAGGAAAGACAGATAATATCTGAGGAAAGGAAGATGTAATTAGAGAAGCAGGCAGAGAAGGAAAGGATAGGGTGGGAAAGAGAAGCAGAAAGGGAAAGAATAGAACAGGTAAAAGAACTTGAGAAGTAGAAGTTCGAGTATGAGATGCAAGCAAATTTGAAGACACAGAGTTAGAAGACAGGAATATGGAGAGGGAGCATCAAAGGAACTTTGAATTATTACAAGCTAAAAGGGAGGGGGAACAAGATTCTAACTCGAACAAGTTGAGACGCCATCTCAACACGTTACATAAGGTAAAAGAGCTGGACGTGTATTCGTGTCAACCCGTGAACGACGCGTTAAGAGAGGCATTCCTTAAGAGATATGAGTTAACTGAACAAAGTTTCCGGAAGCAGTTTAAATATAGTAAACCCCAGATAGGCGAAACATTCACCCAGTTCATTAGTAGGACGGGGAATTATTTACAGCGTTTTACATACATTTTCCTTACTGACCAGTTGTTAACCACTTGTGGTAAGAAGTTTTATCTGTTTCTGAGAGGAACGTCCTTCACTAATATAGAAAAGATATAGCTACACAGACAGACTATTTCGCCAAAGCTCGGGGAGGTACCCAGAATGTGGACTCAGGAGACAATAAATCAGGTAACCAGCCTAAAGACAAGAGGCACAAATAACCCAAGAACACTGGTACTAATAAAGGGGGAATTTTCAATCTGGAAAAGGTGCAAGTCTTTAGGACCAGCAATGTTACACATGTAAGGAGTGGGGTCACTTCTCGCTCGAATGTCCGAAAAGAAAAGGGTTTGTCCAAAGAGTCGCGGATACTATTGAAAGCAGGGGGTGGTCAGGAAGTGACAAGCGAAATGATTTTCGCGTGATAATCAATGAACTAATAACGCGAGTACGGTATACGATTCCACAGCGCGTGCGCAGATCGGTCTCGATGTTATTATGTCGATCGACACTTGTTTTTACCCCCGAAGCTAGGGTACCGACAGGTAGTGGTAACGCCAACGGTCAAGAAGTTACAGTCTTATGTGACAGCGGTTGTACGGGCGTCATGGTAAAACGGAGTTTCGTTAGGGATGACCAAATGCTTGGTTAGAAATGCTCATATACGTTATTAGACCAAAAAGATTGATCGCGTTCCCGTCGCAAAAACAGAGATCTAGACACCTTTCCTGACCGGGACGGTCAACGTTCTGTGTATCGACAATCCCATATATTACCTAACGATTGCAAATGTCGAGGGCTCCAAACTCCCAAAAATACCAGATTTTCGGTTTCCCATTATACAAGCGGTCGAAACTAAGTCGCAGGCGCCGACGGAGAAACAACCGCTGCGCAAGTTGACAGTTCCAGAAGCCGTGACTGATATCTCGCGCGATGAATGTATGCGTAGGGCTAGTCTGAGATTTTTATGCAGGGAAGGAATAATGTTCAGGCAATTTACCACGTCGGATGGTAAAACGTTCTTTCAGTTTGTTGTCCCTCCAAAATTCAGGCCCTGTGTATTTAGAGTGGCGCAGTAATTCAGTAGGGTAGGCCACTTGAGTAGGAAACAGATGACTGCCAAAGTGTTTGCCGAATTTTATTGGCACGTCGTGAATAGCGATATATCACGGTTATGTCGACCGTGCGATGTTTGCCATGAAATTGTGGAAAAGGGGTTTTGAACGTCGTACATACTGCGGTCCTAGAGAACGAGTCGACTGAGGAACCACAATGAGACCCCAGTACAGAAACTCACCTTGAGTAAACCATGGAGTTGGGAAAAGAGGGAATAGATACAGTCGGCGTGTCCCCAGAGTTACCTCAAAGTCAGCGTCGACCAATCACTGCGATTTTAAATAGGTATCCAGATGTATTTACTGACAGACCAGGTCATACTGGATTACAAATGCATGAAATAAACTTGAGTACGCAGAGCCAATCAGAATTAAACGATATCCAATACCCTTTATTGCTCGGGAGACGATCGACGAGGAAGTAGGGAAAATGATAGACCTTGGAGTGATTGAACCCTCAAACTGCCCGTATTCGTCCCCGGTGCTGTTGGTTTGAACGAAAGATCGAGCAAACCGCTTTTGTATAGACTTTTGTTAATTGAATAAAGTCACCATGTTTGATGCAGAACCGATGCCAGCTATGAAAGGCTTGTTTTCAAAATAGGTACAGCACCAATATGTTTCTAAGTTAGATCTCACCAAAGGGTATTGGCAGCTGCCCATAGCTAATACCTCCCGCGCGTTAACGGCACTTGCGACCGCTAATGGTTTTTACCAGTTTAAAGTTTTGCCTTTTGGTTTTGGTCAACGCCGGTGCGTCGTGCATTCGTGTTATGCAAAAATGGTTGAAAGGCATGGAGAACGCAGATAGTTTTGCTGACGATATTCTTGTATACACGCATACCTGGGAAGAGCATATTAGGTTATTAATCGAGCTGTTCGACAAACCCAGCAAGGCCAATCTCGCGGCGAGACTCTCCAAGTGTAGTATAGCATATTCTAACTTGGAATGCTTAGGACATTTAGTAAGCGGGTCAGGGCAGTTAAAACCTCACCCTGACAAAATTGAAGCGATCAGAGATGCTCCTAAACCAGAAACAAAGAAACAAATTCGATCGTTCCTTGGGTTAAAGGGTTTTACAGGATGTTCGTTTCGAATTTCGCCTCTATAGCTTTTCAGTAGACGGACTTAAATAGCAATGGCAACCCAATAAAGTTTCTTGGGGTTTATGCTAGGAAAGAGCTTTTAACTCAATGCACTAATCCTAAAGTTACAAGAGTTGAGCTGTTTTGTTAGGGGAACAAGAAGGGGTAAAGTTACCCATAGATTATGCTAGTATTAAATTGCTGTCTCGGGAGCAAAATTGCTCGGAGATCGAAAGGGGGTATTTGGCACTGGTGTGGAGGATACTAAAATTTCACACATACCTTTTCGGAAGGGAATTTGTCCTTGAAACGGACCATCAGACTCTCATGTATTTGAACAAAGCTAAAGTCGCCAACACAAGATTAATGCGATGGGCATGGACTTTACAGCAGTATCGTTTCCGGATCGAGGCAATTCGAGGGTCGGACATCGTAGGGGCCAATTATTTGAGCAGAGTGCGATTTGCAGATCTTTTCATATTGGTGTTCTGGTAATGTAAATAATACGTTTCAGTTTTTATTGTTTTTGTTCACATTTTGTTATTTTCTAAATGTGTTTTCACTTTTTCAAGGGCGGAGATATTGTCACGGAATTGTGTGTAGCAAAATATGTATGCATTCTATCTACGAACGAAATGTACTCGAGTTTCGTTGCCGCGTACAGCGTAACCCAAGGATGGTTTATTTTTGGGCTGTAGCTAGTTCGAGTTCGGTTTATCCAATGCTTCACGAGCAAAGTGACTGCAGTGAGAAACCCAATTACCTCAAATTCTCTGGATGCGCATTTTGACCACAGCCAGGGTACATATAGAATGTATTTTCGATGTATAATCACAACACAACGAGTTTTGTCAGGAAACTGTACACTTTCCGAGAGCAATCATCAGCTGTAAAGGTATGTGGAATATAACATTGTATTCTTTCTTGCTTTGTGATAGAATTGCTTCATATATTGGATGTTTCAGAGTTTATTCAAAATTTTACGGAGAGTCAAACCTATGTCACGCAATGCCATGCTATCAGATAGAGTATAGTCTATTTCCAGTTAGCCACTTTTATAACTGAACAGACAAATTGAAATGATTTATATGTTGCATACATTAAATGTTGAGTAATGTTCGAGTTCTTATAATTCAGTGAGATTATTCTTGTTGGATATATATTGATGGACGAACGTGGTTAGTATAATAATGATTTCCTACCATAAATCTGATGAAATAATGTAATGTGCAACGAAGCAAATTCATGTGAAAGCATACGTAATGTATATTATTGTATTCGGGCTTCAGCGTGTCTCGTGTACTACACGGCTCAGTCATTATATTTTTAGCTGGTTTTTGTGAGAGTGAGTCTTAGAACTATGTGGGGTTTCGTGCAACCCGTATGCTGGGGTCGATAGTGACTTTGGCTCGGGGGAAGGTATTGGTTGTCTCGCAGTGAGGGACGAAAGCTTCGGGACCAACGTGCTTCTTTGGACTAAGGAGGCTCTTGTGGGATCCTCAGGCAGACTCGAAGGGGCGGTCCATGCGTGGTGGCTCTTTGACCATTAAACAGGAGCGGTGGAACCTGAAATACATCGTGATCGTCAACTGGACGCCACGAGATACATATGTTCTGTTGTTGAATCAATATTATTCATTATCACTATATGAGTGAAATAATTCAATCATTATCGCTATATGAGTGAAAATCAATAATACATAGATCCTAATTGTGGATGAAACGTACATTCTTCATATTTGTGTACAAATTCTGTACTTTGATCTCCCTTGGTGAAAGAATCATACGTTGTTCATATGTGTGAATAAATCGTATTTGTTGGTCACCCTTGGTGATAGAATCATACATTGATCATATTTGTGTTTAAATTCTATACATTGATCGTCCATGGTGATAGATCTATATATGAATCATATTTGTTTATAAGTTCCATAGCCTGATTCTTGTTTGATTACTCTCGTTGAAGTTACATGTTCGGATTAGTCCTATTAAGGAATGATATCATTTCCTTATATCAGTTGTCGAACTCGGTGCGCATCATTCTGTTAAATCCATTGTGGGACTTGTGCGCACGAGTATGGTGTCAGATTCATTCAATGTTCAATTACATTCTAAATAAAGATCAAGATTTTACAAATGTGTGTGTTTCAATAGTAAGGTATCGAAGGGTCTGGAACACCTCTATGAAGAGTACAATAGTAAGGAAAATGGTTCAGCTATGACGTTATTTTGCGTATTCTGCTGTTTAATGTTGTTTAATGGAGTAATTATGCAAGTGGTCCAGCGATGAGTGTGTGTTTGTATGTAGCAGTTGATTATTTTGCCCCAGCAGTAAGGTCGACGCACCATGGTAGTGGGTGCGAGAGAGCAGGAACCTAATGCAAGCTATGGCATTTGAATTAATCAGTCAACCGTTTCTGTTTTTATTTGTTGTGCGTAGTGATATCCTACTCAAAAAAGTTTTGTTTTTACTATTTCTTATTTCACTATTGGTCCAGATGTCTCATTATCCCCTACTTCCAGAGAACTGTTGACACCTCATAACTAATGTGAACACATTTTAAACACTTGCAATTTCTCAGAATAATTCAATTTTATAATTAAAATAGCATAAACTTTAAGCTCGAATCAAAAGTATTTAAAACAAAATCAATTTAAATGAAATTATATACAACCAACATTCTTAGTCCCTTTTCCATTCAACTTAACATATTTCTATATATCTACCCATTGATATGTATATCTCTGTATTTACATATTTATGTATGTATCTGTCTGTTAGCCTGTTTAACTATCTATCAGTCCATGGATTTAAACAAAAAGCAAAAAATACAACAATATATATGCCTAGGTCTCTGACTCAGTGTACCTTTCCAAACTAACTTTTCTAGGGCCTCTGTTCTTTCAAGCATCGTCTCTGTCCGCTGGGTATAATATAAGATGAACATTTATAATTGTACAGCACTACATATATGTTTTGTTCTGAGTGGGCGGAAATAACATTGGGATACGTTGAGGTCATTATACCTAGACGCAACTGGAAAACGCTCTGGCCTTTAAACCAATTATCGGTACAACGCCTGAGTAATGCATCCGAGCGTTCATCAAGTCTACTCATCGACTGATTTGTTTAAATTTCTGTTTTCAAGCTAAGGTTTATTAGAAAACTTCTTTTCACTTTACTGGAAAAAGTTCCATAAAGCATTATGCTTTTTGATCGTCACAAAGCACAGCATTTCACTGCGTTCTCTATGTTCAGCGATTTTCCCAATTTAAGGCAATAATGTTTGTGTATATCACCCAACCTCACGTGTCTCTTTCATTACTGGCTCCGAAACCAAATACTTTAGCTGTAGTGGTACCAGAGAGTATTAAGTTAAGCTACAGGACTGTGGGTGCCAAATAGACCAGAATTCCATACAAATGGTTCTTTGTTTTTGTTTAGCTTTATTTGCCTAAAGATTTCACCACTTCGCGGCTGCAAGCAAACTCATCTGAAGAAAAAATGTTGTAGCCCTAGTTATTATATGTTACACATATGTCAATAGCTCTGGATTAGTGACACGTATGCACTAATGTAAGTTTTTGATTCAACTTGTTAGCGGCGGGTGGGGAGTGTTAAAAGTTTCCTATTTTCTGAAAACCAGGGTAATTTCTAACCAGGCCTTGAATTTTGACATGATTCCCTGGGTCCTTCTTGCTGTGTTTTCCGTCATGTTTAGTTTCAATTGGCATATTTGTTTCGTCTGAAAAGTCATCTTCAAATATTCCATCCAAATTATTGCAGTCGTCCTCAACAAGTTATATTTCGACTGTGGTATTGAATTGTAATATGCCCATAACTGTTCTTGTCGCTACGTTTGGCCTTATAGAGTCTAACCGTCAATTTCAGCCATTGTCACCGATGTTGATTGCAGACGATAGACCCAAGGTATCAATAGAAACACCGTTTGGCTTTCCTACCTAAATTCCAACTCGGAGATATTTCAGTGGAATGATGCAACGTAAAAAGTTGAAATAGCTGGGAAAAGGCAGAGAATTCGCTCAAATACTGAAGTGCGCAAGCTAGAATAGTTCGGTACATCATGGTAATTGTATGAATTAAAAGCATCATGATAATTTTATGGAGTTGTTGGTACAAGTTGAATAAAAAAGGCTTTCGCAGACCTAAAACTTAACAACTGGAGAACATATCAATATTTTGATCAAGAGGAAATCACCTCCATCAATGACTGGACTTAATGAATAATATAATAATGCGTGAGTGGACTTTGGATCATGAAGATGTACACTAGACTGTGCAAAGTAGAATCAATATCTTGTGCTCGAAAGCGTTCTTCTTTGTGTTGTAAAGTCGGTTAGTGACACCAATAGTGCTATTAAAAGGTGATATATGTGTAAAATCATCAATAAGAAAAATTGTTGTGTTGTGCAACTTCTATTGCCCATCTGGATCACAGCGTTATGTACGCAACGACCAAAAGAGTGGAAACAAGCTCGCGCGGAGGTGGGTCCCTTATTTACCATCTGAAGCAACTCCATATTTCCAATGATTTTGAGAAAGTGTGTTTAATGTACTTAGTTTTCCTTTGTGACTTAAGTAATACCAACGTAGAAAATATATCAACACAAGGCCGATGTTGCTCTGATGAATCGTAATGCAACATTATTATACGCAACAATTTCATAATGCAAGCTTTTTAGGGCATTGAGAACTATATTTAATATAGGTGTAGCATTGGTCGTTTCAATGTTTTCAACTTGCACAAAAGTCACTATTTATTTTATAGCCTTTCGTAAATCTCTTATCTAATCTGTAGCTCCACATTAGAAGGTTCTTTGTTCCCCTAATACGTTACTTCCACATATGTTTCAGGGGAGATAATGCATATTCCAACTTTACTGAGTGTAACACTTTTCGAATTTCCGAGAATGGAAATAAATATAATTATAAACATTTATATTTGACCATTAAAGATTTATTATAATTAAAATATTCTCATTGCAATTGTATTTTGCTACTGTTGCTTACGTCAGCATTTATGTGATCTAAGATTGGTGTGTCCGATACCACGTACTGTTATACTTCTTTTTATTGATCAAGAATGTTAATATACAGAAGACCGAACAGTATAAATATATACAATATGTTTGATTTGAGTGAGTAAAGCAAATTAACATTGTTTATTGTAGAAGCAAACATTTTAAAAATTAAATGTACATTCAAATAAATATTTATTAACTTAATGCTGCGATTATTTACTTCCATCTGTTTCTAACTTTTCAAATGTTCAATGCAACGGTGGGGAGTAGGAACACAATTTCTTATTCCAAATGTATATATATATATATATATATATATATATATATATATATATATATATATATATATATACGTCTTAATCAATAACCAGTATAGATCTATAATATGTATAATATCGTATTCTGCAGGATTTCTTACACCAAACAGGATATTATTAACAGTTAACTCCACTTGCATACTACATTTATCACAATAGTGATGTGAAGTCAAGTAATATTGCTTTTACAAAAGGACTATACAAGAATTATTGTATCAATGTTTCTGTCTGCTTTTTATAGAATGTGCAAAGGCATGTTGCTGCTATTTTTGATATGCGTCTTCATAATAAATTGTATTAAGACCCCAGGTAAGCTGGAAGTGTTAGATAGGAATCTGTTGATTCGTCCGTTCTAGTCTCCTTAATGGCTACATGTTTCCCATGAATTTCATCTTTGCCACCATACAAATCTTTACCTTCAGCACCATCGTCCAATCTAATGCACACGGATGTATTTGGCGCCTCCATAAAATCCCCCATACAAATATAAGATGCGTTATCTTGACCTATGCATAGGGGGTATTAAGCTGCTTGTCTTCTTCGTGGTGAATATCAACATTTAATTTCATCGAATCTGAGTCAGCAATGGAAGTACGTATTTCTGTCAAGGAGCTATTAAAATCTACCAGTGTTAAGTAGCCATCATTATCCATTATCTCAACAGTGCTTTCATTGACCAAGCAATTGTTGTCAACACTCTTAATGGAACAGACACTTCTCTTTTGCACCTGATCTACGTTATCCCCAGAAATATAACCGGCATTTATAAAACTCTCATTTGTAGATTTATTTCTAATCGAGAGCTTTTCCTGTTCCGAATGTACATCTTCCTGTTTGCTTTCATGGAACTCTGTGTGATCTCCTATACACGAAAGGTGCCATCTTTCCGCTGGTTCGACATAAGCTGTATCGTATCTGTCGTTTCCGAATTGTATTCGTTGCCTGACTTGAGCCAGGATAGCAGAAAGTCTACCCGTCGGTGTAGTTTGGAATCTTCGACGGAACGTTTGAGGATCGAAGCTCTTCTTACGAAGATGAATGTTCTTGCTAATTTCTAGCTTGATATTCTCCGCTTTAATGTCTATCTCATTCAGTGAATCATACATATTCTCTTCTATGTCATAATCAGTCTGTTCCTTTGAGAAACATCGCATTCTTGAAGAAGGAGTGAAAAGAAAATGTATTAGAACAAATATTAACTAATATTGTAGATTCGGATTCAGCGTGGCAGCGTCTTTCTATGTCAAACGTGAAACTGACAACTCTATGTGATCCTTGTTGTAAATTTATTGTGTGTAGCACCCTCATAAGTCAGCAAGATTATATAGCACGTGACTCCGTTTTAACAAAACTCGAAGAGTCTATCTGCATGTATATTGGTTGCTGATGCTAAATTATGACTACATCAGAACATATGCGTCAAAGTGCGACTTGGCCACAATAATCTGAGATATTTATTCTGGTCGTTTCTGCAATAGAAGCTACTTTGAACGCACTTTTTTATTATCTTTTTAGCTACTTTCGGAAACACGCTATAGAGAATGAGTACACGTTCGCGACTGTAGTAAGATACTAGTAATCTGTTGCTCGCTGCATAGAGACAAACGCTACGGTCAATCCGAATCAATTTGAAGAAACAGTGATTTTTCTCTGTAATATAAGACAAACAATAAATATATATCGAAAAAAGTCATCATTTTCTAAATGCAAAATCACGATGAATGAAAAATAATAATGATTATAATAAACATGGTATTTAAAAAAGAAACGATAACAGACTCTTCTTTGTATATCAAAATATGCATATATGTTAATATATTTCAACAAACCAGAGTAAAGTAATATTAATCAAGATGTCAGGGATCGAATGTATTAGTTCGTATTTATTAGTTGTTTACGACATTAAATATAAGAAAATACACTTTTTTGATGAACAACACTATATGAAATAGGTTTATGAGGATCCACCCTTGCTGCAGTCAATATTAACATCTAACTATATAACGAATGTCAATAGCTGCAAATGTATGGCTTTGTCCACTTTATATTTTTAATATGACAGCTTAGATTCTTGATTTCTGTATTCCTTGAGATTGTGTCCAGACATATTTCGACTCATCCTGTCTAATATATTGTATTGCAGATATTGATTCTATAAAAACAATTGAATATATTGCCAAAGGAACGACAAGTTTGACACGTGCCTTGAAGACTTGTTGTAATTCACACGAATATATATCACCGCAATGCGTAATAGATACGGCATTTCATAAGCTCATTCCATATATAAGGATTTAATTGTTATGTTGTAATGCTGAACAGAGATTGGCAAAACAAGTCAAAAATGAAATTGTAACCAGACTACTTATCAGATTAACGTTTTGAGGTGTGGGACCCGGAGATCATAAACCCAGATATATAGTTTGATTTAGAGTTTCAACTCTCAACAAATAAAAAATGATCTTTCAAGAGCATACTTACGATTTTGCTCTCCGCACCAGGAGAAGAATAATTATCATAAATATAACTAAGGTCATAGGTGCTGCTGCTGTTTGTAATATGACATCTGAAGCAAAGTTATATAACATATTAATATTGCAGAAAACAGATATGCCTTTAAAGGAAAATAGGTAACTGAAAATCCTCAAGGTAGGAAGCCTTGTTTTGTATATATCCAACAGATAAATAGAAAAAAAGATAAATATATAATAAGATATCGCATCTTACGATAGACAGATCGATCAATAGATAGATGTTGCATGTAGTTAAGTAGGCGAGTAAAGAGGTATACACAAATAGAGATGCAATATTTTTAGATGTATCCACTGAATACATTTATTCATACATCCAACCACGCAGACATCCAAGCAAACCTTCCTACTTCTAACAAACTAATCAAGAAACAAATGAACTAACTTTATAGCTAGTTATCAGTCTAGCTGCCTTACCCACTAAGGTACTGACTAACTTACCAACGTACTTACTCACGTATTTGTTAATTAGGATGTTTTATCACTTACATAAATAACTTGTTATAAAAATACTTCAAGAAAAGAAATTCGTAGGCTTCGCTTTGAATCTCTTTTAAAACAACCTTTCAAAAGTATATACCGTTCAGTATTCAAGTGAATTACATATCAAACATTTGGCACTTAAAGTATGTAGTCCTTTAGCATTTACACAGATGCAAGTTTGAATATTAATAATGAATTTTTAATTACGTTGTCACCAAAATAAATTAATCAGTATCTTATGACCTAAAGGTTGTGTTATTGATATGTGTCGGTCAAGAAATAAAAAGCTCTGTAGAGAAGTCCATACTTTCAAATATACAATAATCATACAAAAATTCACCTGCTACTGAGAGTGAAGTTTTCTTCACCTTCCTGACTTTCTCCTGATGAGTTACGAAGGGAGCTGTGGTGAAGTCACTGCTACCTTCCGATTGTCCGACTTCAGTATATCTGACTAACAAGAAACGTTATAGGAATACAATCAAGACTAGTAAATAACTCAGAAAAAAATCAGCATGTAGATACAGATTTATGCCAAAGTGTAACATTTCCTTGGAAGGATGAATTTCATATATAAGGTTCTTTAGCTTCCGAATTCTTTTTCATCACTAATGATACAACATATGTAATAATTCACAACCCGAAAACTCCTAAACCATAGAAAAAACTTGAGCTTAAAACTATTTAATCTATTTAATATCAGAAGGTAATCAGACTTAAAACAAAAGTCTTGACAAGTAAAAAAGAAAGAAAAAAAAGAAAAACATAGAAGAACACATTGGCACATTGGGGGCACCTTCAAGAGAGAATTTCAAACCAGACTTAGATCTTTCTTAAATATCATTTAGCGGATTTCTGTAGATGCTGAAGCTGAACTTACTTTTAAGAGACCTTTTGTATTGCCCAATTGTTTCTTCTGAGTACTTTGTACCAACTGTTACAAAATTTAGTGCAATAAAGATTCAAACAAGAAACACAAACAACAACAACAACATAAAACAAACAATTACAAGCTCAAACAAAATAGATAAGATAGCCCGGACGTTTGGTGAGGTGTATGACATCTGTACAAAAGCAGACGCAGAGAAAGTAGAAAAGCATAGTCACCAAACGTTCCGCACAAGAAAACAAGAAACAAAATCAAATCAAATCCACAACAAGCACATTTATACACATAAGCAATTATTATGTTACAAGTCAGACTAAACTCAAATATATAAAGTATCATTAGCTATCAGTAGTGAAATTGATGTCAGAAATATAAGTTTTATCAAGGATTGGGTTTCAGACGGTGTCTATAATCGTGAAACTCAGTTTGAATGTCAGATTGTTATAGATATATCGACTATGATGCTATGATCACATAAGATATATAGAAACTTGGCGATAAAAGGGATATAATTTGGCTACAAACAATAAGATGGATGACAAACAGAGAAACTCGAAAACCTACACATTTAATCTTAGATTGATTACACTACGCGCGGCATCATTCTGATCAATTGCCGCGATGTGTCCGTTAAAAAACGTGTGTTTTCAGATAAACTAACGTAGAGGAGAGAGCAGAAAATTACCTTTACCAGTTTCAATACGGGGTCAAGTTAAAACTAAACGTTGGAGGGATTAAGTTGAAAATAAAACATGCTTGTTATTTAAAAGTTTATGTTTTGAAACGAATACCTTTTTCGTCATGCCTCTGTACATCTACCGAGTGCCACTTTGCATAAAACCTAGAGTAGTTCATCCCCGGTTCATACATGAAGGAAATACGGAGAGTATTGGAGCTAGACTTATGGTCTGCAAACTTGCTGCTTGTACAGAGAATTTTTGATGCATCGGAATCTGCTTCTGTCACCTGTTGAAGAAACATACAACTTTAAATACGCTAAATCATTGACAATATACAATTATGCTAAATAGTTGTATCAATGAGAGTTACAATCATGCTAAATAGTTGCATCGAATTAAATCTTAATCAATTATGATGTATAAGTTGTAAATTAGTCTGAAGTGAAGCCAAGAATGTACCTGAGACCTTTTTTTAGATTGCCAGTGCAACATCAGCCATGCTGTTAGGTGTTTATTTATATAGAACTCTCATGTCATGTGGCTGATATTTCTACTACTGACCATACCTGTAGTTGTTCAAAACTTTAGTACTTAAAATTAAACCTTTCAAAAAACAAGCAGACAATAATGACGAAATTGACACAAAAACGTCATAAAACTAGACAAAATAGCAATGACCACATTAAAATCATAACTTTAATATCATATGATGTACGATAACACAGATGCTTGGTAGGATCATAATAGAATCCATCATATGGATTAGTGTAGGATAGAAATCATCCATTAGATTAGTGGACCGCACTGAAAAATACGGTGCTGCGCGTATAGAAATGTGATACAAGACTATTAAAGAAAATATATTAAAAACTAAGGGAAGATTAACATACAAATCGGGAATCAAGATTAAAAAATTGCAACGGACTGAACACATATTGAGTGATATTTCCAGATCAGCAGAAAGTGTTTGACACACACACACACACACACACACACACACACACACACGCTCACACACAGGAGTATAAGTGCTTAGGTTTTTAGTCTGGACTAATGCAAAGTATAAGTGCTTAGGTTTTTAGTGTAGACTAATGCAATGATTCAATAATAACACAATGTATTTACATTATTTATAAATTTCCAATTGAACTTGTAAAACATCTGCTATTGCCTGTCCACATCCTGTTAAACTGGGAGAAATATTACATTTGCTAACCGTATAAGACATGTAAATATAAAATGTAGAGTCTAACTATACACATATGAGATCCATATTGTGTAATAGTCCACTGAGCAGAGTTCAACAATATACATCTGAGATCCACTTGATTCATATTGTGTAATAGTCCACCGAGAAGAGTCCAACTATATACATCTGAGATCCAGATGATTCATATGGTGTAATAGTCCACAGACGTACACTTTAGTATTCATTAACACTTTTACCTGCGGCCACACACGTCCATGTGAACCAGGATTGCTTTAGTTGTTTTTTTCTGTTGTTGTTCTTGTCGTTGTTACTGTTTTGTTGTTTTTTTATCGTTGATGTTGTGTTTTATGCAGGGACGGGTCTAGTACATTAGCACGTCTACATTAAGAATGGTCTCAGGTTCGAGCACCGGTCTGGCTGCTAATTTTCCGCTCTATTTAGTAGTCAGTGTGGTTATTACACAATACAAACCCATCATACTCACCAATAGCTTGACTTTCAGGTTTGCTAGGTCTGTCGGATTACGAATAATCGAAGGGTCCAGGACGCGCCTTCAAAAGGCAGAGAGAATATCTCACAGATAAGGGTCGAGTGCATCGGATTGTATAACTCAAGTGGAAGAGCACTTGTTTAGTAGGTGGGGTTTAATTGTATGTGCCAACAGTCAGATTTAATATAAACGAATTAAAGATATTGAGTTCAAGCAGCTTGAGACAATATGGGTACAAATCAGTGTTACTTCATCAAAGTCAATACTGGTATTCTATGCCCACAGGCTAATGATGCACCTTTCTCTTGGACACAGTAGTTTAAATCTGAACTTGAGGTAGCACTAGATCATAATCTAGAGGTTATTGTTGTGGGGTATCTCAAAACTGTCCAAGTTACACTATATTTATATACTAATAAAACTGAGAATATCAATGAAGTGCATGTCCCATATTTCTCAGCATGTAACAATTATCCCGTTTGTATCAAACGCAAAGTACACAATACGGATACATGCTATTCAAAGCACAACTGATAGAACGTTGGACTCGTAATCGAGTGGTCGCGATTTCAATACCAGCAAGGCTAGCCCAGCTCGGCTGCTTCAGTGTGTCGTTAGGGAAGGCACTTAGCTTCCATTTGTCTCCGCATGATATTGACTACAATGTATTGAAAGTGCTGTTAACATCCAACCAACCAATCCTTATATGTCGTGTAAACATGTAGAAGACCCCACTGAAGCAGATGAAACTAGTACACCATTATGAACTATGTTTTAGATCAACATGCTCTTTTAAAATCAAAGAGTAAAACACACGCATACACCTGTATGGTCATTCGTGAAATCAACTAAGCGAGACCGAAATGAAACTATTTTCATCAAGTTACAGATTTTCAAAACTACAAACTGAGGCCCAATACGTGTATCGCAATGATTCCATCTGCTAAAATAAATTTGTTTGATAAAACATCAGTTGAAATTGCATAAAGTTCGAACGAAATGTAGAAAGGTTTGACGGCTGTGGATTTAAATACAAAACAGTAACATTCCAGGTCAGCTTGTAATTAATGTGACAATATTTAATGATATGAATAATGGTGTTTTAACAGATTTAATGAGCACTTCATTCATTTAACAAACGTAACCTTTAATATACCAAACAATAATGAAAAATAAGGCTTTACAAGGTTTACTGGATCAAAATACCATAAGATGTACGATTCATTATTCTATTTTTGCCATATGTAGAGGTAGGATGGAAACTAAGAAAGTTAAATTTTAAGAAATTAACTGAATAAGATTAGATAGGCCGATTCATCTTTCAAAGAAATGTGCTTATACTATTAGTCCATATCTTACCTACATAATTCTTTAAAACATAACTAAGGAAATCTTCCGATCTCAACTCAAATTAGCCAGGGTTATGCCTGTTTATAAAAGAGGGTTGAAAAGCAAGTCTAGATAATTATAATCTATTATCCCTTCTTCAAACCAAATTTAAACTGTTTTATATACACGTTTCTAAACATATATATGGTTACCTTTCAAGGTACCATTTAATTCAACATTTCAAACTGGGTTTAGACGTAACCATGCATGTCAGTCTGTGATAACAACACATTCATGAACTGTTGCTTGCATTGCATATTGGAGAATTGGTTGGAAGTAAATACCTTGATTTTAACAAGGCGCTTGACTTAGTTGACCGTAATATACTTTTATGGAAACTTAAAAAGTACAAACGCTCTCACTTATCACTCACATAGGTCAAAATATCCCTCTCTGAAACAAGCCAAGAAGTTGTTGTTGATAATATTAAACTAGAACCGATGCCCATCAATAACTTCGCTCCCAGAAATCAATTTATGGCCCCTATTATTCATATTGTTTATTAAAGTCATGTTCCTCTATGTAAAACGTTTCAAAACTGAATTCTATGCACATGATACAGGAAATACAACTATGATAATATTGAAAGAATCCATAAACTTCAGAAAGAAAGGCGGCAAGAATCATCCTTAATTTACCATTAGGTATATTATACAAACTTATCTTATTTGAATTGAAATGGTTTTGAAGTTTAAATACATGTTACCCTACCAAGAGTCCATATTAATGCTCAAAGTAGAAACATATACATTGTTTACAGAATTTGATTGATATGTTTCATTTCAAGTCAGGAAAACAATACAAATGACCTCAACTGGGATCCATCACAAATAATAATTGCCAAAAGAAAAGACACTTTAAAATATTACTAATTTAATATGGCCCTGTTCTTTGGAACGAACCTCCCAACAATAGTAGAATATAAATAAATCTAAATGTGTTTAAAACAAACTTGTATGTACATTATCTACAAAGGCAGTTTTCATTATAAATATTGAAATGTTTGAACTAAAATTATTATGGTAATGCATCTTTGTCCTTCTTATACTAAATGTATTTTAACATTCTTTTTTAGTCTTAACGGAGAATAGTGTACTATAACTAAGTTATCTTTAAGAAATAAAGAGTATTACTGTAATTATAATTGTTAATATTATTATTGTCATTATTATTATGTTTTGTAGTCGAGTCCAAGTCTGACCACGAATTGTTCCTCTGTAACAATTGTTGTTGCAGATGTTGGGACTCGACTTTTAAATAAGACATACACAAAATAATAAATAAATCTTTGAAGTTTGGGTTTCATCCCACGAGATTTAGCTCACAGATGATCTTTCGCCCAACCCTCTAACCCAAACCGGTTAGATCTAACAGGGCCAATAGTATGGTATGTTTACATTTAAATAGGTGTTGCACGTAATCTTTGCCGTTCAATTTTTGTTGTGCATAACTTACGTGGGAATGAAAATCTTTACCTGTACGTACGACTTGCATGCAGCTTCGTCCTTTGAAGTCTTTGGAAGAGTATAATTTATAACAATGGTGTGTCCAGGAGAAACGCTGATGGTCCAGTTGCATCTAACTGCAAATTCAAAGTCTACAGGATTGTCTGGGCTTGTCAGTTCTCCCGTATCAGAAGAAAAACTCTCGCCACATTCTATAAGTGGAGAGAATGATCAATGGAACTCAGTGAAACGTAACTCCAGACGGCAAATGTGTACTATGGGCATTTCCGTTCCATATTTTTCAAAAGTATGGTTCATGAGAAAACTTTCTGAAACAAGAGAATCAGTCTAGAAATCCCATAGTGCACTCACGCCATCTAGCGATATATAAGAGCGATGGGTGAGTTCTATTATTGTAAAAATAATGAAGCCTATCAAAAATAAAATTGCGTCATGAATGACATATGTACGAAGTTCCTTAAACCCGTCACATATTGTTGATATTACACACTGCATAAATCACACCATGACGTCTTTGGAGTCAATGCGGTCTGAAAGAAAATGACACAGTTCGGTTAATCCCTCTGTTAACCCCCGACCCAGTCTAAAGAAAGTGAACATTGGAAATAATTAAGATCGATTAATAAACTTCAAATAAGATGACCACTTATGTTATCCACCACCACCACTACAACCACCAATATCATCATCATCATCGTCGTCGTCATCTTCTACTTCTTTTGTTTTTGTCGTCGTCTTCCTCGCAATCGCCGTCATTGTCATCATCATGATTTGAAGAAGCAGCATAGCGATACCACTATTGCCATTATTATTATTATTCGACGTTGATAAAAAGCTTTGACTTACTTGATACCCACGATGCGTTGAAGGACAGCCCAGTAGTTGAATCATTATCAGAGTGAAAGACAATTCTCATTGACTTATTCGACTTCAAGGTCAGTATACCGGAACAAATGAGCCCTCTGCTTATCGTTTCTTCACTCTGCATCTCCACTACCTAGAAACATAATAATGCCTAAAAACGGATATTTTTTCGACCTAAAAATAAATATTGTGCGGGTTTCTTTATGAACAAGTACCATTATGTTCTATTTTTGGTCACTCCTTTAATCAGGAAACAATAAGATATTTGACAATGTTGGAGATAGAAACATGGGACATATTATGGTTCTCGATTAAAGAAAGCTTTGAATGTTCTAAATGTGGCCCAAACAGGTTTTCTAGCTGACTCGGACCCACTTTTAAATCTGTTTTTACAAAAACACATACAAATAACCATTCTGTATAGAAGTTTCTTCTTCAACATGAAGTTAAACATATCTAGTATTCGTTCCTATGTTATAGATTACCTGGGTTTAAAAAATGGCCTTAATAATACTTTTTCCTCTGCATAATAGAATGCAAATGACATTAACTGATGTTTTTATGTGTTTGCCTACTGGCTACATAAGGCATGTCGCGCTGGAGCTTAACTTCATCTCCAATCATCTTCGAAACTATCAAATACAAGTTACTACCGTTGTAATAAGTGTGTGTCCATTAAGTTACCTTTTAATTTAAGAACATCCTTATAAAATTACCGTAATCACATTTCTTAAAGATTTATTATAATATGAAATTCTTTGCATTGGTTTAAGAAACAAAAATAGGATATTAAGCATGGTGCTGCGCATTCTATATGTGCATACATCCAAAGATTCATTTATTTGTTCATATTTTTATTTCCTCTCCTCAGAGATCATACAAAAACACGATTTATCAAAAAAAGAAATCAACAAAACACAAATCCCCGATTAAGAAACCAAGGCAAATGTTTCGTCAGTGGTATAGGCAAACATGTAAAGACACAATTGGTGCTTTAACGCCTTCTTGGTTTTTATAAATGCAACGGAGCTAACTATGAGATGTTAATATAGTATATTTTCCAATCACCAGAGTGCAGTCAATTATGTTACCTCTCGAAAACAAACGTGTCCTCAAAAGAGGCTATTTGCTGTAATAAAGATTCATTGGTACACTATATTGTTTTATGCTACTTTTACAACTTGGTTGTTTAATATTGGTGATTGCCTAATGGTCGTAACCTTTAGGGTAGATATGACCGTGTTCGTTTTTGCTAGATAATGTTACTTCTGATCATTAATCATGTATTAGTGATGTTGAGAATACTAAGTCAGACACTAAGAAATTTAGATACACCTCAGGCTTCTCAACTCAACAGATTCATGATAATTCCTACCAAAAAGCTGTTTGTTAAGCTTTCCTATATGAGATTAATAACAAAGAACATGCAAATACGTTATACATTGGGGTTGATGGGAATACAAATCCGGTCATTTGTGTTAATATTTATAATATTTGCAAAATGTTTAAAACAAATTACCAATTGCAAATAAAAACATACCTGAATGTGGTCTAACGAACAATTAGTCCCGTCATTGTAACCGTCAACATTTAGGGTGAGTGAAAGCATGTACCCGTTCTGAACCGTGATATTCCAGGTGCAGGTTTGGTTTTCCGGGTATCCGGATGCATGATCCGGACCAATCAGTTTCCCAGAGTTCCTATCGAGCGTCCCTCCACAAACTAGATTTAGAAGATCATCCAAAAATGTAATTATGTTCTGAATATCTAAAGATAAAGATGATCTTCTAACTTAAATATATGAATTGTCCTCTCAATTCGATGTTTAACTATTGTTATATTACATCAACGACATTCACATGTAAACTTCTTCTACATTAGTTCATGTCAATTTATTTCTTGTATGCATTAAATGATACAATTAATCATTGCTCGGTTATGTCAATATCTTATCATTCAGTAAAGTCAATATATGTACATTATTGGAAGAAAGATTTTATATCTTCAAGTTCCTGCAACGATTGTAACAATAACCGGTCTAAGGAAATGTAGCTAAAGTATATTTAAATCATCAGATATAACATCAATTAAAAATATAACCATTTTCATAATTTATAGAAAAATCGAATGATACAGATAATTCTAATATCTTTGATAAAATCACCATGAGATCTAATTAAATTTAATTGAAGGCCATATATGGAGGAAATCTTCATTAAGTCATTTTTTTCGTGCATTTTGAAGAACAACGCGTGAAAACCCTATTAGTCAGTACAACGGTATAATAATGTAGCGCTAAAATTAGTGAAGAGTTAGTTTCCAAAATTAACGACTGCATTACATCCCTTGATTTAGGCTCCGTTTACTGTTGTGAGACGTCTTTCCATAAAGTGCCCACGATCCATACTGTTGCTATAAATGTGTAATAATGAAACGGTCATATCAAGTGAAAATAATTCTTTGTGAGTACAGTATGTTGTCACAATTTGCGATCAAAAGCAGATGAAGGGCAAATATTTTCCTCTTTATAAATATTTTGAGGCTGAAAGGAGCACATACTATTGATCTAGCGATTAAACTGAGTCTTGCAAGGAGATATAATTAAGAGCTTTGAGAATACCGCCCATTTGATCTTTTATTCCAAGTATATTGCCAGCAATCAAATCAAAACAAAATCCTTCTAAACCTTGAAGCAAGACTTAGAAACAAATGTTGGCAACAACTGCCGACGTCCTTGGAGATGATACCTGTGTAAAATGGAGCGAGGGCGAGAGAAATACTGAATTTAAGGTCTCCTTTTTCATAAGATACGTGTATTTAACATTCTCGAATAAAGATAGGGAAATGAAAACAACATATATCAAGTAGAACATAGGGAGAGAGGGGTCATTTAGAACAAAAGGCAAAATAGGGTTTGGGGGGTGAGGACCATTAAACTTTGTAATATATGTAGTTTATTCTTACTGAGTTCTTTATAATTTATTGATGATATTTATAAAATTAGGTAGTTAATGTACTTATCTTCTCTTAGTGACTTTTATAATATCAATGTTAGAAAATATATCCTCCTGAAAATGTCGAGATCGCACTTATTAACGCATTGGAATTCACGGTATTTTTGTAAATATTCCCAATTATTGTGATCATTCAATGCTGTCTTTTTTCATCTATCGATGACGGTATTGAATGTATGTGTCACACTCGTCTTTTCAATTGCTTCAATTTCCACAAGATCGCTGTTCATTTCCGCACCCGTTTAAAATTCCTTGTACTATAATGTCTGCTTTAGCGAGTTTTTGCGCATGCCGCACGCTTATGGGGTAGAGTGATGCATCCTAGAGTTTTACGGAGGGTGACACACGTACATGCAATTGTGTGACAACTAACGGATATAATTTTAAAGGACAACGAATATTGTGTGTTCAGGTGTGTTTTTATATATGTATGTGTGCGCATGAATGCATCTGTATGTATGCATATCTGTAGGCATTGCGTAGGTTTTTTCTATCAGGTTGTCTTTCTCTTAGTATGTATGTATGCATGTATGTATGTATGTATGTATGTATGTATGTATGTATGTATGTATGTATGTATGTATGTATGTATGGATGGATGGATGTATGTATGTATGTGTGTATGTACGTATGTATGTATGTTTGTATATAAAGCGGACTGGGAAATGTTCCGTGCCCTGTGTGAGGGGATTGATGACGCTCTCTTGTATGACGACAGCGTTGAAATCTATAGCGAAAATATCGTTAAGGCGCTGTCGTCAGCAGCGGAGCGGAGTATACCCAGAACTGGCGGGCGGAGCATTAAACAGTCCGTTCCCTGGTGGAATGAAGAATGTAAACAAACCATAAAAGAGAAAAATAAGGCCCTAAATCGATTTAGGCACACTAAACATTCTGAGGATTTCCTTGTTTACAAAGAGAAAGAACGCCATGTGAAACAAACTGTAAACAAAACTCGTGGAAGGAATACTGCTCATCCCTAAACTACAAGGCAAACTCAAAACGAATATGGGATAAAATTAAGAGAATTAGGGGGAAAACGTCCTTTTCTACCACAAAACTCTCCGGGCTTACAACCGATGCGAAAAAAGCCGAAAAACTAGCCTCACACTTTGCCGGTATGAGCAGTAATGCCAATCACTCAATAAAATTCCACAACCACCGGAACGAAATAGAAAGAGAACACCCGGAGTTGTTCACAGACAGAGGAAACCAGACGAGCCCCTTAACCGTATATTTCACTATCCATGAGTGGCGAAAAGCACTCAATAGGAAAAACCCACCTCACCGGGTGAAGACATGCTGGGGTATGAAATCTACAAAAATCTCCCCGAAAAAACAGAACTGGCGATTTTGGATCTGCTGAATATGATCTGGCGATCGGGAGAAATTCCAAAACGTTTAAAACAGGCAATCGTAATACCTATCCCGAATCCCGGAAAAGATACAGCAGATATAAATTCGTACAGACTGATTTCACTCACCAACAACATATGTAAAGTCATGGAGACTATGATTAACAATAGGCTAAAATACCACCTAGAAAGCAGGAAGTTGATATCCAACAATCAAAGCGGATTCCGCAACAAACGATCTACATTAGATCAATTGCTTCACCTGGAAGCAAACATAAGATTAGCATTAAATGCAAATAGGAAATGCGATCGTAACCTAATCGCCGTATTCCTCGACCCGGAAAAAGCATATGATCTAATCTGGACCAAAGGATTAATTGCAAAATTAAATCACTACGGAATAACTGGTCGTATACATAAATGGATATCTAACTTCTTGACAGGTCGAAATATCCAAACAAGAGTGGGCAATCAATACTCTCAAACACACGCGCTAGAAAATGGTACCCCTCAAGGCAGTGTACTAAGCCCCACGCTTTTTAACATCATGATAAACGACCTCGACAGGTCAGTTGATCAGACTTATCTGGACCTATTCCAGTTTGCTGACGACAGCGGAATCTGGAGAGCGGGAAATCCCTCCAGCGAAGCTGTGGTTAGCCGCATACAGACGGGGCTAGATAGGATTGGTCAATGGGCCGATAGGTGGGGTTTCAAAATATCCCCAGGAAAAACAGTCGGCATACTGTTTACCCCTAAAACTAACACGCGTAGGGATCCACCAAAACTTTTCCTAAACGGAACCGAAATTAAATTCGAAAAAGTAGCACGCTTCCTGGGAATGTTATTCGACGAGCACCTTACATGGGGCAGACACATAACAGAGCTAGTAAGAAGATGTAGTCAAGATCTAAACCTCTTGAGGAACCCTAAAGGGACCGATTGAGGGGCGGACCAAGTCACTCTTCTTACAGTATATAGGACTCTTATTCGATCTAAAATTGACTACGGGTGCCAAGCGTATGTTCGGCAAACCCCAGCCTTCTTAAACATCTAGATCGAATACAACGCCAGGCTCTGCTTATCTGCACCGGTGCTCTCGGTAACACTTCTAGAGAAGAGCTCAGAATATTAACCGGGGAACTCCCCCTAAACCTTAGAAGGGAGGAGTTACTCTTAAGATATGCAACTAGGATTTCCATCTATACCAATTCGCACCCTACTAAAAACATCATTGAGAAATGCAACAAGCCCTTTAGGCATAAACTCCTCAAAAATTTACCGGGGGAGGGATAAAAATCCACGATCTGAAAAGGGAATTAGACCTCATTAACCTCCAAACGGAAGTCACTAAATATCAGGACACCGCCCCTTGGACCTGTAAACCCCCTGTAATAAATGTAAATGCGCTAAACTATGGCGATAAACAACAGCAACCCATAGAAATAAGGGCAAAAGTACTAACCGAAATAGAGAGTAGGTATGAGGGATACACCCAAATCTACACAGATGGGTCCAAATCCCCAGACCCGGGACGCACTGCAGCAGCAGTCGTGATTCCTTGGGAAAACATCACGCTGGAGGCGAGGCTTCCCGATCACTGCTCAATTTACACTGTCGAATTTTGGGCTATTAAGGAAGCCATCAAATGGATTCAGGACACCCAAACAACAAAAGCAGTGATAATGAGCGACTCCCTCAGCGTGCTGCAAACTCTGGAAACAGGCAACTCCTCCAGCAGAGAAAACTTGTTAAGAGAAGTCTACTTAAGACTCAAAATCTTGGAACAAAAAAACCATACTATAGAATTTATGTGGGTACCCTCCAACACTAACATACCCGGAACCGTAAGGGCTGATAAAGAAGTTAAAAACAAACTAAGCGAATCCGAAGTACACCACTTGGATTACAGCGTCCTCGAAATATACAGTATGATTAGCCTGAAAATAGATATGAAATGGCAGCGGAAATGGAATAACTCCAAGAAAGGGAGAAAACTCTTCAACCTGCTCAAGCTAGTTAGTAGAAACGTTAGCGTCCCTAACCTAACAAACCCACGAGACTCCATAGTCATAACCAGACTAAAAACTGGAAACACACTACTAGCCAGCAGTTTTGGTAGGTTTCTACCTGGCATAAAAGAGGCAGGAATTAACTGCCCTCACTGCCCAACCCCAGAAACATTAGGCCACATATTCAACGAATGCCCCTCCTACAGTCAACGCCGGAAAAAGTTCCAAGAAAATCAAAAACAACTAAAAGCCCCAGTCCAATACCTGAATTTCCTAATTACTGAAAATAACAACATCAATTCGGTATACAAAAACATCCTGGGATATATATCTGACATCGGAAAGCGAGGTAAAATATAAACCCCGGTTAGTAAATCAACATCCGTCGGGAAGTTCAAATTACAACTGCTAACATAAACAAACAAGTATCGTAGATCACACGAGCAGGGAGGAAACCAAATACGTCCCATACCCTTACGGAGGGGATACGCGTAGTCGAACCTGGTCCCTCGTACTGCAAGTGCTAAAACCTAGGAATAGAAGAGCAGGGAGGAAACCAAGTACGTCCCCAACCCTTACGGTGGGGATACGTTTAAAGCGAACCTGGTCTCTTGCACTGCAAGCAGTATCAGAAAATTAAAAACACAAACATTCCATCCCGCCCCCTCGAAACTAACTCTGCAACTAACCCAATGCACGACCACTAATATGCATGCATGAATGAGTGAATGATTATCTAATTAAAATTTTTTTAAAAAAATTCTTCAGTTTTCTTCTTTCTTTTCTATTCTTCTCAAACTCGGTGATGCTACTCGGTGAATTGTCCAAGGAGCAACAATATATTACCCGTCCCTAAAAACACCATTTAGCTGATATAAGGTGGTACCAACCCAGACCATCAGGACAAAGCCACAAAACCCACAATAAAGTTAACACCTCACGAACGTAAGGTCACCAAAACAACTCAATTAAGATTATAAGGTGGTCCCAAGCCCAGACTATCAGGGGCCTCACGCACAAAGCGGAAACAAAAACCCTGAAAGTTAAACATCACCAAAAAAACTCACTTAAGATTTTAAGGTGGTCCCAAGCCCAGATCATCAGGGGCCCTCCGCACAATAAACCATGAATAGCATCCAACCCAAAATAAACAAATATGCATATGCACCAAGAGATTGGAAGCTGAAATTCATCCCAACAATAAACAGAAAACTAAAGGTAGCCGATAACACAAACCATCAGGACCAGCCGCACAAAAGGCAACGATCGGACACAAATAAAACTCAAACAAACGTAAAAAGATGCATATGACTAAGTAATGAAAGAAATTATAGAACACTCCTTGAACTGAACCAAACACTAGTCTTACCCTTGACTAACCCGCAAACGCCACAAAGTAAAGAGTTCATCATTCAAAATTATAGAACAACGTGCAAGACGACAACAAAATTTGGCATAAAATAAATCCTGGATCGATGGAGCCATCCGGTGACGCTACGCTCCTCCTACGCCATCCCTGACTCCGCCTTTGCCACCTCCAGACACCAGACATGAATAATTAAATAGTGTGCCTTGCACACATTAAAGTGTTCAATGGGTTGCAGGTCGGTATCCCATTAACGACTAATTAAGTAGGGCGCTTTGAGCCCATTAACTCGACGTAAATGGCCGAATGGCCGCACACGTCGTTAATCCAACTAACGAACGAACGATGTATGTATGTGTCTTAGTGTGTATCAACTTAACTTTGTAACTGTCTGACTGCATTTATGGGTCTGTATAATGTATGAGCACCTATATATATATATATATATATATATATATATATATCTGCATAATCTCCACTGTTTTACCTCTCCACCATTGTACATCTAGAAGAGCATATATCCTCACTTCGATTTCATTTTCATTACTTTCATACATCTCAAGATTACGATTAAATGCCAGAACTTTGGATTTCGTGCGGTCACTACATTCCGCAACCTGTAGATAGAAGCCATAATATAATTAAAATGCAATCACATTTAAACACCTACATGCAAAACTGTCATTCACTCATGCCAAATTATGATAAAAGCTTGACTTATATATCGAATATTTTATTTAAATTAAGATTAAATTAAAGGATGAATGAGTAATATATCGACAAACATATTTCTTTATGTGTGATCTATATATCTATCTATTATCTATCTATCTATCTATCTATCTATCTATCTATCTATCTATCTATCTATCTATCTATCTATCTAACTAAGTATCTATCTATATATCTATCTATCTATATATCGATCTATCTATCTATCTATCTATCTATCTATCTATCTATCTATCTATCTATCTATCTATCTATCTATCTAACTAAGTATCTATCTATATATCTATCTATCTATATATCGATCTATCTGTCTATCAATCTATCTATCTATCTATCTATCTATCTATCTATCTATCTGCCTATAGTTAAGTACACGTGCATTCATGTATCTGTCTGTTAGTGTGCATGTCTGTGGGTAACGTGTTGGTTTTATCTATCCGTCTTTCTCTATGTTTTCAATTCTGTATGTTCGTATCTGTTTCACTGCATTTATGTAGGTGTATGGGTATGTAGATATACTTCTGTATACTATTTGATTCGGTGATTTTAGTTCAAGCCTAAGGATTGTTGTCACAATATTCTCAGAATAAAGGCCCCGTTTTTTCTGGCTGATTTTGGCTTGTGTGTGTCAGTATGTCACGATGTGTATACGATTTTTTCAGCACTGTCAAAACTTACTTCAACTTCAAAATTACTCTTTGATGACATAAGAAACATCCTAACACGGAATCCTTTGTTGACCTTAATCCTTTTGATGCAACCGAAATGACCATTCTCTCCATCCAGTTTAAAGTAACCTCCAGCCTCAGTGTCGCTTCTGGAAGAGCATTCTGCATTTAAAAGTACAGATGAACCTAAAACGCAAGATCTCAATACTGTAGGCCTTGAATTTATTTTATAAATTTATAAAAGTCAGCTTCTCACAGCTGACTGGAAATTCAACTTGCCCTTGGGAAAACTTGACCTTGGTCCAAATTATGATAACATAATATCTCAATGAAAGTTAAAATATAATGTAAAGTAAACTACGATTGTTTCTTTGAAATCGCGTAATATTTATTAACTAATAAAGAACTTTTGTTTACTTTCTATCTTTCTTTGCACATTAAAGTCATATGCCAATAATGAAAGTTATCATACAGAATAGTACATTTAGATATATATGTAGATGAGAAAAAAGAAAGGATTATAATGAATATATAGTTAGAAGAGCAAAGACAGAGATAAATGTACATATAGATAACAGAGAGAGAGAGAGAGAGAGAGAGAGAGAGAGAGAGAGAGAGAGAGAGAGAGAGAGAGAGAGAGAGAGAGAGAGAGAGAGATAGAGATGTTTAGGCAAAATAAATTGAACCGAAAAATTATATATAACCGAAAACAACACTGTGCTAACTTAATTTTAATAATGTTTTAATATATCAAGTTTCCCTTTATGTCTAGATACGCTAGTAGACTCATCTCTTCAAATACATCGACAATAATGAAAGTTAGTGTTGACAAATAAGGAATGTGTACTTATATTTTCACTTATCAGTTACATTTTAATCACAATATTTTTAAGTATACGGGATTCGTCTACTTTTAAGTCCTAACCTATTCACTTTATGAGTAGGTTCCGAAATGTGCCGAGCTTAGAGACTTTCAAAAGTCGGCTAGTCAAAGATTGTTTTGATGCATGTCGCCAATTTCAAGGTGATTATGTGATAATTGTCAATAATATAACTCACGAGATTTCTTTGACAGGTGTGTTTGGAAATAAAAGGAACCCGTCTCAAATGATTAGCCACCTTGATTTCTTTACAAGCTCCACCAATGTATCGAAACTCTAGCGCCAACAAGCAGTGTTTATCATATATTGTTTACGTAATAATTACTGGAGACCAATACATACATACGGTTTTGCAAATAATTAAATGAATACAATACGTGTTACAAATCATTCAGTTGTAATTATAGATAAATCATTACAAAAGGCTTGGTTTTCAAATAGCATTGACTTCAAGTTGGAAGTGATAACTTTAACAGTGTATCGTGTGAAATAAATGATCGATAGCGAGTAAAATGCTGGCGTTTATGCGATAGAAACATGTTGTACATATAAAAGCTAAATAAAGGTGTTGATATATGTACTGTGGCGAGATCGCAGAGTATGAAACTTGCAGAACATAAAACGTTAGGATCTTAACACGGCCTCTGTAAGTCTGTCTGTCTGTCAGTCTTTCTCTCTCTCTCTCTTACATGCCCGCGGGCAAGTACATTGCAGACTTTAGTTTGTCAGAGCAGAATATGAGTTTGTCCCGGGCGTCGGGCAAGTGGATCCGTCATACCTTGTTACTAGCATTGAATAAATCAGATACCTTTATTTAAACTAATTTATTCGCTTAAAGATGTAATTGTTTCATTTTTTTTGTCCTTCTAAACATGATAGAACATGTAGAGTGTACAATTACTGGTTCAAATATGCCGGCTATAGTTTAGTTCTACATGAATTATTTGCATACATTCTGAATAAAGGTGTGATTACCCGCCGCAAAAAATATTGTAAGGATTTTGAGAAGGAAACTGAATATGTTATTTAGTATTATAATTATCTCTTTTAAAAATTGGTGTACCTTTAGATTTATTTTTTTCATTAATTTAGTAAACTCTACACTTGATCACATGCGAGTTTGGATTCCTTTATTTAATTTTTTGTTCCTATTTTATGTATTTTTGTCATGTTTGTAAGAAGAAGAAAAGAAGAACAAAAGAAGGACGAATAAAAGAACACATTAAGATGAGGGTAGAGGAATAGGAGCGGAATGCAAAAGAAGGGATATATTTAAGTCTACTTGAATACTTTCGTGAACACAAAACGTAGTCCATCCAATGCAATAGCAAATACAAAATAATGCATGTATTTTTGTTTCTTAACGACTATCCGAGCAATGACACCTACCTTTCTCGTTTGCGGTAACTGTATTTTCTTCTACAAGACAATACATGCACAGAAGTAGATGGAAGATATTCATATCTGGTTCAGCACTACCGAGTATATGAATTCGACAAACCTGCAATAATCAGTACAGTTGTTACAGTTGTCACTATTGTATGAATTCAGAGAGAGAGTGAGCGATTTTTTACTGGCCAGATATATTACGGTGTCAATGTTGAGGTGCCTTATTTTTCCCGTTCACAAAATCAAAGTACTCAACATATATATATATATATATATATATATATATATATATATATATATATATATATATATATATATAACAAAGATGTATCTAATATACAGTATGAAACTTTAAAATTGGCAAGTATGTACGCATTGAGTTTATCTATTTCACGAGAGAGAGAGAGAGAGAGAGAGAGAGAGAGAGAGAGAGAGAGAGAGAGAGAGAGAGAAAGAGAGAGACGCATTTATGGTATATGCATTTTATATTGCTAATTTAGTAAATTAATGTAAATTCTAAAATACAAACTTATTATCACAGAATGTATCCAAGATTATATTATCTGTCTATGTCTATGTATCAATAAATTTGTAAAAACTAACAGACACCTAATCAAATAGTATATTTCAAACATATGCATTTTAGCATATTTACTGATTTTATATGATGTATTTTCTTCCACCAGTTTATCTGTTTCTACTTGCAGGTATCATTACATCTATAGTTACCTTCCTATAGATCAGATACATTCATATATATACATACATATATGCACATATATTCATATATACATATATATATACATATACATATATATATATATATATATATATATATATAGATAGATAGATAGATAGATAGATAGACAGCAGATACATTCATATATACACATACAAGCATATATATATATATCAGATATATTAATATGTATACACATACATATGCACACATATTTATCAGATACATTCATATATACACATACAGATATACATATATATATCATATACATTCATATATACACATACATGCATATATATCAGATACATTCATATATATATATACATACATATAGATGCATATATATATATCAGATACATTCATATATACACATACAGATATACATATGTATATATCAGATACATACATATATATATATATATATATATATATATATATATATATATATATACATTCATATGCACATCCATACGCATGAGACTCATTAATATTTGTGTATATAGCTATAACGTTTCATATATACACATACATGAATATATATATATATATATATATATATATATATATATATATATATATATATATATATATATATCAGATACGTTCATATACATACACATACATATACATGCATATATATATAGCAGATACATATACACATATATATATATCAGATACATTCATATAAACATATATGTATATATATATATATATATATATATATATATATATGATACATTCATATACACATACATACGCATGAGACTCATCCATATTTGTGTATGTAGCAATAACGCTTTACTTTGCACTATAAACCTATATAGGTATAGGTTATATATATATATATATATATATATATATATATATATATATATATATATATATATATATATATATATATGAGTTGTGACAGTGCCAAGTTTTTCATAATTTTAACTTTACCAAATGGTGTAAGTAAAATTTTTGACCATTTCAAAAGAAGATATCTAACGTTCCTAACTTTAGCATCGTAATTTAATGTCATCATTGTGTTCTAGTCGGTAGAAGGCCTGATCATCACTGATCATCAAAATGTAACGAAAAACTCTTCCACTGGTCACGAGACGCTTACGCAGAACCTTAAGCCACTGGTCATAACAATTTTACTAAAAGGATCCTACAATGATCATGAAACTTTTGTTTAAAAACCTAGGCCACCCGTGATCATAATTTCTTATTTAAAATGTCCTCCACTGGTCATTTAAAGTTTTTCTCAAAACCTTAGTGCACTGGCCATCAATATTTTTACTAACGAAAACACTACGTTAATATCACTCAAAACAGTTAAGAACTAAAAAAACATATCCTTCTATTTATTTCATTAACTTAACTACATAGAAACCGAAAACCTGGGTTAATAACTCCAGCTCATCCTGAAAAGAGGTGCACACATATATACATTATTAGTTAGTAAATATAGTCGTTATGAAAAATGTACATAAATCAGACATGAACTTCGGATTAAAAAAACTAAAGAGCAGCGCACTTTTGTTTTTCATGCGAACCAATTTAACACATTCAGTTTAGTAACTCGGGCCATACAAGTTAATATAGAAACCAGTATTTAACGAGAAAAAAAAATACAAAAGGGACCTGTTTTTCATCTTTCACAATGTCAACTGAAAGGTCAATTAATAAGTGTAAGTTTCATTTGTGACCTGTATTCAATAAATATGCGATGACGATGACCTAGCAATATTGTCACAATGCTCTTTAGAAATCGAATAATTTTACATTTTAAGGCACTCCAAAATCTTATGTCAAACGATAAATAATAACAGATGTGGTGCCTGTGACTTGAAAACGTTAACATACGTTTTAATCTCTTCCACGTAATATAAGGTTTGTGTTTCGAGTTATACCTCTAAAACTCAAAATATTTGTCTGTCTTCTTTTGAACTTTGCTTCTTACGGTTTGTAATTACTCATATTAGCGTAAGATTTGTGCGCTGAGATTTCTCACAAAGAAAACCACAAAGGGTGGATTTCTGATGAAATGTCATTATTTATCCATGGTCCATATTTCATCTTAATCCTTCTTTCCTTGAGTGGAAGGTGTCTGTCAATTACGCTCATGAACAGGTTCTTCAAAAGAGCCCAAGGCGTATTTAAATTTGTCCAAGTTTTAATACTGTCCTAACTAGTGCTGACAAAATAGTTCAAACATTTGTTCTGATAAAACTTCTTTAAATTTTGTGGTTTAATTTTTATCATTTTAAATTTGCTAGATTTTTATTTGGCACCCGACAAAATGAATAATGTAAGCGTCACTTAGTCCATAAGGCAGATAATCAACGTGATTATATTTGTGACGATCTGATCAATCATAGGTCTAACATGTTGGAGAATTGATTCATTGATTAAAGACAAATTCACCCACAAAACACACATTTTTAAGCTGATTAACTATAAAGTCCACAAGGAATATTGAATTATTACATCAGGTTCGCACACCATTCGTTGTCTGCCATTCTGAGGGGTAATATTCCAGTTGCAAATGTATTGGAGATATTTATTCCATGAACAGTTAACTGTTTTGAAGCAGAACGTGCATATGAAAAAATCCATATTGGAAGTGTACAACCCAGAATATACAAGCCATAATATAAAATGATAAATCGTACTTCTATGACAATATCGTATTGTGATGATTAAAGTCATACGACTATACATTCGTTTTGAGAAATATAAAGTTTGGATATCTCGGTTTGTATTGCCATCTGCTTTATTGGTATGAATAATACTCATATGTGGCTAGTACAGTTCTAGTTTTATAAATAAGATCCCAGGGTAAAGACGTCCTTCGTATACATATAGTTATTATTATTATTATTATTATTATTATTATTATTGTCCTTTGCTCCATTTTTCATCTTTTTCTTCCATCATTATAATCTTCATAATCGTCCTTCTTAGAGTAAGATAGATCAAACAACCCATATGGATTAAGCATATCCAACTGTATAGTGCAGACTAGGAAGCGCAGAGTTGGTAGAAGGCTTTGGAAAGAACTATGCATTTCGTTCAAAGCATTGTGAAGCTTCTGGCCACGTAAAGAAACACGGCGATTATGCACAACAATATTTTTCTCTGAATGCACATTTTTGTTCTAAGTAACTCTTTCCTAGTTCATTGCCTTTGCCCATCGTCCCGAGCCATATACATCAGACCGCGATGTAGCGACAGTCGGACTATGCTGAGAACAGACAACGAACGCAGTGAGAAGAAGTTGCAGAACATGGCATATTAATCAACAGTCAATATAAATAAAGGGAGCAGTTCTGTCTCCAAGGTGGATGTCGCCCCTCAAAAGAGAAATTCTCAGTCAGGCTGTCGTTCCAAGAGAAAAAAAGGATTATATTAAAGGCATGGCTTAAGACTCTTCAGTGAAGGACATATTGGAATGACGAAAACTTTGAAGAAGACCTGGAAATTGTAGTTCCTTGTCGGACTTTAAAGGCGGATGTATACTCATGATACCATGCATGTAAACCAGCGCGTGAAGAAAGTCACCAAGGCAGAAGAGAAGAGTTATTATTCTAATTAGTTGCGTCAGAACTGACTTTGAAAGGTATAGCGGTTGAAACAGAAACTTCTACATCCTAAAATGCACTAAGGTATCTCCGATGTGAAGCCAGAAAGTTATAGTGATCGCAAAGCTGACAGTACAAGAAGTTATCACTCGCTTAGGAGTCAAGGCAAATGCAATCAGCATAGGGTCGATAGTTTAAGAGTGAACTCTTTTTGAGATGTGTCGACTATTTGGAATCGTGAATGACGAGGACGGCATGAAGAAAAATAATTATTAGGACACTAGAGAGCATTCAATCTGCGTTTGTCGAAGAATGACAGATACTGGGACGAACACTTGTCATATCCAGCAATAGCGTTGGGCTCAGCAGTGCACAAACGCCCCGATTTCAATCTCAATAAAATAATGTTGTGAACGGAGGCTGATCAATTAGAACAATCTGCATGAATGAATTTATCTTTAGGAAAGACTACCAAAAGTTCCCCACGGTTTTGTCAAGAATTACTTAGAGTCCAGTAGAAGCACTACTAAGACAGCAGCGTCCGGTGGGCGAAATTTCAAACTGGAGATCTCGCCTGGCTGTTTTCCCGGGAAAAGAGAATGAGGATTCCTCCAAAGTTACAGACCTAGACCTAATATGAACAATTACAAAAGCCCCAGGAAGCAAAGTACTTTCCAAAAGAAGACAGCCAAACATTTTGATTTGTACAGGCAGAACTCCGAAAACAAACCTTATATTATTTGGAATGGATTAAATAAATATTAACTTTACCAAAGCCACAGACACCACAGCTGTTCATTTTATCGATGAACATAAGATTCGCAGTACAGATCTAATATTGTTCATAAAAGAAACTCATTTATTACCTGACCTTTTAGTTTACATGTGAAAGATGTAATCGCTAAATAACAAATGTAAATCGTGGGGCTTGGAACAATTTAAGCTACGTAAACCGATGCGGATGACTTTTATCTTCCAGTACATCAGTTACGTTGGAACTATTGTGGCTATGGACTTCTGGAAAAATACGTAAAGTTATAAACTTTCTCTTCAGTTGGCTTTAGTAGACAAGTGTTAGTTTTACCATTTGTTGATACAAACTTAATATTGTTAATTCATTTGTTAATACATATATGTCTATGTATCATTTGATCTCAGACTGTCGGTCTGATTTGCTACCAAAATATTAACTTGAGACAGCCCCAACGATTAAATAAATTGATGGGCATAACATATGATCAATGCTAAGCGGTTAACTAAATGGATGGGCATAACAAATTCCCAATGCTAATTTGTGAATCTCTTATGGCGTTCGTCAATGTCAATTATAGTTTTGTTACCTAAACAGTACATAAACGTATACCAAAGCGCTTCAAACGATACATTAGAATGGGTCTCTTTTCACGTGGAATCCTACTTTTAGCCAGTTCTTTGGAAGGGTAATTTATCCAATTCCAGGAAAGCAAAATGTTGTTTCTGAAGGGTCTACAGTTTGACCTTTCCCTGTTCCTTGTTCCCGTGTATATAAAGAACTTATTCATTAAATTGAAACTTTTTAACATACAATGTATCCAGATATAGCTTCATACGATATTCTAGTAGCTGATAGAGATGTTTCTGTTTTGTAACCGATATTGAACGAATGCATAGTAAAAGCCATGCGCTAGGCAAGATATAACAAATTGAGAATAAATGTAAAGAAGACACACAATATGTTGGTCGAATTAGCACAACATTTATCAAAGTGCAATTATTCATGCATTGACAGTGGAGTTTAAATAAATGAATCTGCCAAAAGAGTAAAGTTTGTATGAGTCAGAATTGATTTGTACACAAGGTCCTGAAAAGATCACATATAATACATTGTTATGATCATTTCGAAACAAGTAGAACTTTTCAAAAAGGCAAGACTTTTTGCTTGTCATCATATATAGGTTTGTAATACTATTTTCTTTTCACATTTTAAGTAAATTATACAGTTAGGGGCAGCCCCCCCCCCCAAAAAAAAAAAAAAAATAATAAAAATAAATAAAACAAACAAAAAAAAAACAAAAACAAAAAAGGCACGTTTATAAAACTCATATTTAAAGCTTAAGATAAATGTTTGGAATTATTGTAGACAATTTACACCAACCAAATACATTTAGGTGACTGAAGTATATGCCTTGTAAGGATAATATTTGTTTTATAAAGCTTATGTCTAAACAATCTCATACAGGACTAATTACAAGGTCGCAAATTCGGTATATAATGGTGATATTGAAGACAAGAATCAATTGAAGAAACTTCACTGTAACTGCCAATAGCAACATAAACAAAAGACATGTATTTACAAAGTTATTCTTGTAATCGTGCCTCCTGCTCAATTCTTTTGAAATAAGTTAGATTTATAATTTAGAATCTGACAGAGTTTTAACAGTGGTAAACAATAATATACAAAGATATACTAATATTGTAACATCATGTTATACATGTTTTAAATTATATCTAAATTGTGATATATTATCTCAAAATTTGCATTTTTATGGGTTTTTTATACATCAGTCTTTTGTAGAGTGTTGCAGTTTCGAGCGTGCGTGCTCGCGTGTGCCTATATGTATGTGTGTGTGCAAATTGAACTACGTGTATGGGTCTATTTGAACAGTTGTATAGCTTTACATGTATGTGTCTTTACGAATGTATGCCTTTTCGAGAGTCATGTTTAGAGTTTGTTGGCAACCATGGTATAATTAAAACGTATACATGAAGTTTGAATCATTTGGTTCAAAAATCTGTCTTAATTACAAAGAAATAATAAGAATTAATTTCATACTAATTGTGTCAACCTAAAGAATGAAAACGAAGAAAAGAAGAAAGGAAGAAAAGAAGGAATAAAAACGAGGACGATCATCAGGATGATAATATTGAGATATATTCCAATGAAAATACCCCCCTTTTCCTCCATCTCCATTCTGTTGTTGTTGTTATTATTATTATTATTATTATTATTATTATTATTATATTGTATTCTGCTCCTTTTTCATCTTCTTCTTCCATTATCATCATCACCATCACCATCATCATCATCATCATCATCATCATCATCATCATCATCATCATCATCATCATCATCAATAGGAGGAGTATTTTGTTCTTCTTTTGGAAATCTAGAAAGAAAGAAATTACTTACCAGTGAGCTATATTTAGTTTATATATCCAAAATCAATATAGATTCTCTTCGTGTCTGCCGGCGGATATTGAATAAAAAATAAACCGCAAACTAATCGCACAATAAGACTGACACAATCGCTTCTCGTGACAGAGAGTAGGTTAGTCTTCGTTGTTAAGTAAAAGATGTAATCATTTCCTGTAACTTATTGTATAGACAGAGATTAAAACATTGTTACGACTCTATCGCCTAAAAATATATGACAGAAAGAAAGTCAAACTAACAAAATCAAGTAACATTAACAAGCACTTTAACTCTAGACAATTAAAGTGAAAGTTCAAAAGACACTACAATTAAAGCTAAAATTTAAAATACACTAATAATAACGTGAATTAAAGTTCAAATAATTAAAGTGTCTTAATCACAAGTCCAAAATATAGAATGTTCCGAATGAATGCTAATAGCCTTGAATGTCCGGATGTACTCCAAATCTTGAATGTCCTGATGTACCACAAGTCTTAAATGTCCTGATGTACCACAATGATGTACTCCGGAATGTTTTGAACGAATTCACATAAATCCCAAAAAGTCCTAAAATCTATGAGCAATTTAATATTTCCAATGTATATTTTAAATACATAATTCCCCTCTCTGAAGTATATCTGGTTTCACAACTGTAACATCTGATTATTAAAATAGTTTCTTTAAAGACTAATTTTTAGAACAAGACTTTCAGAACCCGAATTGATCTCTTGTTTGCTAAGCCCATATATAGATATAACGAATAAAACTGAGAACTATTTATATAAATAGGTGTACCTGACACTTCTCACATCAGAATATGAGTAATTTGTATCGAAAGTTACTTTAAGTAACTGACTTTTGTCACAACAAGACGTGGAAATAACAGTAAAACTGCTAACAAAACCGGCCTTGAACTCATATGATATGTAAACATGTTGTTTACAAAATGACCAAATTCTAACTAAAGTACAACTTAAAATCATGGACACACATTATAAATTCAATATATAACAATATGCATTGCAAATCTAAGGATCAGTGTTCGAGTCTTTTAGTGTCTTTATCTGTGTCTTCAAAAGTGTTTTGCGAGAAGGCGATTTTCGTTTTTTCCACTAACTTATGATAGTATTTTATTAATGCATAATATAAAAAGTGCCGATAAGTTTAACCTTGTCATTTTCTTTTCATCTGTGTTTGCTGTTTTATTTTTGCCGCTTCTTTCTCTTATTTTGATACGTAGAGACAAATGCTAAAACAATATGTACAATGAGAGAGAGAGAGAGTCGCCTGAGACTGAGATTATTTTCCGTCCGCTTATGTCCGTCGTTGCTTTTTCGCTTATTGTCCTCAAGTTTGACGTTTAGTCTGTATCTTGTAACCAGCAACGTGTCGCTTATTGTGCTTTAATTAATTTGTAGATTAATATATGAATCACCGATTGTCGACAAGATGTCGCTCTTTATGTGAGATAAGACTACAACCGTAGTCTTACTTTCCACATTGCTTTTATTGATACAAGATGTATTTTGTTCTTTTGTGCATCATCAAATGTGGTCAGACCAGGAAACACAGGTATACTACACAAGGTTTTTTCTTTAGTTAGATTAGTTCTGGAGTTTCTTAGGTCTATAGAAAATATTGATCAGAAATAATCTAGATATATTGGGGTGGGTGGGTGGGCGCAATTTATACGGATGCTGGATCAATTATAAATCACCATACACAGGTGTACAAATAAAGTCATTTGTTGCGCAATTTCATAAGCGGAACATACATATATCTGTACCTAATTCATTATAAAACTTAGTTCAGTTATAATTTTACAAAGACTCTAAAAGACGATATGCTTGGGCTGAAGACACATTGTACAATATTAGATGTGTTTACAGTTGGTTCAGTTGAGTATTTTGCTCATCACTGCTTTTTATTTTTACACTCGTTTGACTAACCTAAGAGCAGTGGATGATGCATAATATTTGGATCGCCAATGTGACTCAATATAATTTAAATCAACCTTAAACCAATTATTAACTCTATGACAATTAACGAAGATCAAACTTCATTGTAGTTTTAAGAGGAGTATATTTCTCCTAATATTTAAATGACCCACTTTTTCGGTACATTGTGTTTCGCTTAGTGGCATGTTATGAATATGTCATATTTCAATTGTTCTGGCGAAAGAATGATAACATTTGTCATTTACAAGCTAAATGGGGAAGTTAAACGCTAATGTCCGGTTTCTCAGTCAATATATTAGTAACTTGATTGTCTCAGAGAAGGTAATTGGTACATTGTAAGAGGTCAATGAACAATGCATGCTTGCTTGAAGTCAATGATGAATGTTTTGTTTAATTGACATGTTAGTGTAGACAGCCATTAATCTTAATATATTTATTTCCATTTCTCTAACGAGACCCCTCATTCTCACTCTGTCTCTCTCTCTGTCTCTCTCTTTGTCTCTCTCTCTCTCTCTCTCTCTCTCTCTCTCTCTCACACACACACAAACACACACACACATCTTTGCAATATCCCGCCTCTCCATTTCTCAGGTTAAATTGATTGCAATTTCTTCTTCATTTTTACCAAACAACTTAAATTTCATGCATGATTGTAGTTTGATTTTGTTGAATGGAGTATTTACACTTTACAATCTCAAACCTACATCTTGCTATGATGAACATTGTCGATTCGATATATATGAATCTTATAATACTCTACCATAGCAGTTTGCAAACAAGGTTTTATATACATACATACATACATATATATATATATATATATATATATATATATAATATGTGTTCTTTTTGCCTCATATTCATATTTATATTCTGATGTATTGCCATAAGAGTCGTTGGAAATACTGTTAGAAGCAAAATCTTACAACAATAAATATTACCGTTTCAAATACGCATTATTATAAGTATTCAAGCGATTTGTTAACACTGTATTTAAAGCAATACATGTAGTTAAGTAGGCGTGGACGCAGAATCGGCTACTCCTCACTAGCATGCTGACTTTCGATCGTCTTCAGGGGGTCTCTCCTGATAATCCCTTTCTAGAGTAGCGTAATCGGTGGCCGCGTTAGATGACGAATAACATATTATAATAATAATTTCATAGCGAATACAACGATTTAAATAAACTCTGTCCATGTCAAAAATAAATTAGAACATATATAGAGAGAACAGAGAGAAAAAGCTCACTATCAATTCTATATTGGTAATGCTAATGACCTTACTGACAAAGGTTTATACACGAGGTTTCTATTCTATGTCAAAGTTTTATTTTGACCTCTTTATAATGTAATCAACACCATGCTAATAAAGCTAATTATTTAATCTAAGTAGCTTCATAATACCCATTATCATCATTTTCACTAATTTACGACAACTTCTTTCTTGCCTTTGGTTTCATTAATGTCTGAATAATAAAAATACAGCTGAGAAGAAAGGAAAAATGTGATTATGTATTGCTGTTAGTGTATTGCACCCATGGTAAGATCAGGGGGACAGTCTGAAAAAGTTGTAAAATGTTAAGTGGGCTTATTATCAGATAAAAATATCCTTAGCAAATATTTGCCAACCTTATTTCAAAAGAACTTGGGTGAATAAAGTAATGTCTGTAATTAGTCTCACTTGAGGGGAGTAACAGAGGCAATTGGTCTCCATTTGATATAGTAATGCCTGTAATTTGTGTCACTCGAGACAGACAAGGCAAAACAAGACTTAATTACACTCAGTTTGTAAACTTACAACATATGAGGTATAAAAGAAAAAGAACATGAATATAGCGTGTGATATCATAACATGTTGCTCAACGGGGATTACAAAATTCGGAAATTTAAATCTTAGAAGCTGCAAATATTTTTCAAGAGTCTTGTGTTACCTGTATTCATTATGTGATTATATTTAAAAACGTTAGTCCTGGAAATGTAAATTTGATGTACAATTTTTTGTCTTTCGTCATGGATATAAGAACACGACAGAAGATCGTGATATTCATCGCCAATTTCTTGCGACTGACAGAGTGTACAATATCTTTCGTTATAGGAAAGATTAGCCCATGTACCAGTTTTAACAGGAAAGCTATGATTTGCAGTTTTAAACTTAATTAAGCTTATATATATATATATATATATATATATATATATATATATATATATATATATAAATCAGAAATAGATCTTTTCTAAATCCAAACTAGTTTGAAATAACCTGCATTTAAGACCTTTAGATGACGTATTGATGTTAGCTGACCAAACTTGTCTGCATTAATCTTTAAGTCGTATTTCTACAGATTGTGATAACCATTTAAGTGACACAAAACTTTGATTTTTCCATACGCAGCCAAACCCAACAACATCTAATATAGATTTTTCTTCTAGTACCCATTTATTCTCATATGAATTATCACAACAATGTTTGTATAAAAGAAAATACATATGATACGATATTTATTCTTCACGACCACTAACTAATCTAGGCTAATAGTTTAGCATGCGAGTCTTCATGCTAATAATTAAGGAAAACCGACCAAGTTCACCGTATACCATATATAGAGAGGTACAGTTTGTGAAATTCAGTATACTTCTAAAGAAAGAAAGATGAGTTTGTTCAACTATATCTGATTTTACAAATCCGCAAATGTCACAAACATATGTTAAAGTCGGTACAATGGTCTGATTTAAGTTTTGGCTGACAATCAAGAACCAAATCTAAATTGTGTATATGGTATTTAAGCAAATGCATACTTTTATTACTGTTATATATGATGTTTGTGTAATGTTGTAGATATTTTGGGAAATTGTAGATGTTTCTTCACTTTGATGTTTGCTTGGGTCTTAGTGTTGTCAGGAAGGACATGTTTGGCTGGTGTCCTTGAGTTGGGTTGTTTTGATCAATATGTTTTCTCAATTTGAAGGTCAAGGTTGAATTTTGTTTACAGTTAGAATTCCATTAAGATGACTCATATTCTAGAACATTCTGTCATTTGACCAATCTTTATATATACCATGTTTGGTGGACATTTTTTTCAGTTTTGACATTACCATCAGTCTTGTAAAGAGCTATTGCAGTTGTGAAAATTCATTCCAAATTCTAAGAGAGGAATTATTTTAAATATTCATTGGATTATAACAGTGCTCATAAACTTTTGGATTTTGGATTTTTAATTGATGATTTTGGAATTTAACTGAACTTATTCAGAGATTTTGGAATACTTCATTTTGACATCAGCACATCAAAGATTACTAGTACATCAGGACTTTGGAGACCATTAGCACATCATAACATTCAAGGACACAGCCGTGAATTCGGAACATTCTATATTTAGGACTTGTGATTAGAACAATCATTCTTATTGGATTATTAGGATTTCAAAACACATTACTGTAAGTAACCTTTTGATTTTTCATTTTAATTATCTAGTAATAAATTGCTTGTTGATTTTTACTTGATTTGTTGGTTTCACTTTCTTTCTGTTACATTTTTCTTAGACCATAGAGTCGTAACATAAATTGGGAGCTCGTCGTTCCGGGATCTGAATTTCTTTAAAGCATATTAGAGATATTAAATTTATCTTTGAAATTCATATTGATTTTGTCTTGGAATTTTTTTTTGTCTTTGGCAAAGATTGTATATAGAGAAATTTTTTTGTGTGAAACCAACAAGCATTTACTATGGCATCTAATGTTCAGAATTTCATTTCAAAACCTACCCAGGAGGGGTTAGAGTGCATGAGAAAGGATGAGTTGCTCGAGCTTGCCAGAAAATACAGTCTATCTGAGGCAAAAGTATCATTGACAAAACAGGAGATAAAGATTATTTTGATTCAGTATTTAGTAGGAAAGGGAATTTTTGAAAATAGTGCTTTAAGTTTGAAGAGAAAGCCTGTATCTGGTTCTGACAGGAGATTAAGGGAATTAGAGTTAAAGAACCAGATTGATTTAGAATTGGCAAAGCTTCAGATTCAGAGAGAGAGAAAAAGAAGAGAGGCAGATGGAGAGAGAGAAAGAAGATAGGCGGATACAGATGGAGAGAGAGAAGGAAGAGAGGCAGATACAAATGCAGAAAGAAGAGAATCAGATGGAGAGAGAGAAAGAAGAGAGGCAAATACAGATGGAGAGAGAGAAGGAAGAGAGGCAGATACAAATGCAGAAAGAAGAGAGACAAATACAAATGCAGATGCAAAGAGAAGAAAGGGAAATGCAATTTAAGTTAAGAGAATTAGAACTGGCAAACAGAGCACACTCCACTCCTTTAAAAACAAGTTCAGGTTTTGATGTTACTAGATATATTAGGTTAGTACCCCCTTTTCAGGAAAAAGAAGTAGATAAATACTTTCTTCATTTCGAGAAAATAGCTGAAAACTTGAAATGGCCCAGAGAGCATTGGACTTTGTTATTACAAAGTGTACTTATTGGCAAAGCTCGTGAAGTCTACACTTCACTGTCAGTACAACAAAGCATTGATTATGATGTGGTTAAGGAGTACATCTTGAAAGCTTATGAGTTGGTACCAGAGGCATATCGACAAAGGTTTAGGAATAGTAGAAAAGAAACTGGACAAACTCATGTCGAATTTGCAAGGGATAAAGAACAACTATTTGATAGGTGGTGCTCAGCCAAGAAAGTTGATCAAGGTTATGATAACCTCCGACAGCTCGTATTAATTGAAGAGTTCAAGAGGTGCATCCATAGTGATGTTAAAACCTATCTTGACGAGCAGAATGTGGAAACTTTGGAAAATGCTGCTCGTATGGCTGATGATTATTCCTTGACTCACAAAATTTCATTTGGCAATAAGTCGTCCTCTCAGCAGTTTTCTGGTAAAAAACCATTTCAATCTCATTCGAGTACTTCCAAATTTCACAACAGCACAACTGTTAGGAATCAAACATCTGATAAGACTGATCAGAAATCCTTATCTCTTCCTACGTGCACTTATTGTAAAACGAAAGGGCACGTTATTTCTGATTGCTTCAAGTTGAAAAATAAGCAACAGAGTAAAGACAGAGCTTTTCCAAATGCTCTTATTTCTACGAGGTCAAGGTCACGGTCTTGTATTGAAAGCAATACATTTGTTGGGTCAAACAAACCCCAGTCTGATTCTATTTTAGAGGCTTATGAACCATTCATGTCAGAAGGTTCTATATCACTTATTGGTGATTCTGCCAAACCTATCCCAATTAAAATATTAAGGGACACTGGAGCTTCTCAGAGTCTTTTATTATCAGGTACTTTACCTTTGTCTGAGGAGTCTTCTTCAAGTAAAGTGTTCTTGTTCAGGGAGTAGAGTGCGGATTTGTAAATGTTCCTCTCCATTGTGTAAATTTGGCGTCAGACTTAGTTTCTGGACCTGTGACTGTTGGGGCAGTGACTTCTTTACCCATAGAGGGTGTTCATTTATTACTAGGCAATGACCTAGCTGGAGATAAGGTTGTGGTTAATCCACTTGTAACTGACAAGCCTTGTTTGGATCAGAAAGTTGATCCTGTCGAAACTGAAATCCCTGATTTGTATCCTGCTTGTGCAGTTACTAGAGCTATGGCAAAAAGAGCTCTTGAGAGTGATGTTGATCAGGATATTATTCCTTTAGATGACACATGTATTGGTCAGTCTTTTGATGAGGTCACTTTTTCCTCAGGTATTGATCAATCAAATGGTATTGATCACAGTGATCCTCTTTTGGCAACTCATTCTCTTTGTTCTAATCAGGATGACAAACGACAATCTCTTGTCGTTGAACAGGAGCAAGATCCCGAGATATCTTGTTTGTTTCAGAGGGCTATTAGCGAAACTGAAGCCACACAAGTTCCAGTGTGTTACTTTGTGAAAAATGGGGTCCTTATGAGGAAATGGAGACCACCTGATGTACCCGCTGGTGACGAGTGGTCAGTGAGCTATCAAATTGTTGTTTCTAAGTCATATCGACAGAAAATTCTTAATTTAGCCCATGAAACTCCTTTGGCTGGTCATTTAGGAGTCCGTAAGACTTATCACAAGATCTTGAATCATTTTTATTGGCCGAAACTCAAAAGTGATGTTTCTAAATACTGCAGATCTTGTCACACTTGTCAAATGGTAGGAAAACCCAATCAGAAGATACCTAAGGCTCATCTGCAACCTATTCCTGCATTTGATGAACCATTTAGTAGAATAATAGTAGACTGTGTTGGTCCTTTACCTAAAACCAAGTCAGGCAACCAATACTTGTTGACCATCATGTGTGCATCTACAAGATTTCCAGAGGCAATTCCTCTGAGAGATATAAAAACTAAAACTATTGTGAAAGCTTTGGTGAAGTTTTTTACACTTGTTGGCCTTCCCAAATCTGTCCAGTCAGATCAAGGGTCAAATTTTATGTCTGGAATTTTCCAACAAGTTATGCATGAATTAGGCATCCAACAGTTTTAATCTTCTGCCTATCACCCTGAAAGTCAAGGTGCTTTGGAAAGATTTCATCAAATTTTGAAGAATATGATTCGATCATATTGCTTTGATACAGAAAAGGATTGGGATGAGGGTGTTCATTTGTTGTTGTTTGCTGTTAGGGAATCAGTTCAAGAGTCGTTGGGTTTTAGTCCCTTTGAACTAGTTTTTGGTCATACTGTCCGTGGACCATTGAAATTATTAAAAGAGAAACTTCTTTCAAATGAAGACTCAAAGATTAATCTTCTTGATTATGTCTCTGATTTCAAATACAAGTTGTCAAAGGCCCGTGAAGTAGCAAGAACTAATCTTCACACTACCCAGTCAAAAATGAAATTAAGGTATGACAGAAATTCACAGGAAAGGAGTTTTAAACCTGGTGACAAAGTTCTGGCTCTCTTTCCCATACCTCAGAATCCTCTTCAGGCTAAATTTTATGGTCCTTATACCGTTGAAGAGAAAGTAAATGACTTAAATTATATCATTAACACTCCTGGGAGACGGAAACAGAAACAACTTTGTCATATAAATATGTTAAAGGAATATTTTGACAGAGATAGCCCAGCTAATTATTCTGTTGGTTTGGTTGTACCTGTCCCACACAGTGAAGATATCAACGATGGAATACAATCAGACTATAGTGACTCTGGTATAACCAATCTTCGGAATTCAGAAATATTGAACAACCTAGACCAGAAACTTTCACATCTACAACAACAGGAAAGAAATGAACTAAAACAGCTATTACATGACTATGAGCACTTGTTTCCTGATGTTCCAACACGAACAAGTAAAATTTATCATGACGTTGACATTGTAGATTCTGCGCCTGTGAAACAGCATCCTTATAGGATGAATCCTCTCAAACAGAACTATCTGAAGAAAGAAATTCAGTATCTACTGGAGAATGATTTCATAGAACCAAGTAAAAGTAACTGGAGTTCACCATGTATTCTTGTTCCCAAGCCAGATAATACATTCCGTATGTGTACTGACTATAGAAAAGTCAACAGTGTCACCAAAACTGATTCATTTCCAATCCCAAGAATGGACGATTGCATTGATAAAATTGGAAATGCGGAATATGTCACCAAGTTTGACCTTTTAAAAGGATTCTGACAAATTCCACTGACGGAAAGGGCAAAAGAAATTTCAGCATTTGTAACTCCAGATGGACTTTATCAATATAAAGTCATGCCGTTTGGAATGAAAAATTCGCCTGCAACGTTTCAACGTCTGATGAACATGATAACATTTGGTTTTGATAATTGTGACGCTTATATCGATGACGTCATTATCTACAACAACACCTGGGAAGATCATTTGGAAACCATTCGAAAATTCTTTGATCGACTCAGCGATGCGAATCTGACCATTAATTTGAGCAAAAGTGAGTTTTGCCATGCTTGTGTCACATTTTTAGGACATATTGTGGGACAAGGTCAAGTTAAACCTATAGATGCTAAGGTCAAAGCTATCTCTGAATTTCAAGTTCCAATTTGTAAAAAGCAACTGATGCGATTTCTAGGTATGGCTGGATATTATCGGAAATTTTGTTCCAATTTTTCCAAAATTGCTGAACCTTTGACAAGTTTATTGTGTAAGAAAACCAAATTTGTTTGGTCTGACAAGTGTCAGGAATCTTTTGACAAGTTAAAGGCCATGCTTAAGAATGCACCAGTTCTTTCTGCACCAAATTTCAGCCAATCATTTAAATTATCTGTTGATGCAAGTGATGTAGGGGTTGGTGGAGTATTGATTCAGGAAGACAAAAGTGGTGTGGATCACCCTGTGTGTTATTTTTCTAAACAACTAAACAAGCACCAGAAAAATTATTCCACAATTGATAAGGAATGTTTGGCTTTGATATTGGCTTTATAGCATTTTGAAGTGTATTTTAACTCAGCTCTTTCTCCAATTATTGTGTACAGTGATCACAATCCCCTTACTTTCATCAACAAAATGAAAGATAAAAATCGGAGATTGTTGAGATGGAGTTTGATATTGCAAGAATATAACATTGACATCAAACACATCAGGGGAAAAGACAATGTGATTGCAGATGCACTCTCACGTGCCTAGAAATGTAATATTGCTTGATGTAATTAAGTCCAGTATCATAAAACATGTTCTTATGTAATTTTGGTTATTATAGTATTAGATGTATATTCAAAAGAAAGCTTTATTATATAAATCTTTCTTTTTCTTTATGAAGGGAGGTGTTATGTATGATGTTTGTGTAATGTTGTAGATATTTTGGGAAATTGTAAATGTTTCTTCACTTTGATGTTTGCTTGGGTCTTAGTGTTGTCAGGAAGGACATGTTTGGCTGGTGTCCTTGAGTTAGGTTGTTTTGATCAATATGTTTTCTCAATTTGAAGGTCAAGGTTGAATTTTGTTTACAGTTAGAATTCCATTAAGATGACTCATATTCTAGAACATTCTGTCATGTGACCAATCTTTATATATACCATGTTTGGTGGACATTTTTTCAGTTTTGACATTACCATCAGTCTTGTAAAGAGCTATTACAGTTGTGAAAATTCATTCCAAATTCTAAGAGAGGAATTATTTTAAATATTCATTGGATTATAACAGTGCTCATAAACTTTTGGATTTTGGATTTTTAATTGATGATTTTGGAATTTAACTGAACTTATTCAGAGATTTTGGAATACTTCATTTTGACATCAGCACATCAAAGATTACTAGTACATCAGGACTTTGGAGACCATTAGCACATCATAACATTCAAGGACACAGCCGTGAATTCGGAACATTCTATATTTAGGACTTGTGATTCGAACAATCATTCTTATTGGATTATTAGGATTTCAAAACACATTACTGTAAGTGACTTTTTGATTTTTTATTTTAATTATCTAGTAATAATTGCTTGTTGATTTTTACTTGATTTGTTGGTTTCACTTTCTTTCTGTTACATTTTTCTTAGACCATAGAGTCGTAACATTACCTATAGAAACTAGATCTTTAACGCCATTGGAGAACTCTCCATGGTTTCGAAATATAAGGCCTAAGTATTTATATTCATCTACAGCATCAATATAGCCATTTCTTATTTTATATTTGCATGTTTTATCGTTTCTTGAACCAAATGCAAAAACGTTTGCTTTCTTTGTATTGATTGTACGTTTCCAGTTATCGCAATATCTACCACACATATCAAGGGTATATTGCATGCAAGCATGATTATCTGCAACAAGCATAGTACCATCAGCATATAAAATCAACATTGCATTTTACATATTTACAAAATCAGAATGTTTGGAGGGTACAACACAACACATACACCCATTTACTAATAAAAATGACTCGGTGTCTTTTAGAAATAAGGAGAACAATAATGGAGATAAATTTCTCCCTTGTCTTACACCTTTTTAACAGTAGAAACAACTGGAAAATGTATTGTTTACACAGACATATGATTTGATATCATTATAAATACTTAATATAATGTTACAACACTTTCCCCTGATTCCTATTGAATACAACTTCTGTCATACCCCTGCTCTCCATACATTATCAAAGGTACTTTCAAAATCACCACAAATACAAAAAAGTTTCTTTTTTCAATGTCTAATAAATTCAATAAGGCTGAACAAAAGGAAAGATATTGTCTATTGTCACCACAATCCAAAATTGCACACAAATTGAGCCGTTTGTATGCATTCTTTTTCTGCTCCAGACTTGCTCAAGTGTTAGTCACAAAGTAATAACATTAAAAAATATTGAATTTTGTGTTTTGAAATGTACTAAAGAACGATTGAGGTATGAGGCAAATGAGATAACCATATTATGTAGGATTTTGTAGCTTGCTGGGAATAGTTTCTCAAAGAAACAGGAACATCAGATGGATGCAGCATTACATGGTACACATGATAATTTGACACTTATTTTGTACCATTAAAATTGTTTACGTTGTGAAAACAATGGATTCTGATGTTACCCTTCGCCGAGTCCATGTCTATGTAATTTCTGTTCTAGAGTGTAAGCTAAAATAGCACCTTAACAGTTGTTTAATAAAACCTAACTAAAAACAAAAACGTAATGCAGTGATACATAGAACAAAGGTGTCACTGTTGACAATTGTTAGTAATTAGGTGGCTCTCAAGGGACATTTTCTTGTCAAATTAGCCTTATTTTCGTCAAATATTTTTGAAATTAGATAAAGCTCCATCCCATACAATCTCATCAAGCTGGGAACTATTGAATCTGTCTTATATACTAGGTCTCACTGAGAATAAATGTAACATCACCATAGCTGAGAAAGTTATATTTAGAATTAAACACTTTTGACAATTTTACCATGAAATTAATTTCCTTGTTCATGTCATATGTCTCTGTAAACTGAAAATGCACGCTATACTTTTATTATCTGCTATATCTGGAAAGCTAATTCTCATGCACAGAAATACAGTTTTTATTCCCATTTATAAACATGTTTGATGCGACAAATTCAGAGAATAGGGCATGACCATGTTAAAGTTAAATCGCATCCTATATCAAATGTTCATACTTAAATGTGTTTTTAGTCAAATTTGATATGAAAGAATATATTTGTTCCAAGGTTTTATGCGAAAAAAGTAAAAGAAAGGCTCTGAAGAAACTTTGAACCCCTTATTGGGATAAAATAGGTAGAAGTTTACAAAATCTGGATAAAGATTAGGGTCATATATAACAAGGGAGATAACTCCATTAAATTAAGGAAAAGATTAAACATGTCATCATTAACTTCCATCGTATGACTTCTTCAATTTAAGTAAAACAAGAGAAGTAACTATGAATTGTTAATATCGTATATTTTTCTAATCAAGAGAATGCAGTCAATATCCACCGCACCAAAGTGAAAATGTCCTCTAACCGAGTTATTCTTTGGTATACATTATACAATACATAAGTTGATATCGCCGAATGCATAAGAAGCGGACAAATGTCTGTTGTTGATCCAAAAGTGACTGATAATATAACTATGAAAAAACGTCGAATTGAGAGGACAACCAATACTTTTAAGTTAATAGATCGTATTTAATCTTTTGAGACTCAGAAGATATATATATATATATATATATAAATATATATATATATATATATATATATATATATATATATATATATATATATATATATATATATATATATAGGCCAGCTGAATCCGATTTTGAATGCCAGATCATGTTGACATTCAGATCATTATGAGACGCGACGCATCGAGTCATCATCCATGATCCGGATCTTCTGATGCTGACAACAAAACGTGATCTTGCAATCCAGATCGAATTACTATGATAATGATACTTTTGTTATATACCTATTCAATTTCAGATAATTTAATAAAATCTCTTTACTTAACTGAAAACCAAAATAAATTGCCAAACATTGGAACATATTTAATACGAACTTCATCCTAAATTATGAAACGAATTACATACTGATCAGCCGATATGCACATGAATATGGCAGTTTATGAATGAGGCGCATGAAACAACAGTCACTCTTTTTAACTACGATCACTGTTAGTAACGTTAATTCGTAGACGCATGGGGGCAGCGGACCCATATATGTGATTTACAGTTATTGTACTGTGCAGTTCTAAAATTTTGCATAACAGAAGATTTTAACGGCTGAATGACTCTGAAAGTTTCTCTCCGAGGCCAAGATAAAAGCGGTGTGAGAAGCTTCGATGGGGAATTGGCATGGGAATGACAGTATTATTTTGACAGTTATTTATAACGGAATTTGATCAGATTGCTGGAACTTGATGATATCGATTTCCTACAGAGAATGTTACTCATTTTATTTTGCATGCCAAGTGTGGCTACTGAATAGTTGTTCACGCTTGCCGGGAAACATCTAGGAAAAGGTAGTTTGTATAATGCATCTGCATACACTGAAAACCAAACCTGCACCTGGAACATAACGGTTCAGAACGGGTATATACCGTTATGCAAAAAGAAAGAAGAAAAACTGAGATTGAAGAGCTGACCTTATTAGTCACAAGAAAAGGCAGAGAAAATGGCAGTAATTCATTTTTTAAAGAGGATACAAATGAGTTTCTACCCTGCTGTATATAAATTTGGTAATATGGTCCTTTTTCAGGTAAGGAAGATTCAAAAATACGTTTAAACAGAAATCTCCATATTTCACTTTTGACTAAAGTATGGAAGCCTCAGAACGCGGGCAGAATGAATCACTACAATGACTAAGTTAATCAGCTGTTGTTGCATCCTAATGTAGTCCCAAGAAACATTATTAATTTGGTTTCCTCTGATTGTTTCTGGATTCTTGCTAACCAGTAATGAATGTTACTTGCATCAAATAGAAAGCAAAAAGAAAGCCTAAACAGAATGTATGATGTTCACTGAGTTGAGCCTCTTGGCGTTTGTTTAGGATGGTAAAGCAAATAGGTGTGATTCGGCCGGTTACGGAAATGTCACTTGCCCTAAATTTCCAACCATTTTATTTACTTGCAGCTTCTTTCCAGAAAATGCAGCATAAACAATCCTGATTGTTTTGATAGTGTGTGTCCAGGTTAGTGCATAACGTCAGTAAGATAGTCTCGGTGAATCTCAACTTATAAGTAATGCATTGGATTCCATCAAAATTGGAGAAAAATGAAGGACATGTATAAGGAACTTAATTAGTGTAGTAATACCTCTAATAGCATAAAGGGGAAAATCCATGTTGAATATATCTTTTTCATAACAAAGCATCCAAGATGCATTCGTTAGTAATTGTTCATGTTATGCATATAAGCGAAATAAGTAAATAAATAATCAATTTAGTGTATATTACAAAAATGCAATGCTGAAAAATATTCCAATGCACCATTATGTGAAATAAATTTACACACACACACACAGACACACACACAGATAGATAGATATGAAGAGAGCAATAGAGAGTGTGTACACTTCGCAGGACAAAAGGAAGAGATGGCTTCCTAGAAATAACTAGACAGGAACTGGCATCAAGCTTGTGAAAAAGTCAGCTTGGCATTACATAAGGAAAAACAGAAACAAGCCTAAAACTCAAAGAAAGAAACTGGTAACCAAGATGATTATGTCGAAAGTAATTCAAACTTAATACAGCATGATTGTTATCCTGAAAACATAACTGAAATTGAACATTTTTAATTTTCCTTAGAGTTTTGAAACATAACTTTAATTAAATCTGAAATATGGAATGCAAGAATATCCTAAACAAGGAAATTTTGTTTGAATTCAGAGTGATGATACTCTAAGCAATAGGCGATGATTTTTATTTGAACAGCTTGATTTGAATCATTTTTCCATATGATACAGCAAGCCTGTATTATTTTATTATTGCCTTATTCCAAGGGAACTGCTTTCCTATAGTGTTGTTTGTACTATACTCCACCAAATAACACTGGAGTACACTTCCTCAAAAGGGAAGGCAATAATAAATTTGGTACATCACATAGCATGTGACATCATATAATGGTGGCACGTCGAAATAGTACCCGCCAGAACAGGAATAATTCCATAGTCAAGTATAGCATCCCGCTGTCAAGCGGAAATGTATGTTGTCTTAAAATACATGCATTAAGTTAACCAATCGGAACCATGAATGTATCATATGGTGTACTAATGGTTTTATAGTAAAATTCTTCCGCAGCATTACATTGTGAGCACCCGAACAGATGAAGGCAAGAAATTACATATTATGACAAATGCTTACTGAAAAAGTCTGTTGAATATTTATAGTACCGGTTTTTATACTTTGAAAGATTTTTATAGATAACAGAATATCTTTTCATGAAGACATTTGTAACAAGAACAAACCCTAGATACTTGTTTCTGTCATGAATTTTCATCCAATCTGTCTGTGAAAATAAACTATATGAGGAATGATCATTTGGAAGATCAAACATGATATGTGCATGACTTTTTGGTAAGCTAAAATCTCATTTTTTCACTGTTTTCTATAACAGTTTCCTCAATTTTGTGCGCAATATTCTATAGCATGTTTAATGTGTTCATTGAAAATATATCATCATTGTTCTATAGCATATTAGGCAATTGTACACAGTAACTCTTTGAACAAGTTTATAAAGCAAATATACCTATAATTTTTAACCCGTTCACATGCATTAATTTCACAAAAGTCATAAGTATGACAAAAAATGATGTAAACACTTATTCACATGCCATCCAAAACATTTTTATAGCAATTTATATCTGAATGCAAAATAAACTTTTTAAAAAAATAGAGCTAGTAGCGACGGATGCATCGCAAAATGGTACCGATCTGTACGATTTGTTCAGAATGGCCTTAAACTGAAGAATTTCTGCTGCAATACCAAATTGTGGAGAAGATGGCAATCTGGGGCCGTAACTCGTCTAAACGATAATGTGGAAAGTTTGAAACTTTGGCTAAAATGCCATATTCTTTAGTAACATACTGCTGTAAAAGTAAAGTCAGGAGGACGCGCAAATAGGGGTCATAACCTTTATAAATGATGTTGTGGAGCGCTAGAAATTAAGGTTTTATCAATATAAAGCCACATGCCAAATATGATGAAATTACAACAAGCTGTTGGTTATCTTGCTTAGGAGGAAAAGCAATCAGGGGACCATCACTATTCTAAACGAAATAAACCCCTGGGTTCATGACGATAAAAAAAAAATGAGGCTAGTCGCGTCTACACGATTTTGCAATACAGTACATTCAGCTGCTAAACCAAAAGGGCAATACAATTTGCAAACCTTGCGTGAAGAAAGCGAATTCTCAAAATGCACCTTTTTATGTGATGACTATACCATTTGCAAAGTTTCATGACACTCCATAAAAAGCCGTGGAACTTGTTGGACTAACAGTGTTGTGTGCCGGACGGACGAACAGAAGGATATCTATTTACCCTCGACTCTGTAGAGGGAGCATAATAAAAAAGAAAAGATTGTTTGAATTGTTTGGCATAAGTTTAATAACATGTCCATCTTTCGAATATTTCAAAACAAATTATACTGAAGTTAGGTTAAAATAATACATTAGCATAAGTACCCTGGAAAACATGATCCTGTATTTCAAATATATTCATTTAAGCGAAAGTAACTTTCGTCCCTTTACGTCTTGCATCTAAGTGACGGCTACTACTCGACATTTAGAACTCAATTATGAGATGATGACTATATTTAGCATAATTGGAACGAAGGTTCCAAAGAGAATATTATCAAAGAAAGAAGATCGCAGTTGTCTGGAGGTAAATGCAAATTCTTTGAATGAATCTCAGCTCCAAAATATGAAATAATTCTCTTGATATGGATATTCTGCATTATTTTCATACGACTGTCGTGACGCGATCAGGATTTTACTTAGATGGAGGGTTTATAAAGACAAATTCCCCACCTACGAGAGTAAAATCAATTTGTTATCATAAATTACCTATATCGGCCTCGAGCCCTTTGAGGAATTTTATGGTTTGGTCATAATGAAAGATACATTCGTGTAACAGATAATTTAATGCAATTGTTTCATGAGAGTACATCTGACTAAGAGTTTAGGCAAAGCCAGATTACTGGTAAAAATTGAAGTCAGACTGCCCCTAACTGGATCACAAACATATGTCAAAACCAATCATAAATACACCAAAAAGTTAAATAAAAGCCTTGTTGGCAATCATTCGAGCATGGATAATTTTATTGACCGATGTAACAATAAAAGGATATGTCTTCGTGGGTAACATTTATACGTTTTCATTCTGCATTCAAGGGTTGAATTTTGGACAATTATGGTACATATTTTCCTTTAAGCTAAGATGCTACCCATATAAAATGTTTGCCGAATATAACGCCTTTTCTTGGCGAGACATTTAATTCAATACGAAATTAGTAAATTACTTAAATGTACGGACTAAAATGACTCTAGACCATTCAGATATTCACAAACGTACATACTCGCTATCTCAAAAGACAGAAATGAAATGAAAGACAAAACAATTATGAATACTAGTGTTGACTCTCTTGTGTCTTAACTTGATTCCTTCCGAGTTTTCTTAAAAATATTTTTTCATTCTAGCAGTACTTCATGCAAAAAATACAGGCCAAGATGAGCCACAGACACACCCATTCGACGATGATGACGGCGGCGGCAAAGTCGATCAGAACACTGTTGCAAGTCTTGCAATCCTTATCGTCAGGACTGCACCGGGGAACATGGAGCTTCTTATCATCTTGTGGGAACACAATTAAGCTACCTTTTGTAAATAATTAAAATATCTACTATTATCGGAACATTTAGGTATATTTTGTAATTAGATCTATACAAGAACAAAACTTCAAAGTTACCAGTACTATTATATCGGTATCAATGTCGAAAAGAGCATAGAAGTAAGTTAAAACTGGACAATATTAGTACTATTAATGTTGACAACAGCGTAAACTGAAGCTAAAACAGGATAATATCGGCACATTTTGATTGAGAGTACATCACTTGTGTTGATATAGATAGATAGTGTATAAAGTTGACATTAGAGAACGAAAAGATTAATCACATAGTCAGAAATAACACTAAGATTAATATAATTCTTAAAATGAATCAATTTAGAATAAGAAAATCAATCTTCCACCCCACCCCCCTCGTCAAAAGTCTGCGTCAGACACGATGATTTGCTGAGGGTTTGACGGAACATTAAGACCTAGACAGTGGAATTTTCCTATCCAAAAGCGTCGTGTCTGAAGCAAAATTATGACCGTCAGGTAGAAGTATCCTATCCAGCACCGATTCATAATGGAGGATTATTTTTCTCACATTCCTGAGCGAAGAATTGGCGTCAAAGTCAAAGTGGCATCATGTGAATACTGAGGCAACATTAAAACATCAAAACACACGTTACAACGTTCTGACTTTAAGAGACAGTGTAACAATCAAGATTTACACTGAAACATTCAGTGGAAACTTTAAATGACATTTAAACGCATATCACCGTTCAAATAACGGCTATCTGGACCGTCGAGATAGTGGCAATACATAACGCTCAAACTGTGTACTGAAAACAGGTTTTGTAATTATACAAACTGGAACAAGTAAAAAAATAAAACCCACTCTTGCCGTTGATATTAAACGAGACAGACACAATTAATGACGAATTTCTCGATTGTGTTTTGATCCGAAATTGATCTTATTTTCGTATATATTAGTGAGAAGATCAATTTTCTTTAAAACAAAAAAGTAAGAAATACATCTACGGCCTTTTCGATTAGAAACCTGACTACAGATTATGTACCTGTTGCTAAGTGGACCAATACTGAACGTCATCTTTGGGAACACTAACTTCAACAGGTGCACTTTCACTGTAGGATGGATATGTGTTGCATTATACATTGTAACCAAAATTGCTCAGAATACTGTCAATTATGGTGTCCATTTTTTAATTTGGCGCGTTGTGGTACAGTGATAATATTCACACGACAATGTATTCATCGCGTGATAGTCACATGATAAATCTACAAACGCTCAAGTCACATGAGCAAAGTGAACGCCTCGAATGAGCAAAGTTGCATCTCATTGGTTCTTCGAGTGATTGAACAGCTGATTATCCGCCGATGTAGATCGGTACCTCCAAACGGCAACAGGATGTATGTTTGTCTATTCCACGCGGATTTACAAGGTTTAAAATAACGGATTTGATGCGGAAACATGCTGTACAGATCGCCAAAGGGCCCCTTCAACCGACTGTAACTCAAGAGCCGCGAGCAATACCGATTAAGTGCCTACAAATTTTCGATATGTGCACTCATGTGTTGCGGTCTGCACTAATTTCAATGTTTAATGAATAGGTGATATCAGATACCAAACACCCATCAATACCAATGCAGATTTGGGGGCTGATTTATCGGACCAGGATAAGAGTGGAGCTGTGCACGCGTACTAAAGAGAACAATTTTCTACATTAAAGGTTATTAATAATGCCCTACAACCACGATTGATAAATGAACTAGATAGAACTGATGTCAATCCCATACAGTTGCTTGTTGGCATGACAGCTGTTCAGTTACTCTTGTTCTGGGCTAAATTACTATTCATGTGTGAAAATGATGATTTTGACAACAAAGCATTGTTGTTTTGCTCTATTAAAGTTGCACAAGTATAAACAATACGCCACTTTGATTTCGATCCTCACTTTAAGGTCAGGAATATGAGAAAACATACTCCTTCAATTATGCACCACTGTTGGATAGGAAAATTCCACCGTCGGGATGATAATTTTCCTATCTCTTACCGGTACACATGAAGGATTCTATTATATCTCATATCTCGTACCAGTTCAGTTGGTGATTGTCCAGGTGGAACGCCCATGCAGAAATCAAGTTTTTTTTTTCTTTTTCAGATTCCAATATGTGTGTGAACTGCAACATATGTACGTACTAAAATTAGCAACGGCTAAAGTCATTGTCTCGCAAACAAAACGTTTGCCTCAGATCGACCTTGCTACATGTACAATCTCTTTGGTTCGATTTCGAATCGAAAAAGCCGTTGCTGTAATTATATTTTTTTTAAAGCGCATATTCTCATTATCATTTATGAAGGGTAAATTCATTCTAGATCAAAATCGAATAGAGGACTATAACATTATCTTTTGCCTGTTCCGATAAATCTTATGGATAAGAAAATACAATTTGTTTTTACATGTTCACATTTGCATCATTGTGCAAGCTTTCAACATAACACAATTCGGACTCTGTGTTTCGCAATAACCTTTGTTGTCTCAACCACTGTTATTTGAACGCTGATATGTTTCATCGTCATTTAATGTATACACTGTTTCAGTGTAAGCCTAACATTTTACTCTGCTTTAAGGTGAGAAGGTTTAAATGGCTGTGTTGCTGTTTCAGAAATCAATATTCAAAATACGCCATTTTATCTTTGACCCTTCTGTTTATTTCATGAATGTGAGAAAAATAATCCTTTATTATGCATTGGTGTTGGACAGATAATCACACCCTCGGAATCACAAGGAATTTTCCTGTGCTACACCAATGGATATGATGGATTCTATTATTCTCGCATTTCTATATGTGTATGATCATGCTTTCCAGTGTGGAACACCGGTAATAAAAATGGATGGCGACTTGGGGAGAAACTGGAATTAGCATTGGCCCATAGGATTACATTAAGCACAGACGTGAAGGCAAAATCCCGCACACATAATACACCCCTAAAACAGAATACGAATTGAATATAAATCGCGCGGACCTAAAGGAAAATATTCTTCTCATTGCTTTATCACACAGTAGGTTTAACAAGACATAAGGATAATGGAGTGTTAATACATGCACACTATACCCACACACTTTATACCCACAAACATACATTTTATAAGAGAAGGAATTTATATTAAGTTTTAGTTTTTTAGTGGAAGATAAAGACATACATATACATCAAAAAGAACAAGCATAAAACACAAAATAATTGGTAATTGACTAGTATCTCTTTTCAAGAGATCTTAGTGGCCCTGAAAAGGGTCATTTTGGTTTGCGTGTGGTCCTGGATTTTATTGTATATTACCAAGACAACCACAACTTTGCAAAGGAGAAAGAGAAGTCCCCAGTCTCCATCTTACATTCCAACTCTTCTCATTTATGATGTTGCTACTGTTGCTGTTGTCATACAAGATATTATTGTTATAGTGGATGCTCCTCATTGTTTTCCTTCATCTCTTCGCATTCTTCATTTTCCCTGATGATCTCATCGCGAAGGACATTTTCGACAAGATCTTCTTGCGCCATTTTCAAGAAGATGGTGGTCCTTTTCTCTATCTTCTTCTGGATCAGGTGGTGGCTAATTCTGTGCATATGCACCATTGCTTCAATTGAGCGATCTTGCTCACTTTTAGTAGCTGATAAGACAACGATGGATGGAAAGACTGGTGAGCACGCCGCTTTATATGGGAAAATATCGGACATGAAGCAAAACATCCCTCCGATTCGGTACGCGGACGTCAAAGAAAATATTACCAAGATTGATAGAGAGAATGTGAAAGAGAATGTCAATACAATTTCTTTTCAACAACAACAGCAAAAAAAGCAAAAACAAAAACAAGACAACACCATTTTTTTTAAATCAACGTGTTTAATAATAAAAAGTCAGTATATCTTCCAGATAATCTTCCAACTTTTCTTGGCTCGTCATTAAACATTTGTCGTGTTGTTTCTGACTGTGATGATCGAATTGACATCCCTAAGAATATTCTCCGGTTAGTTGTGTGATTATTTTAGCCACATCACAAGTAAAAGAGGAGACTAAATGTTCTACTTCTCCTGGTCATCATGACATCATGACTGTATTTGTGTCTTCTTGTTCTATATAAAATCATCCTCATCGCCAATCTCCATAGAATCTTCGTGTACAATCTTTTCTTTTTATTATTAGTCTAGGATCACTTCTCTCAAAATGTTGATTTCCAGAGTATTGTTAAATTCTGTACACAGGATAACGTTCACTATTAGTTAAATAACCTTTGTCAAAAGTCCGTTTGGTTTTTCCAATGCGTACCAAATTTCCGGCCTTTAACACTTCTTTCTTTATCCTGGTGGGTGACGTTCCAAACAATCAATCAAACACCATCTCTTTGTTTTCAGAGGTCACTTTTTCTGGTGCAGAACCGATGCTACGACTATTGATTGCAAGCTTTGACAAGACGTAGTAACACGTCGATGTACTTGAGAGTGTGTTGATGTGTACAATATTTCCACATACGTTCTTTCAAAGTTCATTGAATACGTTTCATGACACTCGCTTTCGTTTCAAGATTTTCAGTGGTGACAAATGAATGTATCTTTTTTGTAAATCTTTTTGCAAAGCTTGGTTCAGAAATTTGGTGCCATTTTCTGGTTGCCATCGGAGAGAGTTACGACCACTTTGTTTCAAAAACAGTTTTAAAGCTCGTACTAATTCTGAACTTCTTCTACAAGACAAACCAACTACCCAAGCTGATTTGGAAACACGTCAATGACACAAAACAAATAGTTGCAACCACGATTGTACTCTGCTAAATGCGATGCATCGGCTAAATCTTCTTGTCATTGTTGATCGATGCCAGCTGTTTTGGTTTGACTTCTGGAAAAAAATGTTGTCAAATGGGTTTGCGTAACATGTATGTCGATTGTTCTTGCAACCATTGTTGCACATCTGGCAGACGTACTTTTCTCAGCTTAGTTTTAGCAGCACGATACAATTTTTGAACTCCTCCGTAATCAGCAGCATGAGCAGGATTATAGTACATGCTGGCCAAAAGTATATCCATAGCGTGGTTTGCTGTTTTGTTGTTGATCCTCAATAAGTTAAACACTTACCAATCTCTTTTCTTTGTGTGGTATTTCTGGGGGACTGCAATGCTTTACGTGTCGGACGAGCAATAGGTGTAAAGGATGATGTATGAACAGGGTTAATTGTTTCTGGTTTGACTTCAGTATTCACTTCTTTCCTTTTCTCTTTTGCAAGGGTGCAGACATCATCTTTTTGATCCAACCATTTCTTGATGTAGGTGTTTTTAACTTGCGTATTTTTAGCTGGTGTAGTTTGTGATTCTTCTTCTTCTTCTTCTTCTTCTGCTTTGTCATCCCGTAGCCGTGTCTGTCATCCCATTGTAGTGTTTCTGCTTTTGACAAATCGGTTCGATCAACCAGCGAGTGTTATTCATGTTGTAACTGTAACATCTCATTGAGATTAGGATTAGGAGGTAAATGATGTATCAGTTGTTCGTACCAAAGATGGAACTAAAGTGAGTTTTCGTCCTTCCATAAGACCCAAAGGTACAAGTGCGATATCTTTCCAGAAAAGGCCGCCCTTTTTATCGTCTTCCTTATTTCACCACTCATCCCACAAGTGGTCCAGCAGCCGATCTTAACGAAGGGAGCAGCCACTTTTAACAAGGGTCCTATCAACACGGGTAGAAATCCTCCTCGTTGAACGAGTATTTTTCCTTTTGACTGATGCGTATTGTTTTTTTTCACCATTTGACGAAGAACGTTCCGATGTTTTCCTAATCGTTGTTTCTGTATCTTGGACAAAGGTACCGTTCCTTTCAAAACATTCACACACGGTATCGATAATTTCTTTGAGTGCTTTTAAATGATTTGTTTTTGCATCGGATCATTGGATTTGGTCAGTATTGAGAAACCATCCCAATGTTTAGATAAACGAGGAGGGAGTCCATTTCTTTCCCTTTTTTGGAAGAGAGTTGTTTCTTGGGACGACGAGAAGGGTGGTGTGCACGTTCTTGGTGACATCTTTGTTTCAGGAGCAAAAACGCTAATGTGAATCTTATCTCACACATTTTAATACTGGAATTCGTCTCCAAGGATTGTCGGCAAGTCTTTGCAGCCTGACTACGGGCAGCACTCGACCATGACGGGTTGCTAACGAAATAAATCTTTTCAGTTCTTGTTTGGATAAATCCAGTAAATATTGCAACAAACCTGTTTTGTCTTGTACTTTTGTATTATGAGAGGTCACTATTTTAGCGCCAGCAGCGGTCGCTAGAGCAGAAGATGTTGTCGCTGCCAGAGAAGTAGAAGTTCCTTTAGAAACAGGTCTCCATTTTTTATCAAATTAGGAAACACTGGTCTTAAATCATGTTTGACAGGCAGCATCATGAACGGCGAAGAAGCAGTAGAAGTGACAGGTGAAACTGTCACCGAGCAACGTGGGTTTCAGGAGTACGCGCGCGTTCTAGCAGCAGTACCTCTATTTCTGGCACGAGTCCCTTATTCTTTGGGCTTTTCTTCTTTTTGTGTGAATTTGCTGGACCGCCAATCTTCTTTTTGGTCTGCTGTCTTTTGGGGGATTTGACCTTTTAGCTTTGGCATTAAGATCCCATTTGTAAAATGAGCGAATATGACACCTCCTAAAGATTCAGTTCCACCAGGTTTCAAAATGATTTTTTTTCGGCTTGAGTATCGATTCTTGGATGGGTGGCGACAACGCTACTTTATGTTTTTCAAGAAAACGTTTTGTTTGATGTGGTATGTGAATGATGCCTTGAAGTAATTGACGTTTTGTCAAAGTAAACCATCTTAGCACGTCTTCGAGGCTCGCTTCTAACAAAAGTGACCGTTCTTGTACATTTCTTTCGCGACTGATGGCATACAGTGCACGAATTAATTAGGCAGTTGGATGAGATTGAAAAGATGTCATGTTTAATACTGCACGAAAGAAAAGAAGAGAAGGATGTTTTTATAGTATTTTTTCAGACAGATGCCAAAGGTGATGTGTAAATGACAGGACCGTCTTCTTGGCACCAATTGTGAAACAAATTGGTAACAAATCTCAAATAATCGAGAGTGGTAGGTTTTAAATCGATGAGTAAATACGCATGGGGTGTTTGTGTGGCATTGTAATACGCAAAATTCAACCAAAGTGTTCATAACTGTTTAGCTAATACTTGCATTTGAGATGTGTCTCTTGGACTTTTAAACAATGCCACATAATGGGCATTGTGACGGATGGTACGATGTGCTTTACTTTGTTAAAATAAATGTTGTGTAATGAACAATATACTAGCATTACGATCATGTTCTTTTCGTGTAAGCCAAAGTTTAATTTTTTTTGTCTTCCCCAAACATGTTATCGAAGATCACAAGACGTGTTTGACTAAAGTCATACACTATCCCACAAAACGAAATGGATTGTCCTTGACTTTCTTGGAATAATGTGTAAGCCGATTGCCACTCTTTGTAACACGACACGATACGTTGTGGGACATCAAACAATTGTGATTTGTGTTCGTTCAAACATTTGACAAATTCGGTTTTGACTGAACCACTGGGTCCAGTTATCAATATGTTAAAGGGATGGCAAAGATACAATGCACTATTCTCAATACATTTAGCACAATTTGTATTTCGTGCACAGATAAAGTTTTGGTGGTCATGTCTTTGCTGCATGTACTGTTCATGAATTGTCCACAATTAATCTGCTGGTGAACGAAATCTGAGATAAGTAGTCACTAACACACACACCGCACGTCGTCCAAAATTCAATGGAATGGTATGTGGAAATAGGTTTTGTAAAAGTCGTTGGTAATCCTCTAAGTCATAAACACTGACATTTACTTCATTCCACATAATGTGCTGCAACACTAAAGACAAAAGTCGTGGCATGGTAAGTTTTGATATTAGTCCTTCACAGGAATATTTGGTGGTAAATTATATCGAACCAGATCAATCACTAACTCACACACCACACGCCGTGAAGAGGTCTCATCTTGAAGTGACACTCCTTTCAGATGTTTTTGTAATCCTCTTAGTCTTTGTCCTCTGGAAGTCTGTGTAACACTGCCACGTTGTAGGTAAAAGTCGTGACATCGAAATTTGTCTGAGTCGTGGGTAGTTGATCAATATCTGATCATTTGAACACTTTTAACGCAATCAGTCATCTTATAGCATTGAGATATTACTAGCAAAAATGTCTATGTTGTAAAGGTTGCAATTGTTCTTTGCGTTTCACTTGAATCTGTACGAGCTCTCTGTATATGCGTTTTCTTAGCTCAGTAGGTAAACTAGGAATTCTCTCTTCTAAAGTATCCATGTGGATAATAATCACGCCCTATCAAAGGAAGGTAGTGACAGCACGGACACCATACGGCATCTTTATACTCCATTCGTGGATCTTCACACCACAACTGAAACTCTGTACTTGGTCCCCTCAACGTAAGTAGACAAATCCTTCTCTGGCTAATGTTTTCGTATTGGGTAAGCCATCCAAATCTTTAGGCCATTGTTTCAATGTCTTGGGTCGACTTTCAAAGTCACAATAACCAAGCAAATCCAAAGAAAAAAGTGTATTCTTCTTTGATTTGAAAATCTCGATGTGCAAGTTGTATCCAGAGTGGTTTGCGAGTGCATGGATGAGATCCATAGATAGGTACACGCACGGCATCACTTTTACTAGTAAAGCAGAAAGGTCGTTCTGAATTGCTTTCGCTAGTAGAGCGGTAAGGCATACGAACAACATCGCTTTCGATGGTAGAGGAGTGGCAATGTCGTACGGCATCACTCTGGTCGCAAGGCACAGCATCACACTCAAGTTAATTGAATTTGAGGTCCGCAGTGGGCCCTCACTCAGTTGCTGTATCGAATTCGTCATTATCGGTTAAAGTGTGTTGTACTCAAAGTTGAACGTGGAGTCCACAGTAGGCCCTCACTCTGTTGCTCTGTTGGATTATTTATTTTTCTAGGTCGGTGCTTCTATTCGCGATGAAGTGTTTGTCTTGGAATTTTCCCTTTTTATACTGGTGCTAAGTGTGTCCGTAAGGTAACGTGTTGTGGTCTGGAAGTCGCAATCGTTTCTGTTGCACAATTTGATAGACTTTTTCTAAAGGTCGATTGACAATTTGGTAATTTTGTAAACGTACGATTTTGTGTGGATCCAATGTTTTCACGCGAAAGTCTTGATCTTGCCCGGACTGTAAAGTTTCTTTCAAGACACCAAACTGACTACTTGACTCGAACGATAATTGAGTAACAGTACTTTGATTTTGCACTTAATATGCACTTCTCCATGTTGCTCTCTGTATTGGTATTCGTACTTTTTGGGGTCACCGCTAACAAATCTCACAATAGTGTCTTCTGGGTGTTCATCAATCCATGCTCCTAACCGGTCGTTTTCAATGTCGGGGTGATTGCTACGAGGGCGATCGATGTACATGCAACTGTCGGTGTCAAAGTAAATGACTCAATTCCCGAAAAGTTCCAATTGTATACAGACATTGGCTCTCACGTACGCTGCAATGATGATATTTCCAAACTCATCGGGGGGTGTGGGGTGTCCGTGCAAAATATGTCTCTTTATTCTAATTCACCAAAATCAAGTCTTTACGGATGATTTTTACGTGTTTCATTAGTTTTCCTTTAAAGTCCACAAGTTCAGAGTAGCGACTTGGATGTGCCAAGTATTCCGTCTTGGGTAATATCGGAGGTTGCGCCAAATTTCCCCACAAACAATTCAACACGACTTTGGAATACCACCCTCTTCCTTCATTCTTTTCTACGTGTTCCAAAGTGATGCCTTCTCGAGTTCGGTATCGTTCTTTAAATTTGTATTTGTCTTCTGGAGTCTGACACCAAGAAGGATAGGCGCTAGGTTCTTGTTTCAATTTTAGACATTCGTTGCCGTAGCTGGAGAAAATTCTTTTATTAGGAGTTGTCGTCCTTCAGGTATTGTTCTGTGCCAGGAAAGTGCAAAATTTCGTATACTTTTAACAGCTGGTATCCACGATTGAGAGCATGGAATAATTTGACACTCACCCACGTTCCTGTCAAAGCGCGTTCTTGATCCTTGTGGCAACAAGTTTGGTCTTGATTACATACATACGGCATAAAGAAACAGTCAGTCTTCGGTGGCGATGATATGGTAACACAGGATGGTACATGTTCGTCGTGGGTAACACTTCGGATTTCATCAACCCTTGTATTGACGAATGTGGTCCACATTGATGTGTTCTGTCAACATTTCATTATGACCGGTAGGAAATCGAGCATATTTGCACACCCAACGATACAAGGAACACACATCGATGTATTTTATTTCTTCAATTTGAGTTTCGTCCACGTCATACAGCAAGAGTGTTACATTGGTTCGTCCTCCAAACAAACTGTCGCGTGGATTCAAAGGTTCGATATCCACCACATTGTACTCCTCTTCAATGCGTCTAAATTCTGGATCGGGTTTGAAACGTCGATCGTAAGCATGTTTCCGCATTTGTATCACTTGCTATTCTTGACTTTTTAACCTCAGGCATCGTTGGTATGTTTGCATTTAGAACTCTTCCATGGTGAGTCCATCAGAGAAAGGACTTCTCAAGTCTCGTTGAGGAACACAAACAGGAAATAAACATTCCGGGAATTCGTACACTGTCTGGAGCTTTTTTTTCTAATTTTGCAATTTGCAATTTTCTTTTCGCCACCGTGTCTAGCATGTTGTGTCCTTTTGTCTTCAATTTCAATCAAGTAATGGAACCAGCGCAAAGCTTTGGCGGAGTATCGACTGCTAACCGGGGGGACAGGGTTGAGGGGGTATGATGGCTAGTGTGTTCTCGAGCATGAACTTCTTTTGGCAGACTAATCCACACGCTTTAGCGATGGCAGAAGCTTCCTTCAAAGGATCGATACCTCCTTGATACAGATATAATTGTCCAAATTTTCAACAACAACGGCGTAAAATGTCCACATCAGATCGGCAATATTTCAAAATTTATTCTTGAAGGTCAATCGGGTATGAAGAGTGAATTTGGTACCAGGCGTAGAATGCTTTTCGTTGTTCTGTGTGCATATCATTGGGGTCGTAAGAGCGAATGTCAGGCAAATGTGGAAGCATAACGTGTTGATTAGCTTCATTATTGAAAACGTATGAATAAAAACTTTTAGCCATTTCTGTCATTCGAAGCGTTTTAGGCATTCAACTAAAAAACATGGCTAAATAACTCATGGAATCTTTAAACTGAACTTTTATATAAATGAGTTTGAACCCATTCATGAGGACTGTGGGACATTCTGTACCTTATTCTGAGTAATGTTTCAGAAGAAACTGTCCGTCGTATTCTGAGAAATTGTGAGCCATCACTATACAATATCGATGCCAAGTGTCGTCAATAGGGTCTAGAATCCATTCGGCAAAATCATCACGTGTACGAGAGCCCCGAGAGATTTTTTTCTCGTCCTCCTGGAAATTTACAACAATTGGGACAATGAAAAAATATAGGTTATTGTATACACTTCTCACAAGCATGATGAGCTACGCAAAAATTAGGGATGTGATCTCCAGTCTCTTGTGCACATTCAAAGTAAATAAAAGATAAAATCTACACTTAGTGTTCTCGTTTTGATCTTCTTTTATTCTTCCTCGAGTTCGTTGTCATATTGTTGAATGTAACATTGCTGATCGAAGTCCACGATTTGGTCACAAAACGGCATCTTTTCTTTCCTGGACAAAAGTGTGCCTTTTGGTTATTCGTACACACATGTGGTGCACAAGTAGCACACACTGGCAATAATTCACAAGCACTTTTCTGTTCTTGAACTTGTGTCATGCGATGTTTTTCGAAACAGGATGGGCTGACAAAAAGTTCGTTTGCAAGTCGAACATGAAATGCTATCTTTTTCTTTAGAAATCCCTGGTTTGGAGGCTAAACAGCCCTGACATCTCTCCCCACAACGAATCTGTCGATCCAGCTTTGTAAATTAACGGTCGCATTTCTCACAATAGTAAAATTGTCTGATAAATCCTGTGTTATTGGTAACGGTATCGAAATGCTCTTGATGATGATACAGGTGAATGTATTTTCTATCGTGGATATTTGGTCATCGGAACACGAGAGCTCCTCGAACCACTTAAGGGTATACTTTCAACAGATAACGAGGAGCCAACACATCTTGAAGTTTCTGCATTTAAGGAACTCCACACACAGTCTCTTTGGAAATGCTTGCTTGCTTCAAACGGAGGTCTGCTTCTCTTCGTTGTTGGGTCTGTCCGAATTCAGAATACTCTCCCATGATCGTTTCCATTCAGCTGTATTATTCTTCTCGGTATAAGTTCGACCCACAATGATTGGCCAGACTAAACACATCTGATCTTGTGAGTTTATAATCTGGACGATACTGCGTTTGGTACTGTAAATTTCATCCACTAATAACACTTTTCTGCGTGGTCCGCTGCCTCTAGGAGGTAAAACGAGCGTCATGTGAATAGTAGCTTTCTACCAATCTCGTCATTGGATTGTTGAACGTGTTGAAATTTGTCCATCATTTTGCCGGTGTTCTATATCGATCCAGACAGGAGACTTCAAACTGTTGTGATTGATGGAGAGTCTGAAATGATCGTCTTCTGTAGATTGGCATTGTCGTTTCAATGTCTCTAACAATGAATCCCACAAATATGTAATAAAATCTGCTGCTTTCTTTGGTGGCACTTGAGGCTTGAACTCTTTAAAATTTCACAGTGGACGTGTAAGCAATGGTTCTAACAATTTTTGAGAGTCACTTTTGCGTCTTTCAAATGTGAAAATAATATTCAGGAGCTACCGAATGACTTTCTTTCTTTCTTGATCTTGACTCTCTTGGTCTTGTGGTAGAGGTAGAGGGTATTGTTTCAGGCTCACTCATCTCATCTTCAAAATCATTGGGATGCACTTATGCTAACACTTCACTTAGCTTGGTTTCTTCTTTTGATTTCTTCTCAGCAAAGTGAGATCGTTTCATCTTGATTCAAAATTTGTAGTTGACAAAGTTTTACACTCTCTTTCCTTATATATAGAGTGAGCTTCTGACCCTAAGAGAATATATTCATTCAGCTTTCAGCATGTAAAGAAGATGAACAGTCAGAGCTTTACAAAGAGTCGTTCGAAAGTATACTTACAATACGATTATGAACTACTCCATTCGAGATAAAAGTCGGGATACTTGCTATGTCTATCATGAAAAAGGACATTGGGCTCCAGAATGTTCATAACGTCAAAGAAAAGGACAGACAGGAGAAAAGAAATACAAAATTAAAGATATATGTTATCAATGTCAAGAAAAAGGACATTAGTTTCCAGAGTGCCCCAAAGAAAACAGAAAACAAGGAGAAGGAGGATGAATGTTTTTCAGAAACAGAAACAGAAGAAGAACTCATAGCCGTCAAGAAATTCAAGAAAACCAAACAATCAAAAGACACTGAAGTTAGAAGAAGAACTCATACCCGTCAAGAAATTCAAGAAGGCAAGACAACTAGGAAGAAACTGAAGAGGAATAACCCATGCCAGTAAAGAAATTGAAAGAAGAGACATACAATGAAAGAAATAAAGAGAAAAGAAGAAAATGGACTTATGTGATGTGTTATGAAATTTCGTTGTGAAGAGAATATACGAAAGAAACCGTAAATGTCTCTTTGTCTTGATTTGTTTGTTTTTCGTACGGATGAGATACACAACACACTCACACATGATATCATGGAGTGATTTAAGTTTTCCTTGATTTGTCAATCATTGAACACTATCCGGGTATATGATGTATCCGGAGCAGCTTTACATTGTCTTTTTTGTTTCAGACATAGGTATTTTTGTACTTGAACTGTTCCGGAATCGTAAATTGTAGGAACGCTCGTGCACATATATATTAAAAGTGACGGCAGGTGTTCGCTCTCTTCTGACTTGAACATAGACCATATGCTCTGACTGAATTTTGTAACGCGCGTTTTTATTGGTGGTACGTTTCAATCCGTTTCGATCTGGTTTTAGGCTATATATATATATATATATATATATATATGCAAGTGCATTATCCCATGGTTTCACATAGTATCAAGACATCCCAGCAAGATGGACTAGCGTAAAGTCATTTGCCATTGTTTCGAGCATGCTGCTTAATTCGAACTACCCCATGTATGTAAAAGCACCGTGTGCCATTACCAGGCCCACAGACACAGTGATATGGAAAATATGAATTTATATCGAGAGGCAAGGGTGTCCGATGCGGGTTTTACTCTACCGAAATGTCGTGAGACGAATCTTGAGAAGAAGAAGACCAGTGAAGCGTGCCAATTGTGTTAACCGACTTTGGTTAACAAACTCAGATCTCAGTATCTCAGAGAGATACTAATAATTTGCCAAATATTTTTGTATGTAAGTGTTTGTGTATATTTTTTGTAAGTTTGTCTTTGTCTATCTTTATAACTAATACTTAAAACCCCTTACTCCTTCTCTTGTGTTTTTATGTGTAAGAGGGTATAATAGTGTGTCTATAAACACGTCCTACCATTGTGTGATAGAATAATATGCTTGTGTGAGAGTGTGTATCTAATTAATTCCCCTTTTGTGCATCCTACCCCTCTTTTTGTATGATAGTATGTTTGTGTGTTTTGTAAGTATAATGTATATATGCATAAACACTCCAATCCTATTCGTTTGATAGTAGGGGTGTGTGTTTGGATAGTAAACCAAAAGAGGTTGCTGGATAGTAGGGTGCATGTTTGGATAGTAATTAAAAAGCGGTTACTGGATAGTACATATGGTGTGTTGGATATTATCTAAAAATGTGTCCCCATAAACTTTCGACCCTTTCTCCTTAAACAATTTTAGCATTACCATTCCCGTGTGTCCCCACAAACTTTCGACACTTTGTCCCTATAAACTTTTTTCCCATTAATGTCTTCCCAATGTTAAACCTATGGACAATTTTAACGTAGGATTTCGCGTTTGTCCTTCAAGTGCCATCTAATGTAATCAGATGGGCTAATGCTTTTTCCCCTTTGTCCCCAAATCATCATCCATTACTACTACCGGTGCAGGATAGCTCTATCCAACCTCACACGTGAACTCTATCTTGGCCCGTGGACAAGTGTGACCGTCTACTGTGAACACAGTGCACACAAAGTTGCAAACACTCCCCGCTTTTCTTCATCACTTGAACAGTCTTTCACAATAATCAAGATAAAAAATAAATTGCAGCACATCTACGTACTAAAGCGAGCAGTGGTTGAAATTAAGTGTACCTCAGAAAGGTTGTTTCGCACTGATCTACCTAGATATATGTTCGGTTTCTTTAGTGCAATTTCGAGTCAAAAAATCCGTTGTCATAATTCTTAATTTTTAAAAATTCTTATTCTCGTTATTATTTCCTAAGGCTAAATCAGTTCTAGATCAAAGTTGAATCAAAGACGATTTCATTATTTTGTGTCTGTCTCGATTAATTTTAGGGATAAGAGTTAACTTTTTTTTCATTTGTTCATATTTGTACCATTGCGCAAGCTATCTGCTGTACACAGTTCGGATGTTCTATATTGCCACTACCATAACAGTTTCAACCACTGTTCTTTGAAAGCTAAACTGTGTTAAATATCGTTTAAAGTTTACACTGAATATTTCAATGTAAACGTAACTTTTTACGCTCTATCTTAAGTTAAGGAAATTTTCAATAGGTGTTTTGCTGCTTGAATGTTACGTCATTATTCATAATACGCCATTGATGCTTCGACCTTCATTTTTCATTCAGAAATGGAAGAAAAAGAATCCTTCTTTATGCTTCAGTGTAGGACAGGGAAATTCCACTCCCAGGATCAACATTTTGCGTCAAACACTGGGAAAGCCTTGTGTCTGACACAAAATTCTGAAATTTGGGTGAAATTTTCTTTTCTCACATTCCTATATGTGAATTAGTGTATTTTCCGGTGTGGAACACCGGTGCAGGATAGTTCTATCCCACCTCACACGTGACTTTTATCCTGACTCGTGAACTATTTTCACCGTCTATTGCGAGAAAGTGCACGCAAAGTCGCAAACACTCCCCAATTCGCATCATCACTTGAACATTATTTTACAATAATCAATATAAACATTATTTGCAACATATTTACTTACTAAAGCGAGCAGTGGCTGACCTTAAAGTCTATCGCAAACAGACCGATTTGCACTGATCAACCTACATACATGTACGGCTTCTTGAGTGGAAATTCGAGTCGAAAAAGCTGTTGTTGTAAACGTTACTTTCTTTAAACTCTCTGAGGGGTAAATCAATTCTAGATCAAAGTTGAATCGAGGACTATTTCATTATTTTTTTGTCTGTATCGATTAATCTTATGGATAAGAGTGTTCTTTATTTTTTGACCTGTTCAAATTTGTATCATGGTGAAAGCAATCTGCAGTATACATTTTTTGGACGCTGTGTATTGCATTACCATAGCTGTTTTAACCACTGTTCTTTGAGAGCTAAAATGTGTTAAAACGTCATTTAAAGTTTACACTGAATGTTTCAGTATAAACGCAACGTTTTACGCTTTATCTTAAGGTAAGGACATTTTCAATGGATGTTGTGCTGTTTGAAAGTTACGTCAGTATTTATAATACGCCATTTTTACTTGGACCCTCATTTTGTTGTTCATAAATGGGGAAAAAAAGAATCCTTCATTATACTTCAGTGTAGGATAGGAAAATTCCACCCTCGAGATAAAAATTTTGAGTCGGACACTCAACAAATCCTGGTGTCTAACGCAAAATTCTAACCCCTGGGTGGAAATTTCCTATCCTACACCGATACATATGAAGGATTCTATAAATCTTTCGTCACATGTGACTATAGGTCTACCTAACATGACGTCACCATATCGCTTTCATTGTTGCATCGCTATTCTAGGTCTAATTCGTTTATTACGTCACGAAATACGTGGCATTATGTCGATTGCTATTTTTTTACATCGGTTTTAATTGCAGAACTGAAGTTATCTGTATTTTAGCCACATTTCTGCACTAAACAATTTCAAAGCCAAAAATGTGGTGAAATAATCGACCTTGTGTGTTTATGTCGGATAAATCCCACGTTCGGACTCATAATTTGTGAGAAAGAACGAGGCTATGCCGGGTTCCTACCCACAGATTATGACAACTCGGGTGGGATTTGCTATCCCACATCAATACATCTGATAAATTGTATTAATCATACAGAGCTCTCATGTACAGTCGGCTGCATGTTGCTAGTACTCATATGATTCCTTTAGTGCTGAACAGGGGTGCGTTTTGGTGGTCCTGCCAGACATGTTTATACTGAATGAGATTCTGTAACCGAAAACATGTTTACTACAAAATTAACTTTAGCAGCTGTAGCGTATACTAAAAGTGTGTGTGTGTTTGTGTTTGTGTGTGTGTCAATCCCAGATGCAAGTCATATAAGTGAATCTGAACATTTCATAGAAACGCTTATCAGTTAATCTTACATTTCTTTTGGAATATTTTATCTTTCTCCCTGTCTGTAATGTCAAAATTAACACAGTAGCATATTTGATTGTCACAATAACCTACAAGGAAAGAGTTATAAAAAAGCTAAACGGACGGAAGTATTGTTGACGTTAAAACTTTCGACACCGATATGATTAAGAATTTTGTAGTTTGCTTTGAAGCGATGCAATTGTACCATACTGTACGCTATATGCACCACATGAAATTGCATGCAATTAATGATGTGATAAAGAAATTATAACCATACATCAGTCTTCTTAGTGTGACATGCATTACACTTGCTTGGGCTGAATCTTGTGTATGACTGGATCATAGCCACGAACATATTTTATTAGAGAAACGATAAGAAACGTTATGGGTTATAAAGATTCAGGAAAACTTAAGCATCATGGCAGTAAAAATATACACCCTCCACCCACACCCCTCCAACAACAGAACAGATTCATCCGACCCAATGTTTTAATTTGTGTTTTCAAAAACAAACACATTTATTTAATTGACCTCTGGATGAATCTTCTGTTCAGTTAATTAAATGTGTCTGTTAGTTTTCCTAATGGAAGTAGATTAATTAATATCACATTATGGTCACGAGCACTAGCATAAATCAGGCCAAATTCTTTCTGAAGAAGATTAAATTTATGATTTTTATCTGCATATGTTCTTTTCCGTTTGTTTTTTGTTGTTTATTTTATTTATTTATTTTTTTTTGTTGGGGGACAGCGGGAGTTGTCAGGGGGTTGCTAGACAATCTTAGACAATTTCTGTGGTTATAAAATCGCGATATATTATTGATTTTATCATATTTATTCTTATCACAATTTTATTCAATTTTGTTCTAACTCATTATTATACTATTTTAATAAGAACGAATATTTATGCAATGTTATGATTTTTAAATTTGGTTTCGTTGGATAACAGTTCACCAAATAAAGCTGATGACATAAATTCTGGAAAGAAATGCATTATGTTAGTTTTGTTCTTGTCTCGTTTCTGTAATCGTCGTGTGTAGCTTTGTGCCCTTGAGAAAGTAATTGGTAGATTCCGACAGCGCTTGGGCTAGGTTCACACAACTGGGAATACCTAATGTTAATGAAGATTACATCAAAATGAATTGGCAGGAAATCAAATAAGTGATCAATCCTTTCAAAGGTCCGAAACTGTTTACTTCTGATTGCAGAGTAGATTTTTTTAAGTGCGGAAAAAAACATTCCAAGCCTTGTTTTATATTTACGTCTGTCAACATTTAAATGATTTATATAGTCATCCACCAATTTCGCCAAAGTTAATAAAGTGCGATTGCACTCATAAACATTCTTGCTGCACAACTTATTATTGCCTGAGCCTTGTTAGCTAAATCAAGACAAAAGTGTCTTCTTTTGAATTATCAGATGCCCGAAGGTGCTACTTACTTAAAAAAGTGTGTCCCCCACTCTCCTAAAATGTACAATCCACTAACCGCTGTACGGGAAAAGGTTAATCGACAGACAGTTTTTCAAGGCCAAACTATGGGTTTGGTTAAAATGACCTTTTGTAACTGACCTTGACAAATCTGAATCTTTACTTGTCATAGTGATTATCTTTTCTTTTGTAGGAATGATATTAACCTCAGAGACATGGTATATTCGAGAATAGTTCATTTCTATATTTAGACATGTTTCTATTAAAATCTTTTGATGTTTACTGCAAAATGAATACGCTATATCAAGTATTAAGGAGATATTTCGCATCATATGTATATATGGAGAAAGAATATTATCATGCAGATTAAATAATTTTTAATTCGTACTCTACTGAGATTCGAACCAGGGTCAGCGACCATGGTTTGATTCTCAGTACAGTACGAATTAAAAATTGTCTTCATATTTAAAAATTCACTTCATGTTATCATACATCCCCCTGCAGCATCCAGTGATGGCACTTTCCGCTCTGTATGGTGTACATTTTTGAACGTTCGTTCGTTCATTGGATTAACGACGTGTTCGGCCATTCGGCCATTTACGTCGACTATTTTTAACACACTATAATAACCTATATATACCTAGAGTTCTGTGGTAGGAATCCGGAGTGACTGTGTACTTCGATGAGAACTAATTACTGGGTCGATAAGCGGGTGTGTCTGCTAGGCACGAATACCTATATCAGCGACTTTGCAACATCCTTTTCTGGGGATGTGTGCTTGGTCGAGGGGGTATCGGGTCTGGTGTGTGCATTTGGCAGTAAGAATGTCTAAATATTTCATAAAGATAAATTATTAAATATTGTGTATTACAAACTGTAACATTCTGAAAGTGCATCTTTTCTCTAAAGTCGTTATAGTTCCCAAAATAATGCATATGTTAGACTGCAATAGAAATTTGCTTTGGCCATAAATAGGTCGCTAAATGATTTAAATACTTTCTGATATTGTTACAAATTACAAAAGAATAGTGAGAATATTTGCTAATCAGGGAAACATTTACAGAAAACGAACAAGGGAGAATTCAGTTTATTTGGGGTTACTGTTGTTTCTCGTTGGTTTTTCATGGCGTCTGATAAGAGTTTCCAAATGTGACAATAGTTGATGTCTTTGGCGCATGCATGCAAGTAAACACTGGCAAACATGACCAAGTTGTCATAGATGCTGCAATTGTGGCTGAACATCAGAAATTAAATGTTTACAATACCACTTATTGAAAGTTTAGTCGATTTGTCAGTCGTAAAGAAGTTTCGATATGTGCATTTATAATTGCTATCTTAAAGGAATGGCTATACAGTTCAAATTACCTCTCTGAGTCTCAGACTACTACACAAATGGTGTAGTGATATTAAGGTAGTGGCATTGTAACAATTGTAGATGGATGTCTTTGATGTCATGCATATCTTTTGATTGCTATTTTGCCATTGTGAAGGCGTCGCTTGTGTCATTTCTCACAAAACTGTTTCTGCTTGTCGATTTTCTGATATATGGTGATGATGTGTGTAAGTTGGATAAGTCTCTTAAAAGCTGAAGTAGATTTTGAAATTTGGCATTCATGTTATTCTACACAATAATTGTCATTACTTACTTATTTCCTTGCATGCTTAGTTTGTTAGGTACGTTTGTTAGTTAGCGATTTAGTTAAAACTCTTATCTGATTTCTTGTTTAAAATGGTTCTACATAATTTAGAAAGGTACGTTGAGTATTTCTCATAAATGGGATGTAAAATCGGTAAACCTTGATCTAGCGCCTTGTTATCTTTTTCAAATATATGAGACTTGACATACAGACACACAGAGTCATGTATCTTTATTAACTGATGAACCACAATAAACCCATGAAAGAACATTACGTACCCCCATATAATAACCTTGGCAACGCCATGGACAACATACCTTGAACATTTGTATGATCACTGTATAACGATTAATGTACATGCATTGGAAACTACACTTTAATTTCTATAGCGGTCCGTTCTGACCACGTTTTAGATCTTCATTACAAAGTTATAAGATATTGCTGTAAATATACAGAAACCAGATTGTCGAAGTGTTTAACTCCTGCCCATAAAACAAAATCATAGCGATACCGACAAGAACGGCATGTCGATTAGCCCGTTCCCAAACAGTGATACCCTACAGGTTTCGGTGCTATCAGTCAATCGCCTAATTCATTTAGCCGCGTGATTTTCACAGTGTTCTCATCTTCAGTCGATGCCAAGCGTATTCAATTACTTTAATAAAATGTCAGTGCTGTGTCCCTTTGCTGCGTCTCTTCATATGCAATAAATAGCCAATGCAACGAGTGTGCAACAAAATAAAGCGTGTTTGATAAATAATTAATAATTAATTTATACTAACGTTACTTATCCGGATGCAATTATCAATTTTACCACACAAATTCTTCTAGGATCAAAGAAATACATTTGATCTAAAATGATTCTTACCTATGGCTATTTTTGCTATGCCCATAGACAGCAGAATAATTGCCAGCACATAACAGCAACAGGAAGCTGAGAAGTAAAAAAGGTCATGTTTGAGTAAGTGTAACCTTTTACGCTACTGTTATCAAAATACACACCTAAGTTTACACTTTTACATAGGTAACAATAGAGTATTGTTGCACAAGCGGTCAGTGTGTCTGTATCCAATAAACAATACTGAAAGTTCAAAATTCATGTAGTTCTCTCTCGTGAAGATATGAATGAATACTTATACACTATGGTTAATACAAAACAATATTGACGATGACAAACTGTGATATTTTTTGAAAGATGACATTTTTAGACATAAATAATTAGGACCAGATTTAAAGATATTGTCCTCAACAGTAAGCTCTGGGCAATATTTTCAATTCTGCAATTCACAGATTGTCTTCAACAGTTGCAGCTCCGAACAAGTTACATCACCATTGGCAATTGTTATAAATTGTATGCAGTAATTTCGTTAGTTGAAGACGCAACATGTTCCTTGCAATCAAATTTTAATGTTTCCAACTGCTAGATTAAAATATACTGCGCAGAGTCAAGAATAAGTTATTGTCGTGCAGTAATTGGTTCTTATCAGCAACTGGTGCAGACCTTTTACATGTACTTAAGCCACATACCGTTTGTGTGTTTTTGTATTTATTTATTTTAAAGAAAACCATTGCTAATCCATACCTTACATTCTAGATTTAAATGACAAGTCTCTTAAACTTGCACAGGATAACCGTTTGATCCCTTTATTAGGTACACATTACAAACTTGTCTCCTCGTATGTGACTCGCCTTTTCAACTGGAAACCAATTCATAGGATGTGAGAGTACTGAACACAAAAAACATACGAAATGTAATTATTCACAACATATGCGCACAGATCCCTATTTCCTTCAAACACAAGGCCTCAGAAAGCAGCAGCTTAGCATTGCCTTTGCTCCACGCGTGACAATGTCATTAGTTGTTTAACTTCACGACCTATTTTTTCACCAATATACATAAAAATTGAAACAAATTAACTTTATCTTTCACAGAGAAAACTTAAAGCTGTTGATAAGAGGGTTGTACACTCAAAATAATTAGAACAATAATAAATGTTGATGTAATATATTTGCTTACTCCCTGCATCATCCTTGCCGGAGCCCATCTTAGCATGACTTAAGAAGATGATTTACTATCTGAAAAATGTTCAAATGAAATATAAAAACTAAAAATAATTCTTATTTTTATCACAAAACGATTGATAATAACTCACAAGAGAACACGTGCTCATATACATTCAGCCCTATTGGGCGTTGTTTGTCTATCTTTTTATAGTAGTTTACTACTATTACTAGGGGATACAGTAGGATCAAAACTGACCGATAATGTAAAGGGAGGAATTAACGTTACGGCCACCATCTTGAAAGTATGACTTTTTGCTGACAAGGGGAATTAAACAGTATTCCATTAGCTTAACATTAGTGTGACACTCTGGGGACAAGTGGAAAGGTAATTGAAAAATATATCCATAGGTTAAACCTGAGTTTGCGATACACCGACATATATAGACAATGGAAATTAACATTACGGCCGCTATGTGACAGTGTAGCAATGTATGGCTGTCTTTTGTCACCATTTGCCCTGTCAATAAATCATTCTGTCCCAGAACAATGGTACAACCTTAAAGTACAGGAAAACTTTAGCTTAGCGCAAAGTCTGACCTTGTTTGACAGTGAATCAAACTTCCGCCTGCCTTCTCTAACATCACCCTTGCATAGGTTCACTCAATGTATTAAATCTAGGGTGACACACGCAAAAACAGTATTACAAAGTGAATCAAAAAACAGCTTGCTCCGTAGTGATTTGACATTAGATATTTTGCAACACACTCTCTGCCAAGGTTTGTCGAAGCGACAATAGGTAGCAGTTCTGTCAGCGTATGAAATTTGGGCTACAAGAACAAAACATTATTACAAAGAGAACAAAACTGATATTGGATATTTAGCAACACACTTTCTGCCATACCACTCCTCTTGTCGGCATAGAGTTCCATTTGTCGGCATACAGGTTCCTGCCATAATGGCGGCTGTATTGTTAATTCCCATTGTCGTCACAGAGACCCATTTGTCGGTGTATCGCCTCTCACGTTTAACCAATATATATATATATATATATATATATATATATATATATATATATATATATATATATATATATATATATACCACATACATTAAAAATAAAATGACTTTTAAAGTGTTTGTATAAATCAATTTGATATACCAATACTGTTGGTATATCAAATTGTGATCCGCCCATGGCGCATGAATACGCATATATAAACATCTTTTCAACAGTAGTTATTGATTCTATACTCTCTAGATCAGTGATGAATTTTCATTTATTCGTCATTATCGACATAAGGAAACAACGAGAATAAATATCAATAATCCCCGTTTTCTAAATGAGATTAAACATGGTACACAATTTCATTGAAACCCCCTCTGCTTTCCCTTTATCTTTCTCTCTCATGCATAAGGGACACTCATACATGGAAATCTATGGAGAGAGAGAAAAAAGAATTTGAGCTGGATGTAACCCTTGAACTTGAACTTACACCAAGTAACGTTCAAGAACCTGGGTCGTCGTAATGGTATGCTTAAACTTTCATGGGATTTATCTACAGTGTTCACAATACCAATGATACAAAGTTGCAATAGTTGCAAAAGCCTGTCGAGACTGTACGGTCAATTTCTTGGTTAGAAGGCACACACCTTTACCCCATCTCTCTCTCTCTCTCTCTCTCTCTCTCTCTCTCTCTCTCTCTCTCTCTCTCTCTCTCTCTCTCTCTTGGTTGGTCTGTCTCAGCATATCAGTTTCTCCGTTGGACAATAAGAAGAAACAAATCTTACGCTAAGTCTCCCCAAACCTCCACCCCATATCTCTCTCTCTCTCTCTCTCTCTCTCTCTCATCGTCGCAAGCTACGGGAGAAAGTCCGTGAAAAAACGAGCATAGCGGATTTTCGCCTGTCATGCGACAATATCTCTGGACCTATGAAATATGGTAAAATTTACTGATAAACCGACCAACGGAAAGGGGAAAGAGAGAGATGGAGGATACAAACAATCTTATGGTCGGTAGCAATGTTAATTAAAACATAACAATCACTTAGATTAACTGTAAATAAATTGAAATGTTTGAATTACCTCTTGTTGGCTTAGCGTATTCCACACTCGTTTCAATATACTCGACGGCGACTGAATGGCTTCGCGTTCAGTGTTTTAGCTAACCATGCTGCGTTCGTAGTGCTCTACTTTCTTCACGTAAACCATCTTTCCTGTTTAAATCATAAGTGTATCTTATATTTATGTAATCAATATGAATGAAAATAGAAGCTAAAAAAAGAAAAGAAGCAACTTATCAATTTGCAAAGAGAATTGTGAATAGCCGCAAAAGGTACAGAACTACATTTTGTAGCGGACACATTGGACAGGGATGTGAAGAGTTCACTCATTCCGTCAATATACAGTTCCTGTAGTCAATCTTAACTCCGTTGGAAATGCAAGTATATGTATTTGTATGTGATATAAATAAAATATATGTATAGTATGTACGCAGTATCTTTGATATACCACTCGTTCTATAGCTTTTTCATTCAAAGGAAACTCGGCAAGCCTCGTTTCCTTTAAATGAAAAATTTATACATCTCGCGGTATATCAATGACACAGAGTATTAGCATTACCTTCCCGCTTGTCGCCAGAGGATCATACTAATGTTATAAATATGGACTAATTTTTAATTTCCCTTGTCAGCATAGGGTCATGCTTTCAAGATGGCGACCGTAATGTTAAATTCCCCTTGATCCTATCGGTCAGTTATGACCCTACGGTATCCCCCATTAGTGCTATCTATCTACCTTCCTTTCAACCTGTCCGTGTTGTTATACATGCTTGTTTTATGTGAATACATGTATGATCTAAACATGTAGATAGATAGTGAGATATAGATAGATACGTGTGTATTTATCAGTCTCTGTCGATATGTATGTACGTATTTTTGATAGATGGATACATGTATGTGTAATAGACCCCTATGGAGCTATAATGAAATTAAACATTTTCTAACGTTAGTAGCTGAAAATCAAATATAAAAAACATTTCATTTTTGGAAGGCCTACGTTAAATCGATGATTTTGCTTTGAACATAATTAAAACTATTTTACGCTTACTCTCAAACCAGAATTTTGAAAGTACAGACTGTCGAAAAACACTAACAACTGCTATTAGTTCTAAAAATATAAAAACACTGACTTTTTTTTCTTTTTCTTTGTTTTTTGTTTGTAATAAACCATTGCTTAGATATTTTACAATATTTCAACATATAATGAAATATTAAAACTGTAAGCACGAGAGATATAGAGAGAGAAAAAAAAGGAGTGATTCTATAAGAAAATAAAAAAATGATGAGTTATTCCTCATTCCTACCTAGTGGTTCACTAACCGTCTGACTCGTAAATTATCCCAATACTATCTCTGAGTGAATCAGTTTTATATAGACATGACCTATAAGCACGTGTGTTCACTTTATCTAAAGTTTTATCAATAAATTCAATATTTTATAAATAAGCGTTCCAGCCGAATTAAGTGTAGAACAAGCTAGATAGCAGTGAAGCAGAAAATTTTCCACTGAAGATTTGGAATCTTATTTTATGCGCAAAGTAGAAAGAAAGAGTCAAAACGTTAATTTAACAGGTTTTTTTAAAGTTCCTTTTATATTATTTTATTTTTATTTTTATTATCTTTTGGGTGATTTTATATCATTATGAACTTAGTCGTGCAGTGGCTTATTTTTCTCAATGAAGTCCTGTAATGTGGTAGACTACCATATTAAATCATATGCACCAAGCAGAGTACAAGAAAAGAATTTATTGTTTTTGAAGATTTTAAATTCCTTTATTTTATTTTTTCTGAAGGTCTGTGGGGATACAAGTAAGAGAGAAAGAATGTGTTTGTTTATGTCGTCATTGTACAATAAAGATATGTAGCTTATGCACCCTTTCATCGTCGTGCATGTCTTTAAAGGCTAAAACAGTGATGATGACGGTTTCAATTGTACATCCATTGAAAAAAATTCACGATGCCACCTCCCTTTAATTAAGCAACAAAGAAGATAAATCGCTAAAGGTACGAGTTCAATCGGTGCATCACAAGCAACGGTGGATGTACTTTCTTACTTTAGAAGCCACCAGCTATCAAAACAAAACACAACTTCACAACCATTAACATGCACACATTTTCAGACTTGTGTGTGCATGGTGCAATCGAATCAATAAAAAATTGGCCGTACAAGACTGATCTTCCTATGATTATAGCCCTGATAAGCACACCAACTACTTTCCCGGCGACACGTGGAATTCCCGAAAAATCGCGATTTTCAAATCTCTAATGGACCTATACTAAAACCATTTTGGGTCTCCCTCCCCTCCAAATGGGGAAATCAATCCACATCGAATTTTTTTTTCCTGCTGATCAGAAAAGGCCGACATTGCATAGTTTGGTACAAACATGGATACAATAGCAAAATTAGCTTCAATTTTAAATTTAGTTTCCCTGTTAGAAAATAAAAAGTGGTGTTTTTTTTTTTTTCAGACACAAAGTCGTTTATAATTGATTGAGGCAAAATGTCCGTCTAAAAATCAAAATTTTATGTTATCCAGGCCTGCGTATAAAGCCGGTAATGCAAAGACCGGCAAGCAAAAACGAGTTCAGTCTTAGATCGTACGTATTTCAAATAGCACCTTGGCGTCAGATTTTAATAATGTTAAACATGTATATAAAGACCACTCATGAGACGCACGATTAGATCTATTTAGCAAATATACGCCTTGTCAGGGCGCTGTATCCATGAAGGACAGTTGTGGCTCTTTCGTTCTTTTATATTGTCATTCGTGTTTGATAGATCGCTTGATAGATAGAGTATTTTTATATTGTTAGTTGATCCTTTTCTCTAGATTTCCAAAATAACCGTCAATTTTAAAATCGCATAATGTTGTTTTGATTAAATAACTTTTCCTTCCAATGATTGGTAGTATTACAAACAAACTTCCCAGGGCATAATCCCCACCTCGCTAGAAAAGCATAGCAATAATAATAATAATAATAATAATAATAATAATAATGACAACACTAATAAATACACAAGAAAACGAAGACAACAAGCATAATGGTACTCTCGTTACCAACTAATGCGCTCTTAGCTAATATTTTAATAAAGCATAAAGGTGTCTCACCGCCAGGTGACGCGTATGTAAGGTATGATAGAGATATCATTGTTTATACTGACATGTGCGCTTTGTTGGTTATGCCGTTGATTGTAATTCCATATAAGGAAAACTGTGTACATTGTGAATACACTCATGTCTGTGTGAGTGTGTGTGATTGGTTGAAATGATGCATTGAGAGACATACATTTATTTACAGCGTGTTTTCGGTTTTTAGTCGTTTAATCTAAATACAGTGCCTAAATTGATCTGATGTAAAAACTAAAAACTTCTCGTTGTTTGTGAATGTCACTTACATTAGACTTTTACGATTATTAGCAAACATGCCAATTTACGTCTTCACGACTTGCAAAACTGACTTTAAAAATGTGCACACTTCGATTGTATAAAATTACATGTTTTGCAGTAGTGTAGACACGGACTGGTTTGGTGAAAAAGATTCAACGTCATAGGACAATCTGAACTTGTCGACTCTGGCGTGTTTCCACCGGAAACAACAACGGATTATCTCCCATAGGAAAGCTGACCACTTACAGGAGAACATTTCTAGACTACTTACATTTTTATAAAAGATAAATACCCTTATATATAATTGCACATCAGATTAATATATATGACAGTATTAAATAGCTTAAGCACGCATCAAAGACGTGGGCTGAATAAATTACAGATGAGGTGTCAGGTACATTCTAGAAATTTCCAGATTTCACCGATCGATACAGATCAGCTATTACTTCAAATTGAAACGACAAAGTTGTGGGAAAGCAAATTCGCAGAAAAGTTTGTAGTGGGATATTTTCATTTTATCCTACGTACAATTGATTTTAAGCTGCTTATAATTACATGTACTTTGATATAAAACTACAATAGTATTTGTTCAGTAATGTAAAGAATTTCAAGCCTGGGGTATCTGAATTAATGTTAGCTCGGCTATGACCTATATAAGACTTTTGTTCTTTGTACCATTAGCGATATCTTACCTTATATTGTGTTCATAAGTAAGTTCATATAAACAGATATATAGTGTATATATTAACTGTTATTATTTCATTTATTAAGGATTTCATAGTTGAGAGGTTCAGAAGGAATGGTGACAAAAAAAGTCAAAGGGATAATGATGCCTGTGGATAATTATCGGGTCACGGGTCAATCTATAACCTGTTGACTAAGAAATTAAACGATCACAAATTCGTTGAGACAATTAAATCGTTTCAAAGTAAGGAACCTAAAATTCACAGAAATGACATTCACTCATACGAATACATGGATATCTTTGAACGGTTTCTTGAAACAGCTGGAGCACACAAAGAAAAGTTCTACTCATCAGTTAACGGTTCAACATATTAAATAGAGTTATCGTGCTGTTTGTGGTCTGACGTCACACGTCAATCTTCCAATATTAGGTGATCTACACAACTGTTACGTGATAGAAATATTTTGATAATTTGTGAGATTTTTGAAACTTTTGGACTGTATGTATGGCAAAACCATTAATTATACCTTGCTCATTAGTAATGTTCACCGGGACTAGCTCATAATACATCGTTAAAAATATCAGGTGTTCAACTGAAATGTTTGACAGACTGTGACATGTTTCTGATGATTGAAAGTGGGATTCGTGGCGAAATTAGTATGATACAGAAACTTACCTCGATCTCAATGTAACTACAAATGTACTTATTTATTGTTCTGGATGGTCTCTTGAATTATGCATAATGTATTTGATTAAAAATTATCAAGTACCTAACTATTTAAGCGACCTTCTTACACAAAGGAGATATGAGGCATCTAATAGTCGTCTACGTAATTCTCAAAGCATCACACCAGTCACTACCAGACTTCAGATTTTTCAAACGTCCTTTTTCATAGACGATTGGTCTTTGGAATTCTCTCCCTGACGATACTCGAAATTCTGGTAATTGTGCTATTAAAATAAAACTAAAAATAGAAAACGTTTATTTTGTCAAACCCGCGGGCTATTAGCGGATGTCACCCTACTATTTTACACACATGTAGCCTCCTGACTCCAAACTCAACTTTAACAGAATATTAATATGTGCATGTGGTTATAATGATGAAGATGTTGAACACTATTTTATTCTATTGCCCCTTATTTAATATTCAAATATTCCAGCCTGTTGCTCTATATTTTAACGCACTCCTTTTGTAACGCTAAATTTATTATTGAAAGGTGAGGCCAAACCAAGTAAAGAACTAAACTCTTTAATATTCCTAAATGTTCAGAAATATATCCACTAGACTAGAAGTTTTTTAAAAAAAACTTACAGCAATAACCTACGCACTAAATCTATAAAACGAAACGGACAACTGTGACTGTAACTAGTGCAGCGTCTTTTCTCCCTCTTCCTCCCTCTCTTTTTCTCTCTCTCCATGTCTCCGTCATTAAATGCTTATTTACTTTATAATATACGTAATGTTTCATTTGTTTTCCTCTACACCATAAAACACTAAAGGAAGTGACAGAATAATTGAAGCAAGACATTATGGCAATATCCGGAAAAATTGAGAGAGGTAGGTACAAACAAATCAATCAGTTTAGGACACAGTAAAGACAGGTATCGGGGTATACAGAGAACTAAATGGAAGAGGTAGGAATGACTGTCTGAAGCAATCAATAACGAAGAGAAGAATATCTTTGAGAATGTAAGTAACGATTCTGTGCAATATATTGGGATCTGTCAAGATCAAAAAATGTATTTTCCAAGGAGAATAACTGCCACAATTGCTGTTCTTAGTTACACTCAAGATTGCTAAGACAGCATGAGGCAGAATACCAATCCTGGAAGAACTAACCAAAAAGATCAAACACCTGCTGTTCATGGGCAAACTGAAGTTATGTGGACAGCATGAATCTGAAAGGTCTTCCTCGCTTAGGCACAAGCGATTGTCACCCTAACTCAAAATCATCTTGGCGTTAGATATGTTGTACGCAGAGACGGATCTTGAAATTATAAATATCGCTCAGTAACGATGCATTAGCACTCAATTCAGCCCAATTCAGAAAACACTGGAAAACACCATTTGAGCATTAGACGTTTGTAATATGCGTTACATATATTCTTGTTTCTATTAGTAGTTAGACAAGTAATATTGTCGTCAGAGTGACAACAATTTACTCATGGCTCCTGGAGCATCTGGAGGAGTTTTGGCACAGCCAGAGAAATTTGAAAAATTAATGCACCAAAACGATGCTTTGGATAACGAAACTCACACATAAGAATAATATACTGTGCGATGTAAAGCAAGAAGAGACACCCTGGAAGAACTCCACAAAGATCACGTTCTGTTCACTGACGATCTGGAATGCTATATACAAAATAAGTCTGAAATAAACTTCAGGTTCAAAACAAAAAGGATTGTAACCGCTGAGTCCAATAAATTTGCGGCGCATGACATCATTCTGACGCCAAGACACGTATCTATATTAGCAATAGCAAAAAAAACAATATATCAATAATTATACAATCCTTTGAAAACGCCATACAAATGTCATATTTTTTTAAGGAACATTGGGTATTTTTTTTGTTTTTTGTTTGTTTGTTTGTTTGTTTGTTTCTATTAGTATTTTTACAAGGTAATTTTGACGTCATAATTACGTCACTGTTATGTTAATTAGATCACTGAATAGATTGATTGTTTTATTTATGGTCCCTGGAGCTATCATTTATAATTTTCAATATGGCGTGTATAACATAGTATTAATATAGGCAGAACGCACCCTTCCCCCCAGCACTGTGTTATACTGATAGTATTCATTATTGCCGTGAACCATAAGTTACTCACCACAATTAGCAAGCATCCAAATTCCTGAAGTAAACATAATAACCATCAAGACTATGAGGGGGGGGGGGGTAAGTGGAGTCGTGGATAACAGACTGCATTTGGTTTATAGGTTTCCTTCTCTGCGGATCCTGTGTACTCCATTCTAAGTGTAACGTTGTTTTCTTGAATAACTGGTGGTCCATGCATTACATTGGATCTTTAAAACGGTATAATTTTATACATCTTTTCTGCGGACTATGTGTTCTCCATTTTAACAGTAACTTCGTTTTAATGAATAACTGTAATGACATCTTTACTTAAAACATTTTAAAAGGTGACTTCATTCAGTCGTGATGAATATTTACAAAGATAATAGTTGGGTGAAATTATTTTTACGCTCAAGCAAATCCATGAAATAGACAGAATGATAATAAGATACAATCAAATAAGTTATTTTGGCTTCTTAGTCGTAAGACTAGTTCTAAGTTGCACATACTCCATGCAAATTTGCCAGTTACAAATTTTCATATCCTTGATAATAGGATGTCGTTGAAGTACAGTTCCTCACCTGATTCGGATTCAAAATCTTTGAAATACTAATGTGAACACACTCAAATAAGTACTTTATGTTTCACCAGAATTTATAACTCTATCAACTGCAACCTATAATAACATTACAGTGTTGTTGCATGAACATGGAACCTGGATAACATCATACGAAACTGCTTTAATGAAACTCACGTGCCAAATTTTGCAAGCATGATGAAGAGTACAGTTAAACCCTGTAAAGCTTTCGATATGGTGTCAACATTCCTGTGACAGATGATTTTTTAATTGATGGCACAACGTGAGGCGATATATTATATTTCTTCATGTCACATTCTCGTAACGAAATTGACTTTTTTGTGCAGTCGTAACGCAACGTTCTTAACGTCATGCAAATGAAATGGCATTTGTACAGTACTAAAGCATATTCAACTGCAACGTTTGTTTTTATAGTAATGTAGTAATACAAGTACAGACTTTAGTTTCGATGAATATGAAGTTTAATAAACCAATAAATCCATCGCATCAAGTCCGTCAACATAATGTTTGTTAGCTAATAGAGTTTCACATCAACATATATATATATATATATATATATATATATATATATATATATATATATATATATATATATATATATATATTAGCATATTTAAAATGCACTAAGGTCATCTTTGAGCTTCAGTTTATTCTATATTAAAACAATGAAGTGTAATATATACACTATAAACAAACACTCTCCAAAACTTAGTGTCATGTATCATTCTTGATAATCTTATCAACTTAAATAAAAACAATATTCTTTCTCAGCGATGATAGATGGGGTTATTAAAAAACTAGAACTTCTTCAATGGCACACCACTGTAAACTTTCACGCTTTTTAATAGAGTTCAGGGTACATTTAAAGTTTCTTTATATTACCTAGCACTAAGCAACTTTGTTCCCAAACAAGATATGCATATGGACTTGTTAGTAAAAAAAAGTTATCAGAAAATTTTAAGATAAGTTTCAAAGATTGAGAATATTACAAATGTTAACATATTACTGTTATAAGATTTAAATAGTTATGATAATAATTTATGATAACATTTAAAACAGCTATAAAATTATGGTTTGAAGTGGTACATTTTTCCTAGTGCACGACTGAAACACTCTTGGTATGGCGATTTTACAATATGTATAGAATGGCAATTCCATTAACAAAACTGACATTTGGAAAAAAGTCGTACTTTTCGACTTCTTTAATATTAGTTGTTTGCAAGTTACGGAATGGTTGTATCACAAAAGTCTGTTGTTTACTTAGCTGTGTTGCGGCCTTGCTATTGCCAAAAGACCATATACAGTTTTGTAAATTAGAACAAGACCGTCTCTGTTCGAGAGTAAGCCAGCCAAGGCTACCCAGCATCTCGGATACCTTGGAGTAGTGTGAATAATGATACACAGCCCAACGTGCGGCATTTATCATTTTGCTGCTTGTTTTATAACTTGAGTCCAAAATAGTTGAAGAACATTCCTGTTTTTGTCTCACTAAGTTTATATTTTTTAAAAATTCTCTGATTCTTTTTCATTGTTGTAATTTTTAATTCTGATATTTCCTTTAATGAAACATAAAGAGCGATTTTCCGAAAAAGTAATTTTAGCAATATGTACATTCCAACGCACCTGACGACATCGAATCTTATGCAAACGATGAAAAGATAGCTAGTATTGCATCAAACGATCATTTATCATGTCGAAACTTGTAAATATATCTGTCTAGAGCTGTGTCAGAGGTTTTAGTGTTATGACCTTGAAGTATTACCGTATATACTCATATATAACTGATGAGCAGTTCCAAAAATAAAGGCCCCTATCTGCCGTCACAAAGGCGCCTGCAGATCAGGGTCTACGTTGTTTGATTGTAGTCAATTGTACAACGAAAAACATTGACTCTGTATCTATGATCTAAGTATTTATTATACAACTGGAGGTCTGGGTCTGCACTGTTCTTTATTTTGTAAGTATTATGTACAATTAATCACAATATATATATATATATATATATATATATATATATATATATATATATCTATATCTATATATATATATATATATATATATATATATATATATATATATTTGTGTGTGTGTGTGTACAGACCGATGTACATATAATTCATTCATTGAGCCAGATGTATTTTGTATTCAGGTGTTGTTACACTGACGTAAAAACACCCCACATCAATCCGCATACGTCATGGACTAAGTTTTGTTTCAGGACCGACCTTAACTCTAAACAGATATATTGAAATTTAAGTTTTTGTTAACTTCTCTTCCTTCATTTACATAACTGATGCTTGCTTAATTGGCAGTATTGCCTCTTTAAGTGACGGTGGAACATATTTAAGAGGGGAAAATGGTAAAGTGTTCGCAAACAAACTTACAGGTCCCCTTTAGTCAAAGCACATTTTGAACACAAAATGCATGCTCAAGGTGAGAATTCAAACATGTACATTTTGAATTAAATTAAAATTTCAACTAAAATTTAAGATATGGAATATATTTGGTATGCATACATATACACGAAATTTCAAAGGTATTAAGAGTATTATCTATGTATGTGTGTATATGTATGTTTGTATGGTGTTTAACGACACATCATCACAATTCTGGCTAGATAATGCCCAGCAAAAGCTAGATAGCAAAAATGTTAAAAGCCAAATCCATGCTAATATGTTCAGGAGGATACTCCCACTCGCACCTCCAGACCAAGGTAAATATACACCACGAGACAAAATATAAAAGGTAAAGTTGTTTTAACCGCAACACTCACCTTCACTGCCATCAAAGCCCCCAACAACAATAACAACATAAAATAAACATGCATACAAAAGAAGTATATAAAAATAGGAGGTAAATTCCATGTTTGAAAAAGTCAGCATTTCTCCTTATAAACCGCACTCTGTAAAGATTTCCAAGACTTTATCAGTCTTTCTCAGTTGGAACATCATTGACGCATCCCACGGCAAACACGGTGCGTCCATTATAATATGCAGGGGGTCCCATTAGGCTTGTTCTACGTCCCCAAGCCCGTTGGGGCATACTTTATTATGGTTTTCAAGTTAGGGGCTTTGTATTCTTAGTTTCCTGATTACAGAACCAGGTCTGCTTGAACATCAAGCAAATGTAATTCATTGGAGAAATACATTTTCAAAATTTTTAACCTCCTTTACTTTATTGTACTCCTGTCCTGTAGCAGATCATGAATATTGATAGTTATTTTTCACATGGTAACTGTTGAAATTATATATATCTTTTTAGGAATTATGTTGCAAAACCTGTGCATGATGGATACATCTTTGTATTTGGTAACACTCCAATGTGAAACCAGCACCTACGTATTCGCTATTACATAACTTCATAGCTGTTTGAAAAGTCGTGTCATTTTGGTGACAGTTGTATTGAAAAACTTAATAGCAAGGAAAGATAAATCATATATCACACTTTCAATAGATTTTTTGTTTGCACCTACACTAAATATGATTCCAGTAAAACATATTAAGAATTATGCATTTCTATCTCTCTCTCTTTACTTTTCTCTCTCCATACATCAATCCATTTATCCATTCATCCATGGATTTATCCACCCACCCATGCATCTATGTATGTGTGTGTATTTATGTATGTGTCTAATTGTTCTATCTATCCCCTCTAACCTCTGAACCAGCTGTATTCTCTTTATCCATGCATTCATTCTTTTAATTTATTTCCATCAGTGCAGTTTATGATAACATGTAGACAAACGTTTTGTACATCATCTCAATTGAAAATACTTCTAATGTATCGTTAAATATTCTGACTTTTGTAAATGAAAGTTATGAAAATTAAAGGTAGGTAGTATTGCACCCCCCAGCCCCTCTCCCCGCAAAAACATAAAATAAACAACAACAAATAAACATAAAAGCACTGTGTAATATGAGCCATTTCGCTTCTTCCTACGTGACAACTATCAATCATTAATTGTGTTTAATCAAATTTTTGTTTATGTACAGAGAGTGATCAATGAGATGACGCTAAAACCATTAGGTGCTGTATGCCCTAGGATTCACTTGCTGCACTCTGTCTTAATCTGTTAAACTTTAATAGAAGGAAAGGCATTGTTATCTTTATCGGTAAAGACTAATACTCCTTATGTTTATCAGCATTTCTAGCGACTTCTTTCCAACCACTTCAAAATGACCTCATGGTTGACAAAATTACTGGTATTCAGATGTATGTCTCAATAATTAATACAGAATAGATTATAAATGAAGTTCAAAGAGCATTCGACCATTTTTCCCCGAACTGAAACAAGACCTTGAAACTAAAACCAAACATTACATTTCTTGAAGAGACAAGAATATGAAAAGCTATATATGTACTTTCACTTAAAAATAAACTGATCCAACAAAGGCAGGTGTCCTCATTTGGTTGTAAATGACGTGCTCGACATGTAATGAGGTACTGTGTTGATCCGTTCTCATCAGTTACACGTGCACGTAATGCAACATTCAAATGTAGATAAAATTTGGCATGTTTTCCTGTACGGAATTCCTTTGTATGTGAAAAACACTGCAAAATGTAAATGTGATATACACGCTGTTTAAATATAGCTTTCATTACTTGGTTACGCTGCTTGATAAAAAAAGTTTGGAAAATAGCATACATACATACACACACATATATATATATATATATATATATATATATATATATATATATATATATATATATACATATATATATATATATATATATATATATATATATATATATATATATATATATATATATATATCACCTTCTATGGTGGCTGCATTACTCGTTGTGGACTAGCATTTTAATGTTTTCTGGAAAATGTATCCACCCACCAATGCATCCATCCATTCATCTATATCTATCTGTCTATGTATATGTCCAGCCATATATGTCTGTATCAATCCATCAAATCGTCTAACCATTCATGATGTACTATCCATCCATTCATTCATTCATTCCTTTATATATTTGTTTGTCCGTCCTTCTTTAAATCGTTATCTTAATTTTTAAAAATTTTTGTAGTTTGACAGTTACAATGGATATAAATCAAATCATATAGCTAGATGTATGCTAGATACCCTAAAATAAAAAATGTCTAAATCCATAAGTTCCTATGAACGGATATATGAGCATCTGTTTAGGGTACATATACCCTACTATAATTTAATCTGCAAACCCTTGATGAACTGTTGTCGATAATTATGTTGTAATACTGGGATTTGCGCAAATATTTCAAGGTTGATTGAATTTATTCAAAGTTATTTACCTCACTTCTGATTGATGAGTAAACCAGAGGGTATTTAAAATACTAAATTCTGATCAAGAATTCCTGCCAACAGGACATACTAAAATATAAATATTTCGAGTGCCGAAGTTTCGGCATGTGCCATGACTATTTTGACCTGTATTCGCGATATCCTAAAATGACCTTTCTGCCATTACTCTAATATTTGACGTGCTGCTACATCCCTTCCGCTCTTGGATACCTGAGTCCATATTGACCAGTAAACTCTCATGATATTGATCGTAATAATTATTATTACATGATTATCGTGAAAGATGCTTTTCATTGGCGGAAAACGAGGTCATGTGATTTACTCTAATTCATTATATTGCACCGTAATGTTGTTTAAGTGTCATTTCACTACACTAAAAAATGCTGAATTAAAACATTTTGTTTAATTCAGGTGTTAACATACCTAGACTTTTGTTTTGGTGACTGTAAAGTTTTCTAACCAGTAATCCTATCATCCTCCGCTATGAGTCGGTCAATATGATGTTTACTGGTTCATAAAACATATTACAACACAAAAGATAACATGATCTCCCTCTCCTGGATACCCCTGCTGATGATATCCGTGAACAATTGAGTTGATATGGCTTTTTAGGGTACATAGCAAATATTATGAAAATGAGTAAATATTTCCCGCATCACTCAGAGACAATCTGACTTGGAATCACGATACCCTCAAATGACTTCCCGTCACGTACTGGTTCATCCTACTCTGCCTCCCCCCCCCCCCATTAACAGTGTGTTGTATTAAGAAGCAAACTATTTTGTCTTCGATCATAATAATCGCTAAATATCAGATATCAGAAGTATGTACTATCAGGCTAAGGATCAAGGCTATATAACTGATCAGACAGTTGACATTTCAAAACCTTCCAAAAAGCTACGAGACAAATTGTTTCTCGTTATGTTCACAAATCATGAAGTAACGTTAAAGTCGCGTGACTCGTATAGGGTTAAAATGAGAGAGAGAGAGAGAGAAATGATAATTAAAAAACCGTATATATCCTTTTATTACAACAATAGTTCATTATTAAATATATAATGCTGGGAAAATGTTTGATAGCTCGATCTCCTGTTTTATTTTAGAAGGACTTGGCATTGAAGAAACATAAAATGTAACCATATTTCTTTTTCAATCAGCACACATATATGCCTATCTGATCGGTGGACTCCTGCCGATTTTAATGAGCACAAATAACGAATAGCTCTTCTGCGCCTTTTTTATATTTTATCACTATAAAACTTGTAACAACTCATATGGCCACGTAATGTTATGAATACAAAATCATCAATTCTAAAGAGTCAAAAAGTAAACTTTACGCAGTGTTTCAAAAGGTCTTAAATTTGGTTAGAACAGATATAAAATGATGATAAAATATTTATTCTATTTTTCTTTTCTTTATTTCGTCATATGGAAGTTAATGTCCTATTGTGAGAGAGTCTCTGTTCAGTGAATTGTCTCGAGTACTCATCTTTTCTAATTTCTCTTCCTTCCTTCTTCCTTCCTCTTCCTCCTTCTGTACACCGTGCCTCTTATGTGCACCCAGGGAGTTTATTCGGCTTCCTTTCTGCCTTCTGTCCTCCTCCCTACTCCTTCCTTCTTATTCTCTCGGTGTCGTCACGGCATACACCCTGGGAATCTCTCAGCGCCGACTATCACGGGCACCCTGGGATCTTCCTTTTAGAAGTTTGTTTTAGCCAGTTCGAATTCCCTTCTTTTTGCGAATTAAGTCTCGGAGTGGCTTGTAGCTAAAACTCCCTCCTCAACATAAGCTTTTCTGCTCTACTTCAGACAATATGTCTCTCTCTCCCTCGAGAACTAGCAGCGCACTAATGTTTCTGTGTGCGTTTATGAATAAGAATGACACATTTTCCTGTCTAAAGGGTTAGTCCCTCCCACCGGTAGATCTAGTTTTTCTCATCCCTAATTGGTCGACACGCCTATCGTTTGATTTTCTTTCCGCCTGGGTCCATGTTTCTTCACACCTTCTTGGCGCGCCACGGAGTATCCGGCCCGAATATGCCCTTCGGCAATAGCCCCGCTAAACAAGGATTAAATACCTTTGAAGGCAATTCGCAGATACAAATTTATATAACTCCCAAGTAAGACGTCCAGCCCACATGCTATGATTTCCACAAAATTCTGCCCTTCAGTTCGTTACACCCTCGTTCGTTGAACTACATTGTATTTCAACACTCGTGACACTAATCGTGCATACTAATGTATGTCCTAACTGTATCATATACCGTAAATTCCTAAAGCAATATTGTTTCAAGAAGGCATGTCTTGTAATATATTCACACATTTTAAAACTTTCAGTTTTAATAATCCGAACATTTGAATTTAATATTTAGTGACGTTCATGGATGTTCAGAAATACGAGAAGCGAGTCTAGTGTATCTCGCAAATCTCAGTACTGCCGTGAGAACGGTGATTTTGATCGTCATATGTGAGATCATATTTATCGTCCCCGTGTTTTACAAGATTTGTTCAAAACTGTGTGAGCTTGCCTTTTATGTGAGTGTGTGCATGCGGCCATGTTTCATGACAGACAAATCCTCATATACGATTAAGATAGCGACTCCAAACATTTGGAAAAGATTTGGGTGATTTGCACATGTGGACATCCGATTTAGAATTTTGATATATCTTCTGGAGACGAGGCTCTATGTAATCAACTGTGCGATGGACGGATCAGCATAAACTTAGAACGATTTTATTTAATTTTTTTTTATTTTTATTTTTTTGCTGCTGTACCAAGAGCACTTGACAATTATAATACTAACTAATCGCTAAAAAAAATCCCCTCAGCAAGACTCCATCAATTGCTTTTGGGAATAAGGTCGAGATTTGGGCTGCTCTAAGTTCAACTAGTTAAAGTATTCATGAATAACCTGAAAGCATGGATACAAAAAATCTGGGACTGTGTCATCATCCTGTTGATAACTTTGTGTGTACGAGCATGCGATTTATTGTTTTGGAAACAAACAAAAATTACCAAAATAAAAATCAAGCCTTGAGCATTAGATGTGGTATGTAGAACCGCTCATCCTTGAATTCTGATTACGGAAATGGGAGTTGGAAGTAGCCATAATGAATAATGATATTGCTTAGCTGCAGATTTTTACTTGATATGCGTTGTGGGAAGAAAAGCAAAGGTTTTCAATGCAGGAAATGTTGAGCGTATTGGCAGATCATATTGTTGTTGTGCAGATCCTATATATACTGATTCGATTTCTATCCCAGTATCATCCCAAGAGGACACTAGCTGGGTCTAGCGTTATCTTGGATACAAAGATCTTAGATTGGTACGATGTGTCAAGTGTGTAGATATTGGTATACGCAAAGAAGAAAGAGCGGGGACTTGCAGATTGTAAGCTTCAGATGTTATCGTATTGCGGTTATTTAAGTATGCTCCCTTGTGCAACAATTAGTCCAGATTGATAACTAATCTTGTTTCGGTTTGATATACTTGTGCAAAGCAATAACAGGTCAAAACCTGACAGCAACTCGAGCGTGTGATATATTCATTACTACAAACACATTTTGCAACCCCTCCCTCACGGCAATATTTTACAGCCCCCCCCCCCCCCCGACACCGATATTGTCCAAATGGAGATATCAATTCGCCATAGATTTGTATTGCAAATTTCAGCAAACGTTACAATGAGATCCCGCCAAGATTGTAACAGCCTTTACCTACTAAATGGTAATATTTGTGCGTCAGTGAATAGCTTCCTTACTGTTATTTTGTTTGTTTGGTTGTTTTTTGTTTCTGTTTTGAAAATAAAATAAACAAACAAACCACAACAATCAAAACGACACATGAACGCATATGAACGCAATTGATTCAATTCCAATCCCAGGTAGACTTACTAATTAAGGATATGGGGCACATTTTGAAACATGTCATTTTATTTCAGAGGTAAACCGTTTTCTTTACAGAAACAAAACTTCATATCTCCCTGTTAATATTTTACGGAATCACACACTAGTCTAAAGCCTTAAGACCTGAGGCTAAACAGTGTTATAAAGAATGCTGCTGGGCACATTGCAAGCCCATAGCGTGTTTCCATTTGCTCAAAATATCTTTATTAATATGTACATTTTTTTACCATGAAAGAAACTTGTGTGGGGTTTCTAACCTTACTTTTGTCAAAATTACGCAATGAATATATATATATATATATATATATATATATATATATATATATATATATATATATATATATATATATATATATTACACGTCTGACACATTTACACATGAAAGTGACAAACAGTCCATCGTGTCTTATCACTAATAAAAATGGTTCTCCAAAACTGGTTTTTCAAATGCTTATCTGTGCACACATCTAGCACGCAAAATCCGCTTTACGTCGTGCACATAGTATATGCTCGTTTTGTAGTTACGACAAGATCTGGTCATTTTTACGATATGTATCTTTCATTCACAAGTGCATTGGATATCAGTGAAACGGCTGGCTTCGCCAGGTTCATTTTTCACTGATATCTAAGCAATAACAATATGCTGCATTTCGTGTGTTTATTGGTGCGAAATTGTTTATATATCAGGGTATAAAGAATACGAAGCGAGGGGTGGGGAAAAGAATCAGTCCTCGTAAACTGTAGTGTTTGGTGTTTTACGGATAATCAACACATGAAAGTTATATCCTATAGATGTAATTGGAGTAATGTGCCCTGTCCAGAGATACATCACGACAGCCGACTCGGGCTGATCCGTTATTAGTTTAGAATTGAATAGTAATCAACCATCTCCAAAATTTAAACAAGAAAGGACACTGTGTCCGGACGACCCGAATGTCATAGCCAGTATGGTGAAGAAACCTTTATTCAGTATAGCAGGGCAAACTTCCAAGTTTACCAAAAGTTACGAGTCAGATTGCAACAAACAAAACTTACAATGTACCCTGACCTAGCTTTTGTAATGTTTTTTGTTCGGAGTGGGGGTGGGGATTGGTGGGGTTGATACAAGATAGATGTCTGAGCTATTTCAAATATTGCCAACGGATCAGCCAGGCTGTATTGATTTCCTTGCTTGTTTTGTCAAACACACATTGCTGTGAAGTCACGTTTCCGCCCGCTGCGTAAACAATTTGTTAAGGTTTTCGTCAAAGTATTTCAGCAATATTTTGTATTGTTAAGACGTATCTAAGGGGTGACCAGTGTGCTGACCAATTAAACTTGCTAAGCAAGTGCTAAAGTGCTGACCTGCTGACTGTTGTAAATGCCTGTTCTTTTTATTCATCTGCATATTTTGATGATCATAAATGACAGTTTGGACTATTTCTTAATTTCTATCAAGGGATATCGTGAAGTATTCATAAAATAATCGAATTTCAGTACCCATTCCGGAACATGCTGACTGATCTGCGATACAACAACACAATTGCCATTTTTTTGTATTATGTGTAACACAAAGAAAATATGCTATTTCCTCATTCGCATAAGCTTCTTCTTGAATATTATTATCATTGTCTATTATTTATTACTATTATTATTATTGTTGTTATTATTATTATTATTATTATTATTATTATTATTATTATTATTATTATTATCGTCATCATTATTATTATTATTATTGATTGTAGTATTCATAAAAATTATAAATATAAATTATGTTTGTCTTCTTCTTATTATACACATACTGGAATGATAGAATAGTATATTTTCTTTGTGGCACACATAACAAAGAAATTGAAACTGCAGAAGTAAATAGCGTGGATGTTTCTAGTTATTCAATGTTATATTAGATATTTGAGAAGATATGTGTTAGTATTATTTTATAACATCATGTAGGTATAATAATTACAATTAAACATTACTTTCCACGCGGTTTTGAAGCTTCATATTGGCATTAAACACTCTGTCATAATGGCACCCGTAGTATCACGGACCAGTTGTAAATGGGTCTTGAAATTTGGTTAATGTTTTAACAAGTTACAACAACAACAACAACAACAACAACCCGCATTGACAAACGACAAGAAAATAGTCTAAACCGTCATTTTTATTATGACAAAAATGCAAATGGGTGAACATAACGGACGTTTAAAACCATCAGCAAGCTGTTCAGCGTTTTAGCGCGAACCTTGTCAAAGTGGCACACATGTACAAACGAACCAATAGAGTCATATTTCGTTTCATTCTACACCATTAAATGATACTCACTGCTTTATTCTATTGTGTTCGATAATGATTTGGTTGTATTATCCCGGTTTCAAGTGTGTGCATAAGTATCCCACTTTCAGCTGTGAGAAACTATCGCAAGATCAATTACTTCCGGGTCCCCAGTTCCCAGGATTACTGTTACAACTTTCAGGAGTTATTATCTTATAAAGTAAATATAATATATTTGAAATAGAGCGTGTCTAATTTCAGAAGGCCAGTTTTTGTTGCCAATGCAATTACAAATCAGATCTTTTAAAAAAACTTCAACGCTTAAGTCATACTTTATCAAAGCACAATTGTACAAACGCATTTTCAATAAAGCATAGTGACATTTCAAAGGAAATATTCCGCCACAATTAGTATCTATAGCAGCTATTATGATCTATATGATGGGTGCTAGTTATATTAATTTCTGCTCAATATATTTAATAAAAGAAAAACATACTTTTATTTATCATAAACATATTGTAACTGTTTTCAATCAAATAACTTACATACCAAAGGTTTATACTGTATCCAACTTATACAGTAAAAATAAAAGTTTAACTTAAATATTAATATGACAGGAAAATTTTCCGATTTGTATGGTTAGAAATGCAACTACAAACACACGCGCGCACACTCACACGCACACACATACAAACATACAACGATACGGTCAGCCGACATACAGTTCCCATAAAAGTGAATATGTGTGTGCATTTGAAAGAGAATTGGAAATATTAGGCAAAAACCTCAAAAAGAAAATATATGTAGAAAAAAAGAAGAAAAACAAAGATAATGCCTGTAACTACATTGCTCAGAACATTGCTTCTATCAGCGAACATGAAGTAGACACTGTGAGAATCTAAATTGCTTTACATCGCACCAGCCTCGACTTCGACAGTGTTTGGTTGCAGACACAGGCACCATCTCAGAAGCCGTTGTTTTTTCCCATTGTTTCACTCAACCAGGTTAGCGGGTTATGGTCAGTTTGGACATTTAATGGGGCACCGCACAAGTAGTAGTGAAGAGATTCTATCACCCATACTATCGCAATGGATACTTTCTCAATTGTAGAATAATTATGCTCTTTGGGCAATAGCTTACGGCTAAAATATGCTATATGATGGTTCCTTTTTATTGTCGTTGTACTGGGTTAAAACAGCTCCAGTGCTCAAAAACAGGGTTGACGAGGACAGGCGTCCTTACAAATGCATTCTTCAAGTCACCGAATGACTTAACGGCCTTCTCGTCCCAATCAACACCATTTTACTGTACATTCTTTGTCATACTACAAAGTGGATCCAAGAACTCAGCAAAGGTTTTAATGAGTTGTCTGTAATGGCCCACCACCTCAGAAATGATCGAACTACTTTCTTTGCTTTCGAGAGTGGAAAGTCAACAATAGTTTTGACTTTGGCGGTGTCCATCCTAATTTGTCCTCCACCAGGAAGTCTAGCATGTGCCAAGTCAATCACAAATTGACGTAACTGCCTTGGCAGTACTAATTGAATTCCAGATTATTCTCCATCTGACACCTACTTTCTTTTCAAACTTTCATCTTCCAAGAAAAATGCATTATCCACACATTCTGCTTCACTTGCAAATGATACTACCTTTTCTCGCACGCATACCAAAGATTCCTCATTCTTTTGTTACAAAGAAATCCAATCCACATTAAACAACACACAGCTGATTAACCAACAAATCCTTGTCATTCTTTTTTTTCTTTCTTTCACTTTCTTCAATTCCCTCCTTCAGAGCCCTTCCGTGGTTCTCAGTTTCTGTCATCTTATTCTTTTTGTGTAGAATATCCATACCAACCAGCGCTCGTGCTGCCAAGTCAGGTACCAGTCCGACTTGAATATGACCCTTGTGGCATGGCGTGTCTAATTCTACAATGGCTAATTTCGCCTCTGAAGGCTGTCCAATGGTGTCCAAAAGGGTTAGGGTCTGTCCTTCGGGAATACATTACGTATCGACCTGTCCTCGCGTAGTAGGGTCATCTCTGCGCCTGTATCCTTTACGAACAATACGTCCTTGTTGTTCACTATTCCTGGTAAAGGTATCAGCCGTTCACCAATTGTATTCTGGACAAACTAGGTTGCTTGATTCATTGCTTTCTTCTCCTTGGGAAAACCCCGTACTGTATGTCCCATTTCGCGACTATAATAGCATGTTAGTCAGATATACCACCAAATGAGCTGAAATCTTGACTCGATGGATATGTGATATTCTTATTTGCTTCCTTTATCGGGTTTGATGAAGCTGCGTCGCTTGTCCTGGTTGAGAACAATATAGTTTTCGGCTGCTTCCATTACAGACGAAGAGGCCTTATTTCTTCAAATCGACTGCACTTGTTCTGGATGGAGAGCTTTGAGGAATAATTCTTCACGAAAACATTATAGCGGACTTATCTATTGAACAAATCCGGCCAGGTATTGGTCGATTCTTGCCATTAGTCCACGATGCGTTTCGCTGGTTGCTTACGAATTGATTGTAATAGTACAAAGTAGTAAGCTGGCACTGGGCCAAGTCGGTCAGTCAATGCCTTATTCAAACCAAAATAAATCCTACTTACTCTGTCGCCACTTGTTTGATTTCCCCAACCAATAAACTCTCCAGCAGCAGAATTGTGTTATTTTGTCGCGCCAATCTGCTTACGCAGAAACTGCATCAAATTCAGAAAGATAGGTAAGGATATCTGCCTTCGCAGGATCAAAGGGTTGTAACTTTACCTCTACGTATGGTGCACTTCCTTTCAACATTCCGTACGTGTCTTGCCTCAACGTTTACAATTTTATTTCAATTTCTTTCATTTGTACCGATGTTCCATCCCCTTAATTTTCAATCGTTCCTCAGCTTCTCGCATGAGAGTTAAACTGCCTCTCTTCAAATTCCTGCCTTTGTCTCTCTAACTGTAACCTTTCGCGTTCTAAATCTAGTTCTAGTGTCGCTTTAATTTTGGTTCGTGTTTCTGTTTTTTCTTGTGGAAGGTGTTGGTTGCTTGGGGGTGGGGGAGGAGGATGGCATTCTTATAGCTGACACACTGTACATTTGCCCACTTGAATGACAGACACCCAGTGATATTTCAACACAGCTCACTGCAGCACTGGTTAAACAGAACGTTGATACATGTACTGTTTGTTCTAAATGGACGCAATGTTACTGTCAAATATTCACACAATTTGCAATCTCACCGCTGGCACCAAATAGGTGATATATGTGGAACTCGTTTCCAACATTACTACATGTGACCGCTTTAAGTTCTTTTCACTAACACTAACCTACGCGTCCATACCTGTTGTCTTAATGATTATCAATATTTATGTAATAAATTGGAGGCAAAAGTTACATGTTACTTTGATGGCAACAATGATCAATAATTACACCCGACTGAGGGTGACTAAGGGTCACTTGGAATTTGTTGATGATGATCGATCTATGCAGATATATAACATTCAGCACTTGTCATCAATAAGAGAGACGACGCAAATTGGTACAGAAAAGAATAAACATGTTTCGAACAAGTAAAGTGACCAGGAGAGAGAGAGAGAGAGAGAGAGAGAGAGAGAGAGAGAGAGGGCATGCATATTTATAATTTCAACACTTAAAATATTTTCCCTTCGCTTGTCTCATTCGTTCATTTACAACTGTGGCAAATTCGGCACCCATAACAACCGACAACAGAAAATGTAACCGAGGACAAGAATAGTATTATGTAAAATTTATACCGCTTCGTGCGCCATTAAACTACCACAAGTATTGTTCTCAGTTATGCGTTGCTCGCCCTGCCAAGAAACTGTTTGAACGTAAGTTACTATGAGGTATACCGCTAAGCGTATTTTAGAACAGACCATATATTTATGTGGCCATATCTTTGAAGATACATACTTTTTATTTTTATTTTTTCCTTTTGAAGAGACTAACTATTTCGCTACAATTTTTCAAAGTCATATTTTCGAATTTATAGTATCACGAACATGTGCTGGAGCCAGATGTAAATATGCCGTACTGGCTAAACTAGAAAAACCTGTTCGAATTTATCTTTTCCTGCATCAGATGTCTTATTTGTCAGGGAAATATTTGGAGGTTTCCGTACCTGTGCTGTAAGAATGAGAGGTGGTCAGTGATGCAATTTTTTGAATTTAGGGGGGAGGGAGGTTGGTTTTTTTTGTTGTTGTTTGTTTCTTTGTTTGTTTTTGTGGTGTTAATTTACTATTGAACTCCACTCAGTGTCATACGTTTGAAGTACTGTAGTGCTCTTAATATTACAGATGTAATGTTGTTTATTAACAAAACAATAGTACATGCACCCATGTATTTTACAGAGTTAGTTTTATTATTATTATTATTATTATTATTATTATTATTACTATATATCTAACTATATATATATTTCGGGTATATTTTATTTCTTGCTAATATTATCGAGTACACAATACAAATCATCAGATTTTATTATATACCTATCAATTTTTACTCATGAAAGAGCCAGACTTGTACCGTTATTTCCTAGAAGGAGGAAAACGATACTAACGTTTTCTGATTCCGTATCACCATACCCCCAATCGAGGCTGGAACTACTTTTTCACCGAGGTTTCCAGGTTACGAACAGAACAAACGTGAACAACAAAAGGAAAGGAGTAACATTCTCTATAACAATTCACCAAGCTCCAATAATTTGCACACTCCAGAAGTAAATAATTGTCACAAAATGCTGTTATTCCCATGCCTCGCACAACGTCCCGCCAAAACCACTTAAACTGCTATCAGACTGACCTTGGATATAAACTTATATAGTCATTCAGCTGGTGAAACCATCCATGATACAATATTTATCAATGCATACTAACTGTCAATCACATATATGGGTCTGCTGCCCACATGGGTCGAAGAATTCGTGTTATTAACAGTCATGGTTGAGAAAAATAGTGAATGTTGTTTCACGCGCTTCATTTATAAAACTGTGATATTCATGAGCATTTCAGTAGATCAAACTGTAATTCGATTTATGATTGAAGATGAATTTCGTATTAAAAAGGTCCAAATGTTAAGTAATTTCTTTTCTTTTCCAGTTACGCTAATTTATTTTATTATATTAGCTGAAAGTTTACAGATATGTCAAAAACAAAAGAAAATAATTAGCATAGTAATTCGATCTTGATTGCTAGATCACGTCTTGCTGTCAGCATCGCGTCTCGTCATTGTACAGGTTTTCTGATGCTGACAACTCGATATGATCTAGCAATCATGATCGTTTTACTATGATATATATCTATGCCTTTATATATATATATATATATATATATATATATATATATATATATATATATATATATATAATGACGGAAAACAACAGACCCTGTGGGGAAAAGAAATAAGCAAAATCTTGGAAAGAAATAAACCATAAGCCATCTTCTGCGTTTATACTTACGTGTTTAGAAGCACTCAAATTAGTATTCATTAACTTTGCATAATGCTCAGAAATAGACTTGTCTGTCAGATGTATTCTACTTTCCAGACACATACCATGACCATATAATGTATATGGTAATGATCAAGTATGTAACTAGATGATTCATATTGCCAAGTACATACCTAGTTATATTCGTTAAGTAATTTACATACAGACTGATATTGTATTTGAAATATTCTATCCGTGTAGCCACTGTATTCTTAATTGGCGAAAATATGCTTTGTCTACTGTCCAATTCCATTGTAAGCGTCTTTAACAATGTATTTTGATATCAGCTGTAAACATGCGACAGGATTGCTTTAAAATTCACAAACTTTTCAATGCTCTTGTGCAAGGTTTGAAGAAGAAAGCCTTGACCCCTAATAAGCTCGAATGCAGACCATTTCCAGACATAACAGAGGAATTGTTGACACAATCTTTAATATCAAACTTCATACTGCTTACCTGTTTACCTGACGCATAGGGAGCAGATACTGTTAGAGATAAACCTCGAAAGCTCGTAATTAGTATTTGAATTTTAATCCGTTGCATTCGCTGGTTTTTGTACGATCTGGGAGATTTTACAATTTCGCTACAATTTCTATTCAAGTGCCTTCTTATATCATGATTCTTCTTTATGATTATTTGCTCCCTACCGATATTCTTGTTAGACATGTCCTACGCTCGGTACTCAAGCCTATATCCAGGAAGAGTGTAAATTTGCTGTTTTTTGTTTAAGAGTGAGCTGATGCGTAAATCAGGGATCTTTTAAGCAATTTTCTTTGACAATATATGTATATGGATCGTGAGTGTTAGATTCCAATAAGCTCAATGTTTATTGAACTCTTTCGCCAAAGTCGCACGGCGGATGAATTAATTTTAATTTATACGAAGCAGAATAATTGACGACGAAGAGCAGTATCATAAAGACAGACTGGCCTGTGTTTACACATCAACATTGAAACATATGCTCTCGAGTATGGTTACTTTCTAACTAAGGATTAACAGCCATACCTGGATGTCTCCAACAGTATCTGCTCCCTACGTGTCAGCTGAAGTGTGGAGGAAGGGTGCGGGGAGGGAAATTTAACCAACTCAGCATTCGAAACTGGTGCTGGAAGTGGAATTAAATGTATTCGTCAAAATAACTTTCATGCGATTATGTTTCCCACGAAGCATATTCTCAAGCTGAGATAAAAATATCTGTTTATAAAGATCTTGATGATATTAATCAATGAATACATCCTCTTAATTTAGTAGAAATGTATGCGATAAACAAACGTCACTTTAAATAAAAACTATTATTTTCTTCCAAGAATTTTAGTATATTTGAAAGACGTTTAAATGTGTTCCGACAAAATTAAGAGTGTAACAAACTTGCTTGTATGATATGAGAAACCCAGTATGTTTAATTAAACAATGTTAGAATTACTTTTCAGCACTCAATTAGGTGTTACATGTGTCCCGTTTGAACAGAATCTGCTACTAATTTGGACTGAGCTTAGCTGATATTTTTTCTCAGACTCTAGGACACACTTGCTGGGTACCTATCAATATGGCGTATTTCAAAGGAGAGCGGAGTTCTTTGATTCTCACGATTGTTAGAATTAAGTGGCACGTACCTTGTTAACAATATATAAAGGTCCTGCATTAGCGTATATTGGCTAATGCTGCTACGCAACCAGTGCATGGGAATACATTTTCTGCTTCCTAGTACGATTTTTAACGAAATTAGCAGGAACAGTATGCAGTCTGTCCGTGCAATAGAGGACGATTCTCAGCGCAGTTTATTTAGGCATTGTAGCTAGTTACATTGCGTATGAGAGCCTTGCTGCTGCTGTAGGATGGTAAAGTTTTGTCTCAGCGTGGAAAGACAAACACTAACGTTAGTCCGAATCGGTCACATGTTTCTACGGCATCTGTCTCGTATATTGTCTCTACTGTGAATAATGTGAAGAAATTATATAATGTATCAATTTCACTTAAAAATAGATACAACGTACTCGTATTTGAGATACAGTTTACTCTCTTCGTGGCATGAATAGAAGAAAGGATTGACATTTGCTAAATTGAACATCCTTGTAAATTCATGTGTAATATATTTACCTTATTCTGTACATTTTCAGGAGTTTGGTATGGAATGATTATTTTGACCGGAATAGTTGCCATGTACTACAATGTAATCATAGCCTGGGCGTTGTACTACCTCGCCATGTCTTTCAACTATGTTTTACCGTGGAGCACATGCGATAATTATTGGAATACTCCCTTTTGTTAAAAAAGAAGTAAAGTGCACGTGGATGCCGTAAATAGCACTACATTTAACTCTTTTGATGAGAAATATTTGCATACAAACGCTTCGGATAAGCTGGACATAGGACAATACAAAAATCATTTTCTTGTGTCACCTTCAAATTTTTCCAATGCAATGCGTTCCACTCTGTTCGGTGCGAATGGTTCTAACATTACATTTATGACCAACTTTAATGTAAAACATCGACTGAGAAGTTTTGGGAGTGAGTGTTAAACTGCTTGTTACGTTCTTCAGCTATCTTAAGTCCTTTGTGCATGCATCTAATCGAATCGAAGTCAAATCGATACTTGACTTAGTATCTAAAACGTTCATAAACCATTCTGAGGTTAAACTCAGGCTGAGACTAAAGGTAAAACTAATGAAAAAGAATAGAGGGTATTTGTATGGAAAGGATATTCATAGGTTTGGTCATTTAGTGAATCCAGTCTTTGTACAAATTTGCAAATTGATAAAGGACAGCTACACTGTTCAACTGAAACTCGTAGCATAAGAGCAGCATTTCAACATAGATCAGACTAGCGAATGTTCAAAGTCCTCTGCGTTTATTACATGTACTAGCTGAAAACTATTTGGAAGTAAAATATGTTTCAAATTTGGCTTGATATCCTAAATCTCCAATTTCCTCATATTTGTAAAAGCAATAATGGCATTGGCACTTACAATTTTTGTGGTATAGTAATGAAAGTTGGTCAAATATGGGAAGGCAAAAACACAGCTGGCATATACAATATATAGGTCCACACAGACATGATGGTCCTCAGTTTTGAAACATGAGCGGATCAATACTTTTGTCAGCATGAGATTTAGGCAGAAAACAGTGTGTAAACACGATTTCACTCCTGTTGCATTGCAAATTCAGAATGACTAAACTATATACAAATTAAGTATAATAACACACACAGAGGAATACAAGCGTGTCTTATCCCTGCTACGACTCTATCTGATGCATACGTTTGCACGGGCGTAAGCAGTGAAAATCTGGCACTTGTTAAACGTGCAGAAAAGAATCTACTCTTTTGGGGAGGATTCCATGTTTTCTCGACATAAATATTTAAGTTTTGACAGAAACCGAATGTATTACCAAATCTGTGTAGAACCTTAGCATCAAATCCGAAAAGGAGACAGAAAAGGCTGTACCTAAAATAGCATCTAATTACGAGGAGCATCGCGCTAAAATTATTAGAAATATCCATCACACGAAAACTTCTTGCGATCAGTCTTAAAGTATTTTTAAATAGTTCCTCAATAAGACACCGTATATGTTCGTGTCTAGCGTGCCCATATGCGAACAGGGTTGACCGAGATCTGCAGTGCATAATGAGCCGACATTCAAGCGAACGGCATAGGCACTCATCTTCCGGCACGAGTATTATAATAGGCCACTTGAGCTTCAAGGGGTCATCCTATGTTAAACAGGATAAAAAAACTATAGATCCAAACAGGAAATCAACATTAGGCCGCCATTTTGAAATGTATAGGGAACAAATGTATTGTCTTAAAATTGGTTCATATGTTTTTCATGTGTAGTAAGCCTGTCTGGTTAGAAATGGTAATACAATATAACAGGTTATGTTTGTTTGGCGGGATATGGAAATTAAATATTCTCCCTAAACATTTTGTACGTATGTGAAACAGACAGTATGTGTGGCAACAAAAGTTACTCTAAATTTGGTTGACTTAAATTTTTTGTTTTGCTTGTTTGTTTTTGGTTTTCAGTTTAGGTGTCAATTTTGGGCCGCTTTACTGTCAGTCCAATGTATTAGTGCCCAAAAATAATCCAACGTCATTCGTATATATGTGATAGATAGTACGTTTTAAAAACAAAAGGAAAGACAAACATATTTGGACTAGCGTTACCGCCAGCCAGTTGTGTTATTTTCCGACATAATGTCTAGTGCCTGCATTATTTATTTTTTTTAAAATTTTATTTTAATTTTTTTTTTTTTTTTAGCTTGAAAAATATACTGGCATTAAAGTATTTCGCAGAGAGAGAGAGAGAGAGAGAGAGAGAGAGAGAGAGAGAGAGAGAGAGAGAGAGTAAAGGTCCATTTCATCACTAAAGTGTGTGCTGCAGCAACAATAAAGGTTAGTTTCTTTACTAAATTATATGCTACTGCACCAGTAAAATGACAAATAACACATATTTATTTGCTAACCTGCCAACTTTTGCTGCATCCCAGTTTACAGAACGCGATGATTACTCTGTATCAAAAAAAAAAAAAAAAAAAACAAGTTCGGATTAAGGTTTAGTGTCCTTTTATATCAAAGTAGGGAGTTACATTATTTTTTTTATCGGCAAAAACTAAACTGCATCGATGATATGTATTGAACATGGAATGTTTTGTACTCGTTAAGAAAAGAATTTTTCTGTCTGTCTGTATAAATGCAAATCACATACAATCAAGGGTTGGAGTACTTCCACACACTATACTCACAAACATATTTATGTACTATCACACAAGAAGTTTCAGTTTTATGAATTTTTGTGGAAGTCATAGACTTACGCAAATATAAAACACATAGATTGGCAACTATTGAATAATATCTCTGTTTCTAAGAAAATTGGGTGTCCCTAAAAAATGACCGTTGGTTTTTGAAAATAAACTACGGGTTTAACAGTATAAGAGGCAATTACCTTACACTTTGAACGTCCAAGTCCTACTCATGGTGTTGTAGTAGTAGCGGTAGTGGTTGCCGCGGCTGCTGACATTGTTGTAGTGGAGGGTTTAGATATAGATGTAGGTCTCTTTTTCTTACGTTTCTCCACTGACTGAATTTGAATTATAGACGTTTCTCCAGTGAAGTTTGATACATTTATCTCAAGTGTTTTAACTCTACCATAAGGTCTTCTAACACACTAACAGTTTTGTTTTCAATTCCTTCATTCTGTTTACTGTTCAACATGTTCCTCTTCTATCGTTGCTTTCTCATTGCCCTTTTCCTGTTGTAGAACAAATGTCTGTTCTTTTTGGCGTTGGCGTTGAGAAAGTGAATATGTTGAAATGTACAGAGAAATGTACCAAGCGTGACAAAGATGGAATAATTTGGTTCCAATCGATTACCTCCCTTGGAAGACGATATCATGGACTTTATTAGAAGAAATGTAGCACCCTCGCAGTTCAATAATATGAGATTACAAGTATCTTCTTGATTAAAGTCACTTTGGATTCCTAGCAGAACATGTACTGACGCAAAACATTACAGAATAATAGACTTTTGGGATGCGTTTTGAAATTTAATTGTCATTTTATTCAAATATATACCATAAAAACACAAGTGTCTTGATTTATTTTTAAGTATAAATAATATATTCACACACACACAACACACACTCTCTCTTCGTCTCTGTATTTCACACATACACAAACACATAGACACATTTTATAGTATACTTATCTCTTTCTGAGTCTCTCTCTCTCTCTCTCTCTCTCATTCCCTCAGTTAGGTCTGCGTTTGTGAAACCTTGCACATACTCACAATCTTACATTACAAAAATCTTAGCTTACGCTAGAATCTGACAATTTGAATCGAAAAATGTTACAAGGTTACAAGAAATATATAATCTTCATTCTAAAATCATTAGTTTGAAAATTTAACCAAAAATAAATCTCGACGGTAATATCTTGCACTGGGTGTCTTCAATATAAGGCACGAATTTTTATATTCGACAAAAGTCGGTCAGTATCAGATTGAATACAGAATTATAACACCTTAACAATTGAATCTGCCTCAGACGAAATTCAGTCGTCGTCCAATATAGTTGCAATTTTACACCGTAACTTACATAAGCTTATGTCAGTCAATTTAGAAACAAACTTGCTACTGGCATACCTGAGATTTGTCAGAAATTGATGAATGGAAATTCTCCCTGACTTATGGAAAACTACAGGTGGCTGCCAGTATAGAGCGCAATCTTTAGTGAGAATCCTAAATGTAGGATAAAACTCCACACTTGGGCTTCATACCGGATTTATAAAGGATAATTCTATCGACATTTCTAACATATGGTTTACCTTTGGCACTAAAATTCTACAAATAAATGAAGGATTAATGTTAATTTCTCCTTGTCCCTATAATCACCCATCCTGTTAAACGTATGGACTTCAGGAGTCCGATTGTCACTATTGATAGATAATATTTCTCTTATTGGATGAGTGACTTGTATATCTATATATCAATTGATCCCCGTACATACATATCTCTCTATCTCTTTCTATCTCTCTCTTGATTTCTTTCTTTCGTTCTGTCTCTCTCTCAATCTCTCTCAGACACACATCCTCTTGATGTTAAATTCTCACTCTCTCAATCTCTGTCACACATACACGCCCTCTCGCTCCATCTTACCCCTCTATCTCTGTATGTCTATCTGTCTGTCTGTCTCTCTCTCTCAAGGTAGGAGGGGAAGATGTTCAAACACACACACACACACACAGAGTCTATCTCTCTCTTCACACGCACACACACTCTCTCTCTCTCTCTCTCTCTCTCTCTCTCTCTCTCTCTCTCTCTCTCATTTCGATGTACTTTTATGCCAATATATTTATCAAGCAAAACAAATAACGCAGTCACTAAACATTTTATCGGAGAAACACAACTGGCTGGCATAAAGCCAGCAAATGTTTTTTTTTTTTTTTTTTTTTTTTTTTTTTTTTTGGTAAAATTACTGTTTGTCACATACGATTCAATGCCATTCGATTTGACACCTAACTGGAATTTTTTTTGTTTTTTAACAAATGCAGTTAGCCAAGTTAAGAACGACTGTTTTCTGCAACAAATTTCGGCTGTCACATACCTAACAATTTTGTGACATGGTTGCCATTTCTAACAAGACAGACTCGCTACGCATGAAAAACATATGAACCAATTTTTAAGATTCCATTTGCAGCCAAAACAAACATAAGCTGCAGCATTGTTGCCATTTCTAAATAGACAGACTAACTATACTTCTGGCGTAGATCTGACTGTATGTCTTTCATAGATTGTTTACGTTATCATATTCAGAGTCAATCATTTGCCAAAAGTCATATGCATAGAAAGGACATCAAATGAACAACATTTTATATTCTATTCTATTTATCTGTCTGTCTGGATGTCGATTTGTCTTTATGTCTATCTATATATTTATCTCTATTTTTATTTTTTAATTATTTTATTTCTTTTATTAAACGTTACTTTCTTATTTTTTTTACTAAACACTGTGTTAGATTATTGAGATAGAGAGATTCAGTCGCATCTATGTACCTATCAATCTAAATATCCATCTATCTGTCTGTCTGTCTGTCTGTATGTCTGTCTATCTATCTATCTATCTATCTATCTATCTATCTATCTATCTGTCTATCTATCTATCTATCTATCTATCTATCTATCTATCTATCTATCTATCTATCTATCTATCTATCTATCTATCTATCTATCTGTCTCTCTGTCTGTATGTCTGTCTATCTATCTATCTATCTATCTATCTATCTATCTATCTATCTGTCTATCTATCTATCTATCTATCTATCTATCTATCTATCTATCTATCTATCTATCTGTCTATCTATCTATCTATCTATCTATCTATCTATCTATCTGTCTCTCTGTCTGTATGTCTATCTATCTATCTATCTATCTGTCTATCTATCTATCTATCTATCTATCTATCTATCTATCTATCTGTCTGTCTATCTATCTATCTATCTATCTATCTATCTATCTATCTATCTATCTATCTATCTATCTATCTATCTATCTGTCTCTCTGTCTGTATGTCTGTCTATCTATCTATCTATCTATCTATCTATCTATCTATCTATCTGTCTCTCTGTCTGTATGTCTGTCTATCTATCTATCTATCTATCTATCTATCTATCTATCTATCTATCTGTCTATCTATCTATCTATCTATCTATCTGTCTATCTATCTATCTATCTATCTGTCTCTCTGTCTGTATGTCTGTCTATCTATCTATCTATCTATCTATCTATCTATCTATCTATCTATCTATCTATCTATCTATCTGTCTATCTATCTATCTATCTATCTATCTATCTATCTATCTATCTATCTGTCTCTCTGTCCAGCTAATTATCTATCTATCTGTCTGTCTGTCTGTATGTCTGTCTATCTATCTATCTATCTATCTATCTATCTATCTATCTATCTATCTGTCTATCTATCTATCTATCTATCTATCTATCTATCTATCTATCTATCTGTCTCTCTGTCCAGCTAATTATCTATCTATCTGTCTGTCTGTCTATCTATCTATCTATCTATCTATCTGTCTCTCTGTCCAGCTAATTATCTATCTATCTGTCTGTCTGTCTATATGTCTGTCTATCTATTTATCTATCTATCTATCTATCTATCTATCTATCTATCTATCTATCTATCTATCTATCAATCTATCTATCTATCTATCTATCTATCTATCTATCTATCTATCTATCTGTTTATGTTATGTGTATGTCTGTATTATCTATCTATCCGCCTGTCTGTCTATTGATCTATCTATTTATCTATCTGTATATAATAATTTGCGTAATTTTGTGTAATGTTTCATTTCATTGGTAATTAAATTCGTAATTGGAGAAGGGGTACAGTTCTCTCCACAGAAGGATTAGCATTCGTTGGGTTATTCAAATCGTGGTTTTTAGCAACAGCGAAATTCAAATAAATTGCTAACCTACGACAAAAAAAGGATTATATTTATCCTTCTCTGTCCCTCCCTCCCCTTTCCCCCTCTTCCCCCCACCCCCGTACAAAGGCTTTGCATTCTTTGATTCTTTGTCAGGGAGTATACAACTTAGAAGAGTTTGGTAACCATATCGTTTTGTTGCATTATTTGTAAAAGAATGGAAAGACTTTCTTGAAGATTAAAAATCAAATCAAGTTGAGCCCAGAAAGAACGTACTATACCACCGGTCTAATTTTCAGATAAAACATCCAAATATACCCAATATTCAAAAGAACAGATGCTTGCCCAAATGAAACTAGAGGACAGTTTGTAATTTTCCATCATAATCTTTTCTTTTCATAATACAGGTCATGTATGTCGCTGCCACTGCTCATAAAAATATATTGTTTTTTGTTCTTCTGATAAGAGGAGTAACTCTGCCAGGAGTTATGGAAGGATTCAGATATTGCATCGTTCCGAGGTGGGAGGCGCTGAAATCAGTGACAGTAATAGGTTAACTATTGCAGAAAACATTTCTAAGAAAATATATTATACCCACAAGTTTAATATAAACAATCCCGTTGTTACATTATTCCATTTTCAAAGAAAAAACAATGCGCTTATACATGGTGGTTTCCACATTGCTTACAAGTAAGTATGTTTCATATCCATCGTAGAAGTCATTCATATTCGTTTGCTTCAAACGGGCTTCATAATCGTATCATAAATTGAATTGACAACTTTTGAAATACCAGGAGTAGGGTCACCTACCTGACTTTTCTGTTAGCTTTGGTTACAAATCGACAAGGATCGTACCTACTCACCAGAGATTCGAAATCCACAAGACCATGATCAACCGAACACAAGCGGGAGTGAGATTGGCTGGGTATAGAAATGATCCCCTAAATCAATACACGGGAAGGGAGAATCTTCTTATCACGAACGTTCCGATGAAGACCTAACGCCAACAACAATCGAGGTAGCGTCCTCAGCTGTTGTAAACGTTGATGCTAGCACTATTGACTGTGTACACAGCCAGGGAGAAAGAAAATATGGAAAAATACACCAGAAAATGTTACATTTATTTCCCAAACGGATCCCGAAATGAATTTATAAAAACGCAAGAAATTATAGAACTTGGGTACTACAAAATATGAACTCATCTCTACGGACTTGACACAGTTGCACTACAGGCTACTGCAGCTGGTGAAACGGCAGAAGGATGTTAAGTGCACATACAGTCCGAATGGGAATATATTCTGTACAGATAAATTTTGATCATATTGATATTCCGAGGTATACACTCCTTCCACCAGTAATCCGTTAAAAAGGTAACCACATCCTGCTAGTATTACTGTACTAGTCAGGGACCACAGTTATTAATATGTTCATGTCCCTAACTCTTCTAGATAATGTGTTCTTTGGGGGAGGCGGAGGTGTGGGTTGCGCTTGCCCTCTCCTCCTAGAAATGTCCGCGAATCACTCTGAACGTTTCAAATGGTAAGTTTTCTTTACAGTTGGATGGTGCATGGTTAAAATTATACCCTGGAAACGTTTAAATCCAGAAGCTTCTGAGCTTCTGGGGGCTTCGTCCGCTGCACATCCCCCCCCCCCCCTTCGCAACCATATTCCTGGATCCGCCCCTGTATGGTTTACTTTGAATAACAATTTAATGTTAACGGACCCTATATACATACCTCCAGAAAACAGTGCTTGTACTTCAGTTTAGTTGTTTCATGTCATCGAATAGATAGTGCTTATACCTCTGTTCAGTTGCTTGATGTCATTGAAAGTGACCTACTTGATTTGACTGATCACCACAATAACAGGTATGCTTACTAGGAGACTTCCGTTCACTTATTGGTACAAATGATGATTTTGTACATTTTAAGGCTAACACAGTTGGTTTATTCAATCTTGATGATGTAGAAAATGGGAATTTTTATGGCAATATTTGAATGAACTTCTATTCATGTCAAAAGATTTTCGCAGAACAAAGGTCGAAATAACAACTATGATAATAGACTTTTGCAAGCATGTAAAGCTTTGATCCTGAAAGATATATGTTTGTTGTTTGAAAAGAAAATGGTTCTGGAAAAGGATTCAGTATCCTTGATTTTAAATTCAAAATGTCTAATTGATCTGTTTACGTGTAGAAAAAGAAAGTATTTTGTGCATTTATTGTTTAACCAAAGGCTTTCGACTCTGTGGATATATTTCTGTCTCTGTCAAAAACTGTTATTACATTCAATTGATAGTAACGTACTGAATGTTATTCAAGGTTTACACATGAATGCCAAGATGCGTGTAAGAGAATGGGTTATGCTTTTTTGAACCTTTTGATCATACTGGTGTATGTCAAAGTGAAACTCTTTTATCGATTTTCATCTCTCTATTTTTTTGAATGATCTTGATGAATTCATCCAACATGCATATGATTATCCGACTTATATTAATAATGCAGCTCACAATTTGATAGGCAATTTAGATGTTGAAGTCTATTCCAAACTGTACTTGTTATTTTATGCTGATGATAACAGTTATATTTGTTCAATCTGCTATCGAGCTCACTGCAAGCATCTGTAATTGGTATTTATTTGTAGTATCAAACCCGGAAACACTATGTAACTGCAGCAAAGACAACGATAGTAGTATAGTTCATGTCAATAAGGAACGAAGTTATACATCTTACCTGCAATGTCGAATAGCTTCAAGTTGTAACTGATTTTAAGTATCTAAATATAACTCTTTCAAGTAAAGACAACTTTGATAAAGCGAAAGTCATTCTTTTTTTTGGGACCTAGGAAAGCTGTGTTCTTTATTTTTAGGAAATGCTAAAAGCTGGGTTTACCAGTTGCTCTCCGGTTACATCTTGTTGATACTATGAGATTGGCAATATTACTTTATGAAACAGAGGTTTATGGATTGAAAATGTGATATCACTGAGTTATTTCATATGCAATCTGTAAAAGTGTTTTATAGGTAAGACAATCTACACTGAATATCATTGTTTATGGTGAATTAATAAATGACCCAGTCAGAATCTCAATTAAGGCTAAAACAAAAAGCTTTTGGTAACGAATTATTTATGGTAAGAAAGATACACCTTCACACAGTCTTTATGATATATTGTAACAGTTGCATTATAAAGATGTGTTTCATTTGAGATGGATGATCTTTGTTATAGATAGACTTACTATTGTCGACAAATGAGATTATGGCACCAACAATATGTATATACACATGTCAATATGTCAAAAGAATCACCCAAACATTTCAGGATAGTTTTGTTCAGGCATGGAAATATCTAAGTGTATCAATTTTAGAATGTTTAAGAAAAATAAAGTTTCGAAACGTATATGAACATACTCCCACCAGACATGATAACATATTTTACTCGTTTTCATTGTGTTAGTTCCAAACTTCCAATTTTTAACTATTCACCCGCTCAGTAAAACACTGGTAACGTTGAAACCCTCATGAACAACATAGATACTATTGTATACATTGAATTATAAAGTTTTTAAAATTTGTTTTGTCAAGCTTTAAATTGTTACGTTTCCTTCCACTGGTCTGTTGACACTTTACATAGTTCGTTGTTTAGATTTGTATGCATTTATTTGGACCAACATATCATGCATGGTTTTATACTGAAATAAATGTCTCAAATGACCGTTATTCACTTTGGCAAGTCAACAGTGACTCTGTTGTTGGCTAGACGTGAGACTTGCTTTATGTGGGAAATAAGTCATTCCTTTTTATTCCATGCAAGCCAAGGGCATATGAACTTCTGATTAAAATTACTGTTTGTGATGCATTTGTCTTCCTTGGTTGCCGGCAGAGTAACATGCATTTTGCCGTCTCTGTTAATGATTAGAAACCAAATGCAAAGAGGGGACTTATATTAAATTATAATTGTGTTTAATCAGTACATTTTAGGAAGGCACCCTATATATACTTTTCTCTACCGAATACGGACAGAGCACCTCCCAGTTCTCTCCACCAACTGCTGTTTTTCTTTCTTTCTTAACTCTTTGTTACATATTACTATCTAAAGGCAAGATTTTACTAAAAATATTACTTGTGATCTCATAAATATGAGAGAAGAAATATTTGTTGTGGCAGTAGGAGCATTTTATCTATTGATAATAACACCCCTAATTAAAATCTTGGATATAGTAGAACTGATGGGAAAACGGCATGTGTGATTCTCCTGGTGTTGTGATTGCCGCGCTATATCGGGTTGGCTTTACTGCCCGATAACATACTTAAAAGTCTCTGGAGTATTGCGAAGGAAAGGAACTTCCGAAATTGTCCATTCCACATCGTACGCTGAGTGATTAGCGTGCCAGACTCGCGACCGAAAGGGTGTGGGTTCGAATCATACCATCAAATCAGCCAGTTCGGTTTCTTGTCATTGTTCAAGGCACTTTATACCAGTTTACTCGGCACTAAATAAGATAATTGTGTTGCTGTGCCGTTAAACACAAAACCAAAGATTATTAGCTATAACAATAACTTTCACACAAAAGATTTAAAGGAATTTGAAAATTCTCATTCTTTGGCCTTTCTGTTCCTTAATGCCTTGTGAAAGATGAAACCACATACCGAAAACCAAGTCAAGAGTTTAAACACGATTCTGACCCTCAGACTTTAAGCTCAAAATCTTGACATCTGATTGGCAAACGTAACAATTATTGACCAATCAAACGTCAGAATTCTAACTTACGTCTGAGTTTTAAATTGTTTTGTAATATCGAGATTTGATGCCTTATTAAGTGTACACTCAAACTCAAATATTGTGTCTGTCATAATATGGGAATATATAATTTACATTTAATAGTTTTTCATATTCACTAACATTCTTAATTTGTATAGACTATAGTTATAAACCTTTGGCCTGTGGTGCAGCTTGTTCATTATCAGCAATTAAAACTTCAGGTGGAGTGCACACTCGCGATGACGAATTTCGTGAACACGAGCCTTGACTGTAGATGTGGCATCTTGTTTCAGTGATAGAAAACTGCGCGTGAAAAACAGACAAGTTTCCCTGCGTTTTGCGCTAAAGCAAGGTCTTCCTCAGAGGACAATAAAAAACATAAGTAGGGACACACACACAAAAAGAGCGACACGTATAGAACAATAAATATTTACATTTTGGCACTTTTTGGCACAGACATGCAAACCTATCAATCACACACACACATACACGCACAGATATATATATATATATATATATATATATATATATATATATATATATATATATATACCCGTGAGGGCGTGTGTTTGTAAAACGTTTCCCTATGTGCTGAGGTTTTTGTTCTGAAAACTGACTCCATTGTTTGTGTTTAAAACGAGATTACAATTTTTTTATGATAGTATTCCCATTTTCCTTTACGAATGGCCTTGTGAAGGCCGAAGTGGACAAAGAAGTGAACCTGGCACGGCGGCTATCAAACTATTTTGAGTAGAAATCGCTAACGTACGCTGAAAATTTGAAACTCAACTGTAGAATCGTTATTTAGAGCATTAGATCAATTTATACACCTTTAATTTTAGAAAATTACAGAATATATGAAATTGATTATGTAATGTCATTAATGCAACTCTATGCAAAAAAGAGTTATTCGTATTCAAGAGGTTTAGTCTAAATACAAACTTATGCTAAACATGTATTACCTCCAAGCCTGCCACTTATTTATATCTTGTTAAAGTTCAATAAACAGTTTGTATTAATAGTACAAATACTTTAAAAGAGGTTCAATTTTCACTTATTTTCTGAAAGAAATTACATTTAAACGTGGGATATTTCTGAATATCTATCGGTGAAGTAATGTTTTTAATAGACAATTATGCAATCTCTACATTTATTAAAACATGAAATGCAAGTTTCTGAGATAACAGTTATTAGAACATTTAAGGGTCCCAGGAACAAAGCAAATATGACATTGGATACCCAATTATAGTCGAGAATTACATGAAAAATTTGGATTAAATATTTTGTGGTATAAAGAACTTTAAACAGCATCTATCCACAATATGCTTCTTTACTTAGACACCTTAGATGATCAAGTTTAGTTTCTATGTTATTATCAGGTGTGATACTCACTTCTGATATCATGTCATGATCTATGTTTCTCAAAACTATGGTGTTATCATGATACTTTGTATTGTAGAGATGCCTTAGCCCTTCCCACCATAGACGCAGTCACAAGTTTGTTTGCTGGTTGTGTTATTTTTGTGAATCTTGGCCACATGGTTTACACAATTGAGGTTGCAATTGACGAAGTTGTTAGTCAAAGTAAGTATCTTAAATTAAAGGTCAACAATTCACAATAAAAGGCACCAAGTTTAGTTCAGGATCAGTCAGAACTTAGCTGCCATCGAGATAAGTGTTCGTTAACGGGATCTAATTGTCTGATTGGTATTGGTAACAACCTGATAGAAGAAGCTTTGCATCTTATGGATCAACTCTCAATGTCAATAGGTCACATCTACTTAATTTTTTTATATTTTTTTATTTTTTATTTTTAAAGAATGATTTTCCACTGAAATTAAAGTAAGAGATTGTGTAGTGCTGAAATATTCAGAATTTATAAGATTATTTCTTATAAACGTTGCAATTGGTAGGAAATATCGCATATCGTTACTAGTTTATTGCTGGTCATTCAGATTCGATACTACTGGTTAACATTTGTCTATCATTGTGCATTATTCAATCTTGAAGTAACCCAGCAGTATCCAAAGTTCATAGTTGCAGCAATTATACTTTTAGATAGATTGAAAATTGAATAAGTTGAGTAAACGTCAACTCACAGCTCATAATTATTAGATAGATTCCACACTGCCAGCAAATCAAAACATTATTAATAAGCAGAACTTGATTCAAACCATGATTTAAAAACAAATAATGACTGTTTTCAGCGTTTAGAGCTGATACATTGCAACAGAAATATATTTCAATAAAATGTACATGAATCTATAAACAGAGTCCTTCATTAATGTCTTTACCATTTGATCATTGCCGCATGATTTGTTGTTCTTTAAGGACTTATCGGTTTTCAAAATATCACTTTCTGTAATAAGTAGGTTTAACTCAATGTAACATTTTCATAAAAAGAAGAGATTTGCTACCACTGAAACATCTATTTAAAAGAGACCAGTATGTTCTCTGATCATCTACAAAGACTTAAGAGCTTGTGAATAATTAAATGTATAGACTCTTTAAATTGGCGTTGAACACTTGCTTATATTCTTTACTGCAATGTACACGATTAATATGGATTTGTAGAGCTCTAAGACGCGATCAGTAGTTAATCTAAACGATGATGTCTCTGTTAAAATAATGAAAAGATTACAATAAGGTAATCTACGAGTTTCAAGAAATCCAACAATATTTTTAACTGTAAAACGAACATGCATCATGGAACGTCACTAACAATGACAACGTACGTCTATACTTTAAGGTATTTCCCTTGCTTGGAGATACAATTGCACCCAATATTTCTAGTTTGCTGACATTTTACTCTGCTTGGCACTCGTTGCAAAGCGGAATGTATGTTTTGCAGAGCCCCGACTGGTACTGTGTTAGTATGTATGTCATGTTCCTTAGTCTCCTTGAGTGCTTGGCCATGGCATGGGTATACGGTATGCACTAATCCAGATACATTTATCTGTTTAAAATTTAATGTTTTCATTTTTGTTTTATTTATTTTATAATTTTGTAACTTGGCAGTATGCTATACTAAACCCTTGGCCAAAACAAATGTTAACGTTCCCATGAAATGTTCCTCGAAGACGTATTCTTCATTTCCATGCAGTTATGAATCCTGTAAGTTTTAGGAAGTTGCTGTGTTCCATGGACCAATCGCTGCCTATATGCTGCAGCGTGTTGTTAGTCTTGCAGGTTAGACGCATGCAATAAACATTGTAGACAGATGACGTGGTATACGTCTTGGATGAGCATCGCCAAGTAAACACAATTTTGACCAGAGGTGTATGGATCAGTGTAATTGTCGATATGAAGTATAATGCGAACAATATGAATGGCACCGTGCTGGCATACTATAAGAAGTCAACTTTATGCTAACGAGGGTGTTAATGCATTTGATTACACATATTGGCTTGTTGTACAAAAGCATTCAGGTCATATAATTCAACACTTGTACACTGTAGTAATACAGTGGAGACGACGCGACACAGAAAACTTACAGTCTCAGCATAGCATCACACCGCATAATAGTTACAAGATATGTTCAACACCTCTTTGAAATAATAAGCATGGTCGAGTGTGTGCCTTCCTCGTGCAAATTCATTGTAAGCTCTGACACCCTCTCCAATCATTCACTGTACTCTACCATATTCACCTCAGTTAACGTCTGGTGGACTGAGTAGTGTTGAACCTTAGACCGGGGTGACCATCAGCACGTAAACAATGCTGCCAAATACCTTGACCTAAATGCTGCTTTTAATTCGAATAATAGACTATTAGATAAATAGTGAAAAATATATCTGAACAGTTAAAAATTATAGTTCAAATGTAGACAGTAATTCGGAAGGCTGGAATGCATCGGAAATAGCACACATTGTAAATGTTAATTTCTTCTTTCTCATTCATCTAAGATGATGTCCCAATCATGTACTTATAATTGAAAGAAAATGATACCTATTGATGTACCACCTAGCTTCAAAAATGCATTCAAGCGGGCAGGACGTCGTCGCATGCCATCATATAGGAAGTTCACCCAATCCCCTACGCACCCACACACCCCGGTGTGTAAAATATGAACTTTGTTTATTCTTGGTGAATAGTGAAAATAATGTCAGTCCACTGGATAGCGTACAATGCTTATCTTTCAAAATTTCGCATACACCCACGAAATTGGAGGGGGGAGTATCCATGGGTAAATGATGCTTCAAACATGTTGCGCATAATTACACTTACGATTTACATCAAAGTACTGTTAGATGAAAAACAAACGGAAGAAAAATATATTATATTATACAAAGTAATGTATAAAACAAAGTAATCGACGTGTTATTCGGTGTCATAAGAAACAATAGTTAGACATTACATTTAGAGTAATGTTTTGATATATTATACCCCGTACATGTTAGTAACTAGACCGGTCTATAAAGTGCTATATAGACAACCCTATTCGTTCCTGAATGCAAGTCATGCGCAGCAACGGGTCATTTGGAATATATGCTTCTCGCGCTGCATGCAGACAACTGAGTCACCGTCCCGTAGATTGCACAAAGGCATGGATAATAATAATAATGCTACAAAATATTAGATGATGCTGACGGGCTTCATGGCAATTATTGGACAAGTCACTCACCCCTCCGACCATCCCAGGAGAAAAAAGGTATATGAACTTCAGCTTTGTTTTGGTCCATATATTCTGTTGTGGTGATTGACAGGTCGATAAGATGGTATAAAACCATCACTATGCAAACGTTTTTAAATATGATTCATATCTTGTATTTGTAGGTGCCAGACGACTCAGTAACAACATTGAGAAAGCCAATATTACATTATGGAAGGTTTTCTGGATGTTGATCACTCCTCTCTCTATGTTGGTAGGTGGCTTCGTTTGTCGGGTTTTTGAATCAGGTTTACTGAGTTTATCGATTCATATAGATTTTGATTAACATATTTATTGATGATTTATGTAAACTTTAGTGAAGAGAACACACTTACCATAAATATTGGTATTTATAGACATCTGATCTGACATTTAACCAACACAAACTTATTCTATTTTTTAAATTGTTAGTCACGATTATGTTCAAGTTCTAATAGTTTGCCATATTAATTCCTCTTTTGTGAAACATTTATCATATAAGTATTTGGCATATGTAATGCAGGAATTTTCTTTTCTACAAGATATTTGTCGCACGTAACAACTCATGTGAATCAAACTTTGTGATAGAACTGCGAATTAAGTTTCAAAACTATTTGAAAAAATGCATTCATGCTTCTTAAAATAAACATAAATGTACAAATGTAGATATATGAATAAAGTGATTGAAACTGCAGCTAACTATATGAGTATCATCAGTTAGTATCAAGCTTCAATCTTGCAAGCCTGAAACCAGTAACCTATAGAAACACAACTTATCCTTCCTGAGCAACTGGAGTAGGTGGATTGTGGATCTTGTTTAGTGCAATCCACTTCCTGTTGGAATCCTGGTTCAGATAAAAAGTGTTTCGGGACCATTTCTGCAGGTCAGTTGTGTTTCGTTGTTAATTCTGGGAATGCTGTTTAATGTTTTTAATTATTTATTTTTTTAAAGTAAGACAGAATCTTCATTGCATGTGTTTTCATAGCAATCATATGCTAAACTGAATCTTAAAATAAAGTATTTATTATTGCACTTCATAGGAGACAAGAGAGCGGGAATATTTACATAAATGACGGTGTGGTGTAATTCTAGCGTAAATTGAAATTTTTATGCGAAGTTAAGACTGGGGTATAATTGCAATACTCGTAGTAGGGTATTTTGTACAATGTTGGAATATGCATAGAATTTTGACACAAGTTGATTTGCATTTAATCACCCCCCCCCGCCCGTCCCTAATTGCATCATACATAAATTTCGAGTTGATACCATAGCTTGCTGCCAGTACCATTTTCGTCCATATATATATATATATATATATATATATATATATATATATATATATATATATATATATATATATATATATATATATTGATAATGCTGTCGCACTCTAGAATCTATGCATATCAGTTTGTCTGTATATCTGTCTGTTAATGCATTTAAAGATGAACAAATTGATGAATAGGTTGATGCATGTGATATAGAATACTATGAATGTTATTGAACAACGCTCTTGTTTACTAATTTCAAATGCATATAATCTGCTATTCCTTATTACAGAGGATAAAATGTTCTGTCAAACCAACTGCAGAATAGGTTTCCGCCACATATCAAACAACTGAGGTTGAAGTAAACAATATCGATCATACATTTGAGATGTAGCAAATGCTGACAATATAACCTTAAATATAGTATCTGTAGCCAATGTTTTAAAACTATCTGATGATACATTGTATGGAGTACCTTTTGAAGCAGCATATTAAACGCCTTTATCAGTCTTATTATTCGAAGGGATTTATGTTTGTGTTTTGTTCCATTACATGGAAGTGAGAAAGTCACATAATAAGAATGCTTACCGCATGTTGCCAGTGGATTCTGGCGAGAGATTGAAACACACAATTCGTCCATGCTTAGAGCCTTAATTCTGAATTAATACAGAAGCATAGTTGAAAATTTTTATCCAGTATTGACAAGTTGAAGCATAAGCTAAGAAAATTAAATTTAATATTATTCCTTAAAAATGTTAAGACGGACATGACTGTGTGAAAAATATATGTCATCCTATCTTACAGAGGCTATACAGATAAATACATATTTCATAAATGTTCATAGGCTGCTCGTACACAACATAAGAATTATATGTTATATGGTTATAATGATTATACGGCAACTACTATATATGTATGTATATATATATATATCGAGATAAATATTAGTATCATGCATGCAGATTTACAGGTTAGAGAAATTTAAATTCTTCTACTGAGATTCGAACCTGTGTCCTGGGGTTGCGGAACCCATCGCCGCGCTTGCACGCATCAGCCCATACCTTATCTACTAAGCGCACATCTCCAAATAAGGATGGAATCGAATCGTGGATATATGCAGGCGTGGATAGCAGGCACACTTGCATGTCGAGCCAGTATTTAATTCTCATCTATGTGCACAGTCAGCCCAGATTCCTCTTACAGAAATCAAAGCATATAGAGGTTAATATAGAAAGTTACAAATATAAAGCCGGCAGGGTGGAAAATACGATCCCAAGATCCCACAGGAGGATGCACGATAATATAAATTGAAATTATATATGGAGAAAGAGTATTATCATATAGGTCTGAGAATTTATAATTCTCCCTCTACTGAGATTCCAATCTGGGTCCGCGGTTACGGCACCCATCGCCTTGCCAGCACGCACCAACCCCCATACCTTCTTGACTAAGCGTAGATTCCCCAAAAAGGATGGAACATAGGCGTGCATATAGTCATTCGCGCGTAGCATACTCAATCACATGCCGACCGTAACCCGCGGACCTGTGTTCGAATCTCTGTAGAGTAGAACGAATTAAAAATAATCTAACACTGTATAATAATATTTGTTCTCCATATATAATTTCACTTCCTATTCCAATTTGTATAGATCACGAGACCAGAGGGGATAAATAAAGTTCAAAAAAATATCACAGTTAAATAACAAAATGATACACATTTAAAACGTGTTAAAGTGACTACAATGTTTGCAATGTTCTGATAAGGTAATAAATTACATCACAGAATAAATACAAAGAAACAACATTAAGCAGAAAAATAAATACAACATAAATACAACATAAAAGACTACTAGTTGATCTATAATATTTTGAACATTATAAAAGGCAATACAAATCGAATATACATTGATAACAGCATCATAACATTTAAACTTCTCTCAAATTTCTTTCAAAAAAGGCATGGCAACGACTCAGACAACAACTCAATACACTATGCATTTTTCCAGGACAAGATCTTAGCATGAACAAAAATGGTATAAAAAATGGGAAAAAAGAAATACATGTCATCAGAGATGCAGAGATTGTGTAAAACAAAGGAGATTAATATCTATAACAAACGGAGGAAATCGAAAGATTAGAGAGATCAAAATCAGCAGAAAATTGCACGCGAATGTTGAAAAAAAGCAAACAGATGATTGATGTATTTGAACAAGAAAAACTAAGTTTTATACACAAATGACAATGTTAAATAATATATCATAGATAAATGGGCTTCTGATTTAAAACATTAATCAGCAATGCACATTACCCTTGCACTTGAACTCACTTTTTCGCTCCATTAAGCCACGATATTTCACAAATATTTAACGAGGTACAAATTTACTATACTGACACATATATATCACTGAATAATTTTGAAAACTACACTAAAAACTTTGACAGTGATGAAACAATGAAAAAATACAAATCACAGTGTGACATGAAAATGTGATATGATCAGTTCAACTGGGCAGTGTGGATGTCAACAGCTGGTTGTGGAATTTTATAATGACGTTAGATAGCCAAAAATGTACCAATTACTGCTCCAGAGGGATCAAATTAGTATACAAATTTTACGATTAGTTCCAGATGACAAAATTGCTTCCGGAAAGCAAAATACCCTTACCAGATGATGGTGTGTTCAAGTCAAATAACAGCAGCATTGACTTGACACAATTGAATTTGATCGGTAATAATTTCAAAATTCTACCACGGCATAACTGGAAATACATCAAAGGCAAAAACCAGCACTTGATAGGTAATGGGCCAGACAAAACGACATACAAGTGTATGCCACGAAACCTCAATCGGCTATTGTGTTAACCACTTAGAAACGTAAATATAACAATGGGGCAAGTGCTATTTAGTACTGGCAGCCATAGCCAGCTAATGCTATGAATTCAGTAACAGACAAGAAAGAAACTATACGATGGATACACTTTTTTGAAATGAGGGACAATCTAGATCGAATCAGATCATACATATTATGCATCTTGAGTGCACAGGTTAGAAACATAACATATATTACGCTATCCTTTGCGACGGTATCAGTCACAGTTAAATTGTTGATGGCGCTGCTTATTCTAGGACATCAATGTTACAACTCAGGTGAAAATATGGTAAAGTTCCAACAGTATCTAACAGATTCAAACTTGAAATTGCACAATGCTGTTGGAGGTGACGCTACCTATTTGCTACCGAGTAACATGGTAATGCAAATGTGTAGTACAGAAACAATTTGCAGAAATCCAGTGACCCGTTTAAACGGGGGTTAAACCGTACCATCAATACCGATGTAACCAAGAGAGGTATTCAAAAAGGCTGATATATAACCCGTAAAAATAAGACATAAAACTGTAGCAGAAACACAAGAAGACAAAGTGTTTTTTGAGTTTTGTCAGGAAGCTGTCCACTTTACGGGGGCAATATTCAGCTGTAGAGGAATGTGAAATATAAAATTCTATTCTTTGTTGCTATCCGTTTCATCTGATAGAATTGTTTTATATATTGGATGTTTCAGAATATTTTCTAAATTTTACGGAGTGTCAAACCTATGTCACTCAACGCCATGCTATCAGATTGAGTATAGTCTGTTTCAAATTATCCATTTTTATAACTGAACAGACAAATTAATTGAATTACATGTTGCATGCCTTAAATCTTGAGTAATTTTCGAGTTCTTATAATTTAGTGAGGAACCAGAAAATATATGGTGATCGTCAACTGGACGCCACGAGATACATATGTTGCATTGTTGAATCAATTTTATTCAATATCACTCTATGAGTGACATCAATAATTTAATATCGCTATATGAGTGAAAAGCAATAATACATAGATCCTACTTGCGGATGAAACGAACCTTCTTCATATTTTTGTATAAATTCTGTATTTGTTTATATCTGTGTATAATTTATATACATTGATAGTCCATGGTGATAGATCCATATATCAATCATATTTAGTTATAAGGTCCATAAGTTGATTCTTGTTTGATTAGAGTGTAACAGGATGAAGCCAGGTTGGGATTAGACTTAGCTTAGCAAAGACACCGAGAGGAATTTCGTCAATGAGATGTTTATTTATAATCGAATTGAACGATGAATGAATCAGGCACCATACTCGTGCGCAGAAAGTCCAACAATGGATTTAACAGAATGATGCGCACTGAGTTCGACAACTGATAAAAGGAAATGATATCATTCCTAAATGGAACAAATCAGTACACCGCTACTGTTTTGAATGTATCCTTCATTTGACAGCTAAAATATTGTGAATATAGTTTTAGTATGCTGGTGGAAACAGCTATATTTAAATATGCAATCATCAAACTCCAAAAGATGGAAAAATACCCTTTTGATCTTTGAACTACTCTAATCAGGCTGCTTACTAAATGAACACTCTCCACATCGCTGGTATCAAGTATCTCGTTTGGTGATTTTTCAGTATCACAATTGTATCATTTTATCAACCCCATGTATTTCTAAAGTAAGATTTCAAAATTGTATTTGTATGTTTCAATAGTAAGGTATCGAAATATTATGGACCACCTCTATGAAGAATACAATAGTACCTTCCTGAAATCCAACTCTGAGATATTTCAGTGGAATGATACAACATAAAAGTTTAAATCGCTGGAAAAAGGCAGAAAAGTTGCTCAAATACTGAAGAACGCAAAGATTAAAGCATCATGATAATTTTATGGAGTTGTTGGCAGATGGTTGAACAAAAGAAGGCTTTCTACAGAACTAAAATTTAACAACTGGAGAAACATCAATATTCGATCAAGAGTAACTCACCTCAATCAATGACTAGACTTAATGAATAATGTAATAATGCGTGGGTGGACTTTGGATCATGAAGATGTACATTAGACTGTTAAAAGTAGAATCAATATATTGTCTTCGAAAGCGTTCTTCTTTGTGTTTTAAAGTCGGCTAGTGACACTAATAGTACTATTAAAGGGTAATATATGTGTAAAATCATCAATAAGAAAAATTGTTGTGCTATGCAACTTATGTTGCCCATCTGGATCACAGCGCTTTGTATGCAACGACCAAAAGAATGGAAACAAGTTCGCGCGGGAGGTTGGTCCCTTATTTACCATCTGAAGCAACTCCATATTTCCAATGATTGCGAGAAAATGTGTTTAATGTACTTAGTTTCTCTTTGTGACTTACGTAATACAAACGTTGAAAATACATCCACACAAGGCCGATATTGCTCTGATGAATCATAATGCACCATTATTATTCGCAACAATTTCATAATGCAAGCTTTCTATGGCATTGAGAACTATATTTACTGTAGGTGTAGCATTAGTCGTTTCAATGTTTTCGACTTGCACAAAAATCACTATTTATTTTATAGCCTATGGTAAATATTTTATTCTGTAGTTCCAGAATAGCATGTTCTTTGTTCCCCTAATACGTCACTTCCACATATTTATCAGGGGAAATAATGAATATTCCAACTTTACTGATTGTAACACTTTCGATTCCAATAGATCGTAAACTAAGGAATATAGTTTTATATGAGCTAGGAATTTGTGGTTTTCGGGAATGCAAATAAATATAATTATAAACATTCTTATTTGACCATTAAAAATGGATTATAATTAAAACATTCTCATTGCAATTGTATTTTGCTACCGTTGCTTACGACAGCATTTCTGTGATCTAAGATTGGTGTGTCCGGTACCACATCCTGTTATACTTCTTTTTATTGATCAAGAATGTTAATATACAGGAGACCGAACAGAATAAATATGCACAATACGTTTGATTTGAGGGAGTAAAGCAAATTAACATTGTATATTGCAGAAGAAAACCATTTTAAAATTAAATGTACATTCGAATAAATATTTATTAACTTAGTGCTGCGGTTACTTGCTTTCATCTGTTTCTAACTTTTCCTTCACTTCCCGAGGAATAAATCTATTCAGAATGAAGTTCAGTATGTTCGTATAGCTTCAAATTTTCAATGCAACGATGAAGAGTGGGAATAACATTTCTTATTCGACAAGAGTGTCTATATATACATACACGTCTTAATCAATAACAAACATACATTTATAATATGTATAATATCGTATTCTGCAGGATTTCTTAAACCAAATAGGATATATTTTAACAGTTAACTCCACTTGCATACTACATTTAACACAATTGTGATGTGAAGTCAAGTAATAGTGTTTTTGCAAGAGGAGAAAATAAACATTATTATTCATAATAAATTGTATTACGACCCCGGGTAAGCTGGAAACGTTAGATAGGAATCTGTTGATTCTTCCTTACTAGTCTCCTTAATAGCTGTTTGTTTCCCATGAGTTTCATCTTTGCCAACATACAAACCTTTAGCACCATCGTCCAATCTAATGGCATACAGATGTATTGCGGGCCTCAACAAAATCCCCGATACGAGTATAAGCTGCACTATCTTGAGCTATGCAGAGTGGGGTATTAAACTGCTTGTCTTCTTCGTGGTGAATAGCAACATTTAATTTCATCGAATCTGAGTCCGCAATGGAAGTACTTATTTCTGTCAAAGAGTTATTAAAATCTACAGGTGTTAAGTGGCCATCATTATCCATTGTCCCAACAGTGCTTTCATTCATTACGCAATCGTTCTCAACACTCTTAATGGAACAGACACTTCTCTTTTTCAGCTGATCTACGTTATTCCCAGAAATATCACTGGCAGTTATAAAACTCTCCCTTGTAGATTTATTTATTATCGAGAGCGTGGAAGTACTTACTTCTGTCAAGGAGCCATTAAAATCTACAGGTGTTAAGTAGCCATCATTACTCATTGTCTCAACAGTGCTTTCATTCATTGTGCAATCGTTCTCAACACTCTTAATGGAACAGACACTTTTATTTTTCACCTGATCTATGTTATCCCCAGAAATATCACCGGCATTTATAAAACTCTCCCTTGTAGCTGTATTTGTTATCGAGAGCTTTTCTTGTTGCGAATGTGCAGCTTCCTGTTTGCTTTCATGGAACTCTGTGTGCCGTCTTTCCGCTGGTTCGTCATAAACTGTGTCGTTTCTGTCGTTTCCGAATTGTATGCGTTGCCCGACTTGAGCCAGGATTGCAGAAAGTCTACCCGTCGGTATAGTTGGGAGTTCTCGACGGAACGTTTGAGGATTGAAGCTCTTCTTACGAAGAAGATGAATGTTCTTCCTAATTTCTAGCTTACTATTATCCACTTCAAAGTTTATCTCACTCAGTGAATCGTACAAATTCTCTTCTATGTCATAAGCAGTCTGTTCCTTTGAGAAACACCGCATTCTTGAAGAAGGAGCGAAAAGAAAATGTATTAGAACACATATTAACAAATAGTGTAGATTCGGATTGAGCGTGGCAGCGACTGCCTATGTCAGATGTGAAACTGAGAGCTACAAACCTATGTCAAATGTGAAACGGACAGCTACAGGCGATCCTTGTTGTTAATTTATTGTGTGTAGCACGCTCCTAAGTTAGTAAAATTATATAGCACGTGCCTCGGTTTTAACAAAATTCGAAGAGTCTATATGCATTTATATTGGTTGCTGACGCTGAACTACAGCTACAATGAAATATGCTCTATGCGTTAAAGTGCTATTTGACAACAATGATCAGAGATATTTTTTCCGGTCATTTCTGCAATAAAAGCTACTTTCAGTGCAATTTGTTATTATCTTTTGTTAGCTACTTTCGAAGAGGATGAACACACGTTCGTGACTGTAGTAAGCTACTAGTAATCCGTTGCCTCCACGCTGCATAAAGACAAACGCTACGGTCAATCCGAATTAATTTAAAAAAGACAGTTATTGTTCTCTGTAATATAAAACAAACAATAAATATAAATATTGAGAAAAAATGACCGTTTTCTAAATGTAAAATAATGATGAATTAAAAATAATAATGATTCTAATAAACATGGTAATTTTTTAAATAAACGATAACGGCCTCTCCACTGTCTATCACAATATGAATATATGATAATATATGTCAATAAACAAGAGTAAAGTGATATTGATCAAGGTGTCAATGATCAAATGTTATGTGGTGAACATTACTAGAAGCGTATTTATTAGTTGTTCACGACATTAAATGTAAGCAAAACACACTTGTTTGATGCAGAATGTTAAATCGAATGTCTTAATCTGTAACACCACATTGGATATGGGGACGTAAGCCACTAGATGAAATTTGCTTATGAGGATCTGCCCTTAGTGCAGTCATTATGAATATCTAACTATATCACGAATCCCAATAGCTACAAATTTATAGCTTTGTCCACAGTATAGTTTTAACATGACAGCTTAGGTCTTTGACTTCTGTATTCCTTGAGATTGTTGACAGACATTTTTTGACTGATCTTGTCTAATATAATGTATTGCAGATACTGATTCTATCACAAAATTGAATATTTAGCAAACGGAAAGACAAGTTTTCAAGACACGTGCCTTGAAGACTTTTTGTAATTTATATTAAAATAAATCATCACACGGCGTAATAGATACGTCATTTCATCAATCCATTCCATATGTAAGAATTTAAATGTTATGTTGTAATGCTGAACAGAGATTGGCAAAACAAGTCAAAAATGAAACTGTAACCAGACTACTTATCAGATTAACGTTTTGCGAAGTGGGATCCGGAGATCATAAACCCAGAGATACAGTTTGGTTTAGAATATGAACTCTCAACGAAAAAAAATGATATTTTAATAGCATACTTACAATTTTGCGCTCCGCACCAGGAGGAGAAGAATCATTATGAATATGACTAAGGTCATAGGTACTGCTGCTGTTTGCAATATGACCTCTGAAGCAAATTATATAAGAGATTAATATTGTAGAAAACAGAAATACATCTAAGGGAAAATAGGTTACTAAAAAACCTAAAGGCATGAGGTTTTGTTTTGTATATATCCAACAGATAAATAGAAAGAAAGATAAAAAAATAAATAAAATATCACATTCTACGATAAATAGATCAATAATTAGATAGATGTTGTATGTAGCTAATTAGGCGAGTAAAGAGGGATACACAAATAGAGATGCAATATTCTTATATGTATCCACTGAATACATTTATTCATACATCCAACCACTCAGTCATCGAAGCTAAGCTTCCTACTTCTAACAAACTAATCAAGAAACCAATGAACAAACTATATAGCTAATTAACTGTCTAGCTGCTTTACCCACTAAGTTACTGGATAACTTGCCAACTTACTTGCTCACGTATTTGTCAATTAGCATGTTTTATCACTTGCATAGATAACTTGTTATAAACAATACTTCAAGAAAATAAATTCGTAGGCTTCACTTTGAATCCGTTTTAAAACAACCTTTCTGAAGTATAAACCATGCAGTATTCAAGTGAATTACATACCAAACATTCGGCACGTAAAGTATGTAATCCTTTAGCATTTACAATAATGTAAGTTTGAATATTAATAATAATACATTTTTAATCATTTTGTCACCAAGATATATGAATCAGTATATTATCGACTAAATGTTGTGTTATTTATTCGTGTGGCAAAAGAAATAAAAAGCTCTGTAGAGAAGTCCATACTTTCAAGTATACTATCATCATACAAAATTTCACCTGCTACTGAGAGTGAAGTTGTCCTCACTTTCCTGTCTTTCTCCTGAAGAGTTACGAGAGGAGCTGTAGTTGAGCCACTGCTACCTTCCGCTTTGGTGGGCCCATTGCTACCTTCCCCTTGGCTGACTTCAGTAGTACTGACTAGCAATAAACGTTACAGGAATACAATCAAGACGTGTACATGACTCCGAAAAAGTCAGACTCTAGATACAGATTGATGCCAAGTATAACATTTCTTTGAAAGGATGAATTTCAGATATAAGGTTGTTTAGATAGCGAATTTTTTCTCATCAGTAATGATACAACATATAAAAAGCAATTCGCAACCCGAAAACTCCTAAATCATATAAATAAACTTGAGTTTAAAACTCTTTAATATCAGAAGGTACTCCGATTTGAAAAAAAGACTTGAAAAGTAGAAGAAAAAACAAAACAAGTAGAATGACACATTGGGTGCACCTTCGAGAGAGAATCTCGAGCCAGACTTAGATCTTTCGTAAATATCGGTATACTAGAGCTTTGCGGATTTCAGTGGATGCTGCAGTTGAACTAACTTTTAATAAACCATTTGTATTGCCCAATTGTTCCTTCTGAGTACTTTGTATCAACATTTAGAAATTTTAGTACAATAAAGATTCAAAAAAGAAAAACAACGACAACATAAAACAAACAAATTCAAGCTCAAATGAAATAGATAAGATTGCCCGGCCGTTTATTATTAGTATAATTATCATTATTATTATTATTCGACGTTGATAAAAGCTTTGACATACTTTATACCCACGATGCATTGAAGGACAGCCCAGTAGTTGAATCATTATCAGAGTGAAAGACAATTCTCATTGATTTATTCGACTTCAAGGTCAGTATACCGGAACAAATAAGCCCTCTGCTTAACGTTTCTTCACTCTGCACCTCCATTACCTAGAAACATAATAATGTTTAATAACGGATATTTTTTCGACCTAAAAATGAACAATGTTTGGGTTTCTGTATGCAAAAAGTACCACTGTGTTCTATTTTTGGTCACTCCTTTAATCAGGACACAACAAGATCTTTGACAATGTTGCAGATATAAACATGCGGCACATCTTGGTTCTCGATTAAAGAAATCTTTGAATGTTCTAAATTTGGCCCAAACAGGTTTTAGAGCTGACTCTGAGCCACTTTTAAGACTGTTTTTACAAAAGCACATAAAAGCAACAATTCTTTATAGACGTTTCTTCTTCAGCAAGAAGTCAAACATATCTATAATTTGTTCCTATGTAATACATTGCCTGATTTAACCTTTATAAGACGCTCCCCTCTGCACAAAAGAATGCTAATGACATTAACTGTTGTTTATATTTGTTTGCCTACTGGCTACATAAGACATGTCGCTGGAGCTTAACTTCATTTCCAATCATATTCGAAATTATCGAATACAAAGTTACTACCGTTGTAATAAGTTTGTGTCCGTTAGGTTACCTTTAACTTAAGAACACCCTTATAAAATTACTGTAATCACATTTCTTAAAGAGTTAGTATAATATACAATTCTTTGCATTGGTTCAAGAAAAAAAAAATGAAATTAAATATGGTGCTGCGCATTCTATATGTGCATACATCCATATATTCATTTATTTGTTCATATCTTTATATCTTCTCTTCACAGATATTGCAAAAACACGATTCATTAAAACAGAAGTGAACAAAACACAAATTCCCGACTACCGAACCAAGTGGTATAAGCAACCAGGTAAAGACACAATAGGTGCTTTAACGCTTTCTTGGATTTAAGTAATGCAAGGGAGCTAACTATGAGTTGGTAATATAGTATATTTTATGATCAACAGAGTGCAGTAAAATATGTCAACAGCCACCTCACGGAAATGCACGTCTCCACAAAAGAGGTTTGTTGCTGTAATAAAGGTTCCTTGGTTCACTATATTGTTTTTTTGATACTTTTCCAACTTAGCTGTTTAATATGGGTGATTGCCTAATGCTCGTAACCTTTAGGGTAGATAGGACCGAGTTCGTGTTTGCTAGATAATTTTACTTCTGACAGTAATCATGTATTAGAGATTTTGAGAATACTAAAGCAGAGACTAAGAATTTAGATACTCTTCAGGCCTTTCAACTCAACACATCCATGATAATTCCTACAAAGAAGATGTTTGATAAACTTTCTTGTATGATATTAATAACAAAGAACATGCAAATAAGTATTGCTTAAAGTACACGAAAAAATATAGGTTAGAAACTCATTTATATGCCCTTTAAAAATTGTATTACTGCCACCTACTCTTCCTTTTCTTGGCTCCAATAAGGTCTGCTCTTCTATCTCACATTTGTTTTAGCGGTATAGCCCGGAAGCTTAAAGGTGGGTAAATTGGGGCCGACGGAAATAACAATCCGTTCAGATTGTGTTAAAATTTATAAAATTGCCACACACTGTGTATATAATTTGTGCAAAATGTTTCAAAGAGTGCTGTCCCGTAACCAGTAAAAGTGGTCTCATCTGCATATATTTTGTCTTGTTTATTATTTTATTACTATTTGATTTTTCATTAAAGATTTTACAGAATCAAGATAAGATTAGACAATAATATTAAAATACCTACTTTAAGCCGATATTTGACTTGTAAGGACACGTGTTTACCGATCTAAGCGAAATTTGGCGAATGTGGTCACACTCTCCACATCATCATCTGACTAAATACACGCATCATTTTGATGCAAACCACACTTCTACTACTACGTCATCACCGGCACTTAACCAACCAGATACCGCCATTTAGGTTCGCCCGCTTATTCGAACAGGCGACTGGCTCGGTTTTTATCTCTTTATTTTCTTTAACTTTGATGAGGAATACAATAACTCCTGACTACCAATTTTTAAGCCTGCTTTACGTATAGAAAATATGTGATCATAATATTTAACAATTTAAGGAACAATTCAGGGCAAGTTGCTTGTAAACCGAAATGTCTTCACTTACGTAACAGGGCGTTAGCTCATTTGTTTAACTCCTGGAGATTTGTTCTTGTTGTTATTTTGCTGTTGTTGTCGTCGTCATGTTTGGTTCCTAATTAATATGTGATCATGCCACACTAAATAAAAGTAGCATGATTGGAATGATACAATACCCAAAATTTTAAACACGGCCTCATTTTCTTGCTGATACTCAGACTCAACACCAAATTATAACGCCTGATCGGTCAATGTTAAGACTTTGACCAAAGAAATCCAAGAATCAGTCTGAGTTTCTACATGAGAAGGTATTTATAACATCCAGGCCATGTACATTTTGTAAAACAAATGACCAAGAAAAGGTATAAACATACCTGAATGTGATCTAATGAACAATTAGTCCCATCGTTGTAACCGTCAACATTTAGGGTGAGTGACAGCATGTACCCGTTCAGAACCGTGATGTTCCAGGTGCAGGTTTGGTTTTCCGGGTATCCGGATGCATGATCCGGACCTATCAGTTTCTCAGAGTTCCTATCGAGCGTCCCTCCGCAAACTAGATTTAGAAGATCATCCAAAAATGTAATTATGTTATGAATATCTAAGGATAAAGATGATCTTCTAAATTAAATGTATGGATTGTCTTCTCAATTCGACGTCTTGCTATTGTTATATTACATCAACAACAGTCATGTGTCCACTTCTTCTACATTCGTTGATGTCAATTTATTTGTTGTATACATCAAAATATACACTGAATCATTGTTCCGTTATGTCAATATCTTATCATTCAATAAAGTCAATATATGTACATTATTGGAAGAAAGAAGTTTTTATATCTTCAAGTTTCTGCAACGATTGTAACAATAACCGGTCTAAGGAAATGTAGCTAGGGTATATTCATCAGATATAACATCAATTAAAAATATAACCATTTTCATAATTTATAGAAAAATCGAATGATACAGATAATTATAATATCTTTTATAAAATCACTATGAGATCTAACTAATTTAATTGATGGTCATATATGGAAATCTTCCATATGTCGTTCTTTTTTTTTTTTTTTTTTTTTTCGTGCATTTTGAAGAACAACGCGTGCAAACCCTATTAGTCAGTGCAACGGTACAATAATGTAGCGCTAAAATTAATGAAGAGTTAGTGTCCAAAATTAACGACCGCATTACCTCCCTTGATTTAGATTATGTTTGCTGTCGTGTGACGTTATTCCATAAAGTGCCCACGATCCATACTGTTACTATAGATGTTTGTTGTTGAAACGTTCATATCAAGTGAAAATGACTCTTTGTGTGTGCAGTTTACTGTCACAACTTGCGATCAAAAGCAGATGAAGGGCAAGTATTTTCCTCTTTTTAAATATTTTGACCCTGGAAGGAGCACATAATATAGATCAAGCGATTAAACTGAGTCTTGTAGGGAGATATAATTAAGAGCTTTGAGAGTACCGCCCTTTTGATCTTTTATTCCAAGTATATTGCCAGCGATCAAATCATAACAAAATCCTGAAGCAAGACTTAGAAGCAAATGATGACAACAACTGCCGACGTCCTTAGAAATGATACCGGTGTAGAATGGAGCGAGGGGGAGAGAAAAAATGAATGTAACTTCTCCTTTTTCGTAGGGTACGTGTATTACAAGTGAAAACATATCTTTTTATTTTAACATTCCGGAATAACGATAGGGAAATGAAAGCAACATATATTTAGTAGAACATGGCGAAAGAGGTGCCATTTAGAAAAAAAGGCAAAGATAAGGTTGGGGGGGGGGGAGCATTACACTTCGAAATATATGCAATTTATTCTCACCGAGTTCTTCATAATTTGTTGATAATAGTTTATAAAATTAGGTATTTCATGTACTTATCTTCACTTAGTGACGTTTATGATAACAATGTTAGAAAATATGTCCTCCTGAAAAAGCCGAGATCGCATTTATTAACGCATTGGAATTCACGGTATTTTTGTAAATATTCCCAATTATTGTGATCATTCAATCATGTCTTTTGTCAGCTATAGTGACGGTATTGACTGCAGGTGTGACACTAGTCTTTTCAATATCTTCGATTTACACAAGATCGCTGTACAATTCCTTGTACTATAATGTCTGCTATAGCGAGTTGTTTGCTCATGCCGCACGCTTATGGGGTATGGTGATACCTCCTAGAACTTTAGGTAGGGTGACATTCGTACATGCAATTTTGTGACAACTAACGAATATAATTTTAAAGGACAACGAATATTCGTTTTTCAGGTGTAAATGTATCTCTGGTATACATATGCAAGTATGCATCTGTCTGTATACATATCTGTAGGCATTGCGTGGGTTTAATGTATCAGGCTGTCTATCTCTTAATATGAATGTATGTCTGTATGTATGTGTCTGACTGTGTATCATTTACGGGGGTTTATGTGGTATGAGTACTTATATATATATATATATATATATATATATATATATATATATATATATATATATATACTTCTGCATAATGTCCACTGTGTTACCTCTCCACCATTGTACATTTAGAGGAGCCGATTCGGAATCTATCCTCACTTCGATTTCATTGTTCTTACTTTCAAACATCTCAAGATTAGGAATAAATGCCTGGCCTGGGGATTTCGTGCGTTCACTACTTTCCACAACCTGTAGATAGAAGTCATAAGATAATTAGAATGCTATCAGATTTAAAAACCTACACGCAAAACTGCCTTTCATCCCTCTTTTATACCCCGACACAGTCTAAAACAAGTGAACATTGGAAATAAATAAAGACCAATTCATAAACTTCAAATAAAATGACAGTTCATGTTATCCACCACCACCACTACAACCACTACTATCATCATCGTCATCAACGTCGTCATCTTTTACTTCTTTGTCCTTCAAATTATGATAATTGCATAACTTATAAATCGAATATTATACTAATCTTAATATTGAATCAAAGGATGTATAAGTAATATATATAAAAAAAGATTTTTGTATGTGTTAACTATCTATCTATCTATCTGTATCTCTATCTATCTGTCTGTCTCTCTAGCTATCAATCTATCTATTCATATATCTATCTATCTATCTGCCTATGTTTCAGTATACATGCATGCATGTATATATCTGTCACTGTGCATATCTGTCGGTAATGTGAAGGTTTCACCTATCTGTCTTTCTCTATGTTTTCAATTACGTATGTTTATATCTGTCGCCCCGTTGTTTTCTGGCTGCTTGTGCCTTCTGTGTGTCAGTGCGTCACGATGTGCATAATATTATTTCAGCACTACCAAAACTTACTACAATTCCAAAAGTATTCTTTGTTGACATAAGAAACATCCTAACACGGAATCCTTTGTTGACCTTAATCCTTTTGATGCAGCCTAAGTGACCATTCTCTACCGCCAGTTCAAAGTAACCTCCAGCCTCAGTCTCGCTTCTGGAAGAGCATTCTGCATTTAAAAGTAGGGATTAACCAAAAAACAAAATCTCAATACTATAGGCCTTGAAATATTTTTAAAAAGTCAGCTTGAAATAGCTGACTGGTAAATTCAACTTGCCGTTGTGATATTTGACCACCTTTCCCAAATTATGACAACATACTATCACAACGAAAGTTGAAACATAATGTAGAATAAAATATGGCATGTTTCCTTGAAATCGTGTAATATTTATTTAACTAAAAAAGAACTTTTGTTTTCTTTTTATCTTTGTTTGCATATTAAAGTCATATGCCGATAATTAAGGTTATAATATAGAATAGCACATTTAGATATATATGTAGATGAGAAAAAAGGAACGATTGTAATGAATATATAGTTAGAAGGGCAAATGCAGAGATAAATGAACAGATAGCTGAGAGAGAGAAAGAGAGAGAGAGAGAGAGAGAGAGAGAGAGAGAGAGAGAGAGAGAGAGAGAGAGAGAGATGTGTAGGCAAAATACCTTGTACCGAAAAATTTAACATAACCGAGAACACAACGGTGCTAACTTAATTTTAATAATGTTTTAATATATCAAGTTTCCCCTTTTGTGTTGATACGCTAGCAGACTCGTATCTTCAACTACATCAACACTAATGAAAGCAAGTGTTGACAAATAGATAATGAATATTTATATTTTAACTTATCAGTTACATTTTAATCATAATATTTGTAAGTATACGGAATTCGCCTACTTTTAAGTCATAACCTAGTTATGGGCAGTTTATGAGTAGGCTCCGAAATGTGTCGAGCTTAGAGACTTTCAAAAGTCGGCTAGTCAAAGATTGTTTTGATGCATGCCACCGATTTCAAGACCAATGTGATAATTGTCAATAATATAAGCCATGACATTTCTTTGACAGGTGTATTTGGAAATAAAAGACACCCGTCTCAGATGATTAGCCACCTTGATTTCGTTACAAGCGCGATCGATGTATCGAAACTCTAGCGCCAACAAGCGGGTTTTATCATCTATTGTTTACCTAATAATTACTGGAGACCGATATATACACACTCTTTAGCAAATAATTAAATGAATATAAATAAGTGTTACAAATCATTCAGTTGTAAGTATAAATAAATCATTACAGCATGTCTAGTTTTCAAACAGCATTGACATCAAGATGGAAGTGATACACTGTAACAGTGTCTCATGTGAAATAAATGATTGATAGACGAGTAAAATGCTGGCATTTATGCAATAGAAACATGGTGCACATATAAAGGCTAAATAAAGGTGTTGATATATGTACTGTGGCGAGATCGCAGAGTATAAAACTTGCAGAACATAAAACGTGTGGAACTGAACACGGCCTCTCTTTCTCTCTCTCTCTCTCTCTCTCTCTCTCGTCCGAGCCGAATTTGACTTTGTCCCGGGCGTCGGGCAAGTGGATTTATCATACCCTGTTACGAGTATTAAAGAAATCAATACCTTTATTTTAACTCATTTATTTGTTTAAAGACGTACCTGTTTTATCTTCTAGACATGATAAAACATATATAGTATCCAATTACTGGTTCAAATATGCTGGATATAGTTTAGTACTAAGTTAAATTTTTGCATACGTGTTGAATAAAGGTGTAATTACCCGCCGCCGAAAATATTGTACAGATTTTGAGAAGGCAATTAAAAATGACGACTAATGTTATAATTATTGCTTTTAAAAAATTGGTGAACTTTTGAATTTATTCTTTTGATTAAATTAATCAACTATAAATTTGATCACATGTGAGCGAGTTTCGATTTTTTTATTACCGGTTATTTTCTTTCCTTGTCATCGTTGTAAGAAGAAAAATAAATGAACACCACAACAAGAACGAAATAAAAGAAGACAAATGAAGGTGAAGGTAGCTGGATAGGAGAGGAATGCAAAAGAAGGGAGACACTTCAATCTACTTGCATACATTGATGGATACAAACCGATGTCCAACCGATGCAGTGGCAAATACAAGAGACTGCATGGATTTTTGTTTATTAACGACTATCCGACTAATGACACATACCTTTCTCGTTTGCGGTAACTGGATTTTCTTCTACAAGATAATAAATGCTCAGAAGTAGATGGAAGATATTCATATCTGGTTCAGCGTATATGAATTCGACAAATCTGCAATGATCAATACAGTTGTCAATATTGTATGAATTCAATCAGAGAGAGAGATAGAGGTAAAGAGAGAGAGAGAGAGATACTAGGATGGTATGGTATATGCATTTCTATATTACTAACCTAGTAAATTAATCGAAATTCAAAAATACAAACTTAGTAACTATTATCACAAAATGTGTCCAAGATAATATGTATATGTCTATGTATCGATCAATTTGTAAAAACTAACATACAATTAGCCGTGCGACAATTGTTATACACCACATTTTGTACAAATACATGGACAATAGTAGATTTCAAACATATGTATTTTAGCATGTTTACTGATTTTAAATGATGCCTTTTCTTCCAACAATTTATCTATTTTAACTTGCAGGTGTCATTAGTTGTATAGATACCTTCCTAAAATCAGATACATTTATATATGCACATACATATGTATATAAATATATATATATATATATATATATATATATATATATATATATATATATATATATATATATATATATATATATGCATACATACATATACATATACACATACATACGCACAAGAGAATCATCCATATTTATGTTTGTAGCAAATACGCTTTACTTTGCACTATAAAGATATTACATAGTTTCATATATGCTGAAAAACATCTATCCCAACGTTATTTCGGCCTATATGACCTTCTTTCAGAAAAATTATTCCAAACATAAAATATTTAGTTCCATTTTGACTTAGAAGTAATTATTCTTCTAATCCAAGATAACTCAAGGACATCTGTAAACATATTGACCCCCATGTTTACACAGTCTTCATAATAATCAGTAATAATGACTTTTCTATTAAATCAATCTTTTGCCTACCCCCAACTAACTTATAATGAAGGGAACCTAGTTCCTGAAGTACATTATCAGCAGGACTGGGTAAACTCAATAATAAATGAGTTAGTTGTGATAGTGCCAAGTTTTTTTTTTAATTTTAAAGTTACCATATTAAGATATTTGACCATTTCAAAAGAAGAACATCTAACTTCCCTAACTTTAGTATCATAATTTAATTTCATCTTTTTGTTTAAATCTGCAGAAAACCTGATAATGAAAATGCTACCAACAAAATTCTCCACTGGTCACCAGACGTTTACTCAGAACCGTAAGCCACTGGTCATCAACATTTGACTAAAAAGATCATCAAATGATCATCAGAATTTTGTTCACAAACCTAGGACACTGGTCATCAAAGTTTTACTTAAAATGTCTTCCGCTGGTCATTAACATTAAAACCTTAATCCACTGGTTATCAAAATTTTGCTAACAAAAACACTTAGTTAATAACACTCGTAACTGACATCAACTAAGAAACCAAATCCTTCCATTTACTTCATTAGCTTAACTACATAGAAACCGAGAACCTGGGTTAATAACTTCAGCTTATTCTGAAAAGAGGCGCACAGCCATTCATCATGCTTAGTGTTGAATGTGGTACGCCATCTCTCTAAAACCAATCTTATTTGAATCTATAGAACTATACATTCGTTTTGAGAAAGATAAAGTTTGGGTAGCGCGCTTTGGATTGCCATCTGCCTTACCGGTATAAATAAGGATCAAATGTGGCTATTACAATTGTAGTTTTATAAAGAAGATCCTCAGGGTAAAGGCGTCCTTCTTATACATGTTATTATAATTATTATTATTATTATTATTATTATTATTTCCTTTGCTCCTTTTTGCATCTTCTTCTTCCATCATTATAATCATCATAATCGTCTTTCTTGGAGTAAGATAGTTCAAGCCACCCATATAGATTAAGCATATTCGTCTGTGTAGTGCAGACGAGAAAACGCAGAGTTGGTAGAGTGCTTTTGAAAGAACTAGGCCTTTCTTTCAAATCATTGTAAACCTTCTGGCCACATAAAGACACACGGAGATCATGCACCACAATACTTTTCTCTGAATACACATTTTTGTTGGAAGTTGTTCTTTCCTAGATCATTGCTTTTGTCCATCGTCCCGAGGCATACAAATCCAATCGCGATGTAGCGACATTCAAAGTCTAGGTTAAAAGCAGGCAAAGACCTCAGTCGGAAGAAGTTGCAAAACATGGCGTATTAATCAAAAGTCTAGAAATATAGGGAGCAGTTCTGTCTCGAAGGTGAATATATCACGTCGAAAGAGAAATGTGCAGTCAGGTTGTATTCCAAGACACAAAAGGGACAATATTGAATGCATGCCTTTTGATTCTTGCAGTGAACGTCATCTTGGAATGAAGAAAACTGTGAAGAAGACCAGAAAATTGTATTATTTTGTCGGACTTTAACTGGGAGTGTATTCTCGTATTCCATGCACGCTAAACCTGCGCGTAAAGAAAGTCACCAAGGCAGAAGATAAGAGTTCCTATCCAATTAGTAACGTCAGGACTGACGATGAAAGTTATAGCGGTCAGAACAGAAACTTCTACAGCCTAGTGATCGCTGACAATTTTCCAAACGGCACTAATGTATCTCCGATGTGAAGCCAGAAAGTTACAGTGATCGCAAAGCTGATAGTACGAGACGTTCTCGCTCGTTTAGGAGTCAAGACAAATCCAATGAGCTCAGTGTCGATAGTTCAAGAGTGAACGCTTTTTGCGATGTTTCAACTACTTATAATCGTGAATGACGAGGACGGCATGGCACAAACTAAGTATTAGGATACTAGAGAGCATTCTATCTGCCTTTATTGAAGAATAACGGATACTGGGATTTACACCCGTTACATCCTGCAAAAACGTTTAGCTCAGCAATGTACGGACTCTCCGGTTTCAATCTCAATTACATAATGTTCGGAAGGGAAGCCAATCAAGGTAATAACAATTTGCATGAATGAATGTATCTTTTCGAAAGCCAACTAGACGTTCCCCACGGTTTTGCCACGAATTACTTATAGTATAGCAGAAGCACTAATACGATAGTAGAGTTTGGTGGGCGAGATTTCATACTGGAGATCTCACCTGGCTGTTTTCCCAGGAAAAGAGAATAAGGATTTCTCCAAATGTAAAGACCTAGACCTAATATGAACAATTACAAAAGCCCTAAGAAGCAAAGTACATTCGAAAAGAAGACTGGCTAACATTTTGATTTTTAGAGGCAGAACTCGAAAAACAAACAAATGTTAACATTACCAAAGCCACGGGGCACCACATTTGTTCATTTTATCAATTAACATAAACTTGCGGAGTATTCTAAAATGTAAAATTCTTCGATTTCTTCATAGCATTGTAATTCTATTAGTACTCATCGTCAACACAAATGATTTAATACAGGTCATAAATGAAACTCACTTATTACCTGACATTTTAGTTCACTCTGTGACAGATGCAATCGCTAAATAACAAATGTAAATCGTGGGCCTTGGGGGAATTTAAGCTTAACTTCGCTTCAAACGACACACTGGAATGGGTCTCTTTTCACGTGGAATCCTAGTTTTAGCCAGTACTTTGGAAAGGTAATTTATCCACTTCAAGGAAAGCAAAATGTGGTTTCTCAAGGGTGTAAACTTTGACCTTAACTTGTTTATGTGTACATAAAGAACTTATCCACTGAACTGAAAATTTTTAAAAAACAATGTATGCAGGTATAGCTTCATACGATATACTAGTAGCTAATAGAGATGTTAATGTTTTATAACCGATATTGAAATAATACATAGTAAAAGCCATGCGCTAGGCAAGAGATAACAAATTGAGAATAAATATAAAGAAGACACAGCATATGTTTTACGAATTAGCGCAACATGTATCAAAGCAAAATTATACATGTATTGACACTGGAGGTTAAATAATTGAATCTGCCAAGAAAGTAAAGTTTGTATGAAGTAGAATTGATTTGTTCACAACGTCCTTAAAAGACCACATATAATGCATTTGTATGAGCATTTCCAAGAAAGTAATACTTTTTAAAATGGCCAGACTTTTTATGTAAAATAAAATTATTCTATAGGTTTGTAATACTATTTTCTTTTCACATTTTAAGTAATGTTGTACAGTTAGGGGTAACTCCCTCAGCATCCCCCCCCCCCAAAAAAAAAAAAAAACCAAGTCAGGTTTCTAAGACTCCTATTTAAACCTTAAGATAAAATGTTTGGAATTTTACCAAGAATGATTTTAAACAATTTACACCAACCATGTATATTAAGCATTCTTTTTGTTTTATAAGCTTATGTCTAAACAATTTCATACAGGACTACTTAAAAAGTCGCAAGTTTGGTATATAATTGTGATATAGAAGACAAGAACCAATTGAAAAAACTCAACTGTAATTTCCAACAGCAACAGAAAGAAAAGAAATCTTCACAAAGTTATTCTTGTACTCCTTCCTCCTGCACAAGTGTTTTGGAATGAGCTACATTTAGAATTTAGAATCTGACAGAGTTTTGACAGTGATGAACAATAATATACAAACATATACTAATATTTTAACAGCATGTTATAAATGTTTTAAATTATATCTAAATTGCGACATATTATCTCAGCATTTGCATTTTTAAAGGCTTTTTATACATGCCTTCATGTATGTGTATGTGCAAATAGAAATATGTGTATGGGTCTATTTGAACAGTTGTATAGCTTTACATGTATGTGTCATTACGAGTGTATGCCTTTTCGAGAGTCATGTTCATAGTTGTTGGCAACCATGGTATAATTAAAACGTATACATGTAGTTTGTATCAATTTTTTCAATCTGTCTTAATTACAAAGAAATAATAAGAATTAATTTCATACTACTTGTATCAACCTAAAGAAAGAAAAATAAGAAAGGAAGAAATGAAGAAAGAAGGAATAAAAATGAGGACGATCACCAGGATGATAATATTGAGATATATTCCAATGAAAATACTCCCCTTTTTCTCCTTCTCTATTCTGTTGATGTTGTTATTGTTTTTATTGGTATTATTATTATTATTATTAGTAGTATTAGTATTATTATATTGGATTTTGATCCTTTTTTCATCTTCTTCCATCATTATAATCATTGTAATCATCGTCATCATCATCATCATCATTATCATCATCAATAGGAGCAGGATTTTGTTCTTCTTCTGGAAATTTTGAAATGAATAAATTACTTACCAGTGAGTTTTAGTCTATATATCCAAAATCAATATAGTTTCTCTTGGTATCTGCCGGTCGATATTGAATCAAAGATATACCGCAAACTACTCGCACAATAGGACTAACACAATCGCTTCTCGTGACAGAAAGTAGGTTAGTCATTGTCGCAAAGTTAAAGATTGAATCATTTCCTGTAACTTATTGTATAGACAGAGATTAAAGTATGCATTGCAAATCTAAGGATCAGTATTCGGCTTTTTGTGTCTTTTTTGTGTCTTGGATGAGACGCAAGTAAAATATCTTTCAAAAGTATTTGGCAAGAAGCCGATTTGTGTTTTTCCCACTAACTTATGATAGTATTTTATTAATGCATAACATAAAATGTCCCGATTAGTTTAACCTTGTCATTTTCGTTTCAGCTTTATTTGCTGTTTTATTCTTCCCGCTTCTTTCTCGTATTTTGATGCGTGGAGGCAAACGCTAAAACAATATGTACAATGAGAGAGAGAGAGAGAGAGAGAGGGGGGGGGGTGAGAGTAGTGGCATTAATAAGACAACATTCAGTGATCAGCTGAATAAGTTTAGACCTATCTGTTTGTTTGTGCATGTGCACATACACACATCAGAGATCTTGTTAAGTATAAATCAGTGTGTGCTAGAATAACATAACTTAGTTAAAATGGTTTCAATCCAAACAGACGATGGACATAAGTAAGCTTTATTTAGCGAATTTGTGGTCTCATGATCATAACAAAACAGCTGATATTAAATTTAGGCAAAATTCTAGTTGCAGTGTTTGCATGCAACGGGAAAATATTGGTACTAACGATTCGTCAATTTTTAATAGAGTCTACGTTGATACAGAAGTAAATCTTATATAGTGGGGAAGTCAACAATTATAGTCTTTGAGTGAAACATAATCTACTGTTAACGCTATTATTTAGTGCTCTTGGTATGGCTTAGGAATATTTTGTGAGTGACAATTAGGTGATTTGAGAGCTACTTCTAGCTGGCTTTCGGAGTCACTCATATGCTCTGATATTTTGGGTTACTACAAGCTGACTTGAATATCACGTTTCGATGATCCGATGATTAAGAGAAAAGTATCTCCAAACACCTTTCTATTTTTCAAGGAGTGACTCTTTGCAAATCTCGAGAGTCATTCAAAACTCAAATGACAGTCTTTGTACAAGGATCAAGTCACGCCAACAGTACTATACAGTTTCGAGGCATTCTTTGGCGGTTATAAAGTCAATCCTTTGATTGTCTGAGAAAAACGTCCCCATTTTGGTCGTTAGTGTACTTTTTGATCCTTTTGAAGACGTTCTTCGTGAATCTCAGAAAGTTTCAAAGTAGATCGTACAGGAATAAGAGTCAGGTTCGTATTATTAGAGAGTTGCGCGAAGATGGTTTGATAGCCATAGAAATATAGTTGCACAGTTTGTCGACCAAACTTAAACTATATTTCTATTCACTGCCAGCGGCCGGTGAGGAGTTTAGAAATCTTTGCACTTTATTTATTTATCATTGTTATGATTATGAAGTATACATCAGCTCAGAGAGTTTGGATCATTTTTATATGTGCTTGATAAACACAGTGGAATGTAATAAGAACGTATTTTTAAGAAAACAAAGTCATTTTTAAGTCTAAGCAGTTACAATATTAATATTTTCGCTTCATTTCATCATAAACAAGCTAATTGCAGTTGTCAAAGAAGTATGTTGTGCAAAACGTCTTACAAAGCATATAATCCCTCATTGTAACGTTTCTTTGGCTGTCAGATTTACCAATTACCCCTCATAAAACATCCTACAACGATTCCTAAGTCGTCTGAGTCCGATGGTATTGTCCTCAAGTGTAACGTTCTGTCTGTACATTTTAGTGAACAACGTGTCGCTTATTCTGCTTTATTCAATTTGTAGATTAATATATGAATCACCTATTGTCGTCGAGATCTCGCTCTTTATATGAGATAAGACTACAATCGTAGTCTTACTTTCCACATTGCTTTTATTGATACAAGATGTATTTTGTTCTTTTGTGCATCTTAAAATGTAGTTGGGCCAGGAAACACAGGTATACTACACAAAGTTTTTTTCTTTAGTTGGATTGGTCTTGAAGTTTTGTTGGTCTATACAAAATATTAATCAGAAATAATCTGGGGATATGGGAGGGGTGGGGTGCAATTTACAGGGATGCTGGATCAATTATAAATCACCATACTCGTATATACAAATAAAGTCATTTGTTGCGCAATTTTCTAAGCGGAACATACATATATCTGTACCTCAGAGCCGACAAGGTCCTCATGAGATATGAGGAAATTTGCTTTAGTCTTGGAACACAAATATTTCTACCATCGGGAAATGATATACTGCTTCTATAATGCACCAATCTTCAATATAAAACATTGTACAATATTGACTGTGTTTACAGTTGATTCATATTATTATTTTCTGCATCTCTTCCTTTTAGCTATACAATCGTTTGACTAACCGAAGAGCAGTGGATGATTTATAATATTTGGAACGCCGATGTGACTCAATATAATTTAAACCAACCTTAAACCAATTATTAATTCTATGATAATTAACGAAGATCAACCTACAGTGTAATTCTAAGAGGAGTATATTTCCCCTAGTTTTTAAATGACTCTCTTCTTTCGGTACATTCTGTTTCGCTAATTTACATGTTATGAATATGTCATATTTCAATTGTTCTGGCGAAATGATGATAACATTTGTCATTTTCAACAAAGGCGGGAAGTTAAACATAGCGTCCGGTTTCTCAATCATTATATTAGTAACTTGATTGTGTCAGAGAAGGTAATTGGGACAGTGTAAGAGGTCAAGGAACAATTCATCCTTGCTTGAAGCCAATGATGAATGTTTTGTTTAATTGACATATTAACGTAGACGGCCATTGATCTTAAGATATTTATTTCCATTTCTCTTCAAATACCCCCTCATTTCCTCTCTCATTCTCTCTCTCTCTTTCTCTCTCTCTCTCTCTCTTTCTCTCTCGCACGCACACACACACACACACACACACACACACACACACACACACACACACAGACACACACACACAGAGCTTTGCAATATCCCTCCTCTCCATTTCTCAGGTTAAATTGATTACAAATTCTTCTTCATTTGTACCAAACAACTTAAATTTCAAGCATGATTCTAGTTTGATGGAATATTTTTACTTTAAAATCTCTAACCTACATCTTGATAAGATGAACATTGCCGATTCGATATATATATATATATATATATATATATATATATATATATATATATATATATATATATATATGGATCTTATAATACAGTATCATAGCAGTTTGTTATTTTTATCTGCTAACAAGGTACTGATATAGCGTTATATTTGCCTCATGTTCATATATTCTCGACCCAACATAGTTCGTGCCCTTAACGTGAATTTTAACACGGTCTTTATAATATTGTGAGAATCTATTCAGATAGCCATAGAAAGAGTTTAACAATATCAGCTTAATTTGTTCATCGTCGAACAATGTTTATAAACTCTCTAAATCCTTTGTGAGCTACCGTTTTTCTGAGTTGGTCAAAATTTGTCATTTTACGGAAGCTCACCTATGGTTCGTAGCCCTGTAATAAAGGTCACGTGACGTAAGATTGGAATGTGACAAATATGCCAAAGTGTGGAAATAGATCGCTTATGATGTCTCTGTATTTTAATTAATTGCATTTGTAATATATTTCGTTGCTTTTGTACGCATATTGACATCAATAAAACACATATCAAAAATGATGCAAAAAGTTAAAAAAAACAATTTTTGAAAATATGGCGCGTTTTTTAATTATTTTATTTTTAAGCTATTTTGATATAATTATCGTATTTAAAGATACGCTGAACTTTGAACAGACTTCTTCTTTTTTCTTCAGGCTATGTCACAACAAATGTTTTCCCCCCTACATTACAATAATCCAATAAAGAATTTCATACTGCATAATCTTCCATTTTATTTATATTTCTAACATGATATAAGAAGTGCATGTTACATAAACGAAGTTTCTACATTGCCTTTGTCGTCTGAGAAATCTCTCTCGTGGATTTCCTACTAATAAAAAGGTAAAAAACAACAACATGTGAACATATATATATATATTCTGATGTATTACTATAAGAGCTGTTGGACCTACTGTAAAAAGTAAAATCTTGCATCAATCATTATTACCATTTGAAACACACATTAATTATATGTATTCAAGGCAGTGGTTAGCACTTAATTTACAGTAATAAACGTAGTTAAGTAGGTGTTGAAGCAGAACGGATGCTCCTTATTAGCATATCGACTTTTGTTCGTCTTCAGGTGGTCTTTCCTGATAGGCCCTTTTTAGAGTAAGGTAATCGGTAGCCATGTTAGATGACGAATAACAGCTTTTACTAATGATTTCATAGCGAATACAACGATTTAAATACAATCTTTCAATATCAAAAATAAATTAGAACATATATTGAGAGAGCAGATAAAAACAAGCATATTATCAGTTCTATATTGGTAATTTGTACGTTTTTGTGGGGGGTTTTGTGGTTTTTTCTTCCGGGAGGTGCGTTAGTATTGTACAAGATCAACTGTCCGCTTGTACTTCACACGGGTAAATTTCTGACTGCAGAGGATTAATCGTCTGTTAGTTACCTTACTGACAAAGGTTTATACAGGAGGTTTCTATTCTATGTCAAATTGTTTTTGTTTTTTGACCTCTTTCTAATGTGTATGACGTAAAAATACCTAAGAAAAAAACACTGAAACCAACAATGTAAGTAAAATCAACAAGTAATTTATTTCTAGACAATTTAAGTGAAAATTCAAAAGACACTTACAACGACGTCAATTAAAGTCCAAATAATCCTAAGTGGCTAAGTGTCCTAATCACAAGTCCAAAAATATCTATTTTCCGAATGAATTCTAATATTTTTTAATGTCCTGATGTACCAGTAGTCTTGAATGTCCTGATGTGCCAGTAGTCTGGAATGTCTTGATATGCCTGAACGATGTAATCCAGGATATCTTTCAATAAATTCACAAAACTCCCAAAGTCAGGTATCAATCCTAAATGAGAAAGAGCACTTTAGTAACTCCAATGAATATTTGAAATAAATAATTCCTCTCTCTGAATTTGATGTAAGTTTCGCAACACAACTGTAAACATCTGGTTATTAAAATTATTTTTCATAGACTGACCATTAGAACAAGAATGAAATATTCGTTACCATATTCCCTATATATAAACACAAGCCACCTGACATGATTTTTTAGATAATCATATTCCTACATGACAAAAATCAGTAATTCTGGTGGAAAAAACAATCTAATTGTATCAAAAGCAACCTTGACCTCAAATTCTAACTAAACAACTTGTTTACATCCTGCAAACAAGGACAAAGTTAAATATGTATGACAAAAGTTACATATGTAAACATTATGCATAACACCTCCCCTCATAACGAAAAATAATGGTTTATGCAATAAAGCTTTGTTTTGAATATGCATGATCAAAATTAAATAGAAAAATGTCTTATAAATGACACTCAGCTTAATTACCCAGTAAAGCAATATATTACTACAAGTGAAAGTGCATCTGCGATCACATTGTCGTATCCCCTCTTATGTTTCTGCAGTATTAAGCTCCATCTCATCAATCTCCAATTTTTATCTTTCATTTTGTTGATGAAAGTAAGGGCATTCTAATCACTGTATACAATAACCGGAGAAAGAGCCGTGTTACTTCAAAATGTTGTAAAGCCAATATCAAAGCCAAACATTCATTCTCAATTCTTTAGTGTTTTGAGTGGAATTTGCCAGAATCCTATTAAAAGGTTAAACTTGGTGACATAGTTCGTATTTCCAATTGTATCAATGCAATCATCCATTCTTGGCATTCGAAATGAATCCGTTTTGATGACACTATTGACTTTTCTATAGTCAGTACACATGTGGAATGTGTCTGGATTAGGCACAAGAATACATGGTGAACTCCAGTTACTTTTAATTGGTTCTATAAAAATCATTCTCCAGTAAATATTGAATTTCTTTCTTCAAATATTCCTGTTTGAGAGGATTCATCCTGTAAGGCTGCTGTTTCGCAGGCGTAGAATCTACAATATCAGCGTCATGATAGATTGTATTTGTTCGTGTAGGAACATCAGGAAACAAGTGTTCATTCTCATGTAATAGCTTTCTTAGTTCATTTATTTCCTTTGGTTGTTGTTGTCAAAGTTTCTGGTCATGATTGTTCAATATTTTCGATCGTTGGTTAAACCAGAACCACTACAGTCAGATTATATTCCATCGTTTACGTCCTCACTGTGTGGGACAGGTACAACTAGATTGATTGAATAATTAACTGTGCTATCTCTCTCAAAATACTGCTTTAACATATTTATGTGACAAAGTTGTTTCTGTTTCCTCCTCCCAGGAATGTTAATGATAATGATAATTTATGTCATTTACTTTCTTTTCAACTGTATAAGGACCATAACATTGCGCCCAAAGATGATTTTACGGTATGGGGAAGAGAACCAGAACGTTATCACCACGTTGAAAACTCCTTTCCCGTGTATTTCTGTCATATCTTAATTTCATTTTTGATTGAGTAGTGTGGAGATTAGTTCCTGCTACCTCAAAAGCCTTGACAACTTATATTTGAAATCAGAGACTGTGTCAAAAAGATTAATCTGTGAATCTTCGTATGAAAGAAGTTTCTCTTTCAATAATTCCAATGGGCATTGGACAGTATGTCCAAAATGCAGCTCAAAAGGACTGAAACCCAATCATTTTTCAACTGATTCTCTAACAGCAAACAACACCAAATGACCACCCTCATCCCCATCCTTTCCTGTATCAAAGCAATATGATCGAATCATATTCTTCAACGTCTGATGAAATATTTCCAAAGCTCTATGACTTTCAGGATTATAGGCAGAAAATATAACCTGTTGGATGCCTAATTCATGCACAACTTGTTGGAAATTTCCAGACAAAAAATTTGACCCTGGATCACACTGGGCAGATTTGGGAAGGCCAACAAGCGTAAAGACCTTTACCAAAGTTTTTACAATGGTTTTTGTGCTAATATTCCTCAAAGGAATTTCCTTTGGACAATCAAATTTATTCAAAATCTTGTTTTAAGACTTATTGACTCCTAAATGACCAGCCAAGGGAGTTTCATGGGCTAGACTAAGATTTTCCTGTCAATATGACCTCGGAACTACAATTTGATAGCTCACTGACCACTCGTCATCAGTGGGTACCTCAGGTGGTCTCCATTTTCTCATAAAGACCCCATTTTTTTTACAAAGTAACACACTGGAACTTGTGTGGCTTTAGTTACACTAATAGCCCTCCAAAACAAACAGGAGACCGTAGGATCGTGTTCCTGTTCGACAACGAGTTATTGTCTTTTGTCACCCTGAGTAGGATAGAGGGAATAAGTTGTAACAAGAGGATCACTGTGATCAATACCTTTTGATTCAGCAATATCAGGAGAGAAAGTGACCTCGTATTAAACTGACCAATAAATGTCTCAGTTAAAGGAATAATGTCCTAATCAACATCATTCTCAAAAGCTCTGGTAACTGCACAAACATGATACAAATCAGGGATTTCAATGTCAATAGGATCAACTTTTTGATCCAACCTAGGCTTGTCAGTTACAAGTGGATTAACCACGAACTGATCTCCAGCTAGGTTATTGCCTAATTGATACCTTCTATAGGCAAAGAAGTCACTGTCCCAACAGAAACAGGTCGGGAAACTAAGTCTGATGCCGCATTCACACAATGGAGAGGAACATTTACATAGCCGCACTCTAATCCCTGAATAAGTACACTTTCACTACAAGAAGAATTTTCAGACAAAGATAAAGTGGATGACACAAATCAGTAATTCTAGTAGAAAAACCAGTCTACTTGTAAACAAAAGCAACACTCATCTAGAATTCTAAATACACAACGTGTTTACATCCTACAATCAAGGACAAAGTTAAATATGTATAACAAAAGTTAAATATGTAAACATTATACATAACAACTGTAATCAACACAATGCTAATAAAGCTAATTATTTAATCTACATAGCTTCATAATACACAATATCATCATTTTAACTGATTTAGGACCGCTTCTTTCTTGCCTTCAATTGTATGAATGTCTGAATAATTATAATACAGCTGAGAAAAAAAAAAGGAAAAATGTGATTATGTATTACTGTTACAGTAGTTCACCCATGCTAAGATCAGGTGGACAGTCGGATAAAGTTGTGAAAAAGGTAAGCAATGGGTTTATTATCAGATAAAAATATCCTTCGTAAATGTGTGCCAACATTATTTTAAAGAATTTGGGTGAATAAATAATGTCGATAATTAGTCTCACTTGAGTGTAGTAACATCTGCAATTAGTCTCCATTTAATATATTAATGCCTGTAATTTGTGTCACTCGAGACAGACAATACAAGACAATACCTTATTAAATAAGCTTATATATATATATATGTATATTGTAATCAGAAATAGATCTTTTCTAAATCCAAACTAGTTCTAAATAACTTGCAATTAAGACCTTTAGATGACATATTGATGTTAGCTGCCCAAACTTGTCTGTGCTAATATTTTACTCGTAGTTCTACAGACTTTGTTACCCATTTAACTATCACAAAACTTTGATTTGTCCATACGCACCTATACCAAAATCATCTAATAGAGATTTTACTTCTAGCATTTATTTTGTTGTCATAGGAATTATCACAAAAATGTTTGTATAAGAGAGCATACATATGATAAGACACTTTGTCTTCATAACCACATACTAATCTAACCCAATAGTTTATCATCCGAGTCTTGACTCTAATAATTAAGGAGAATCGACCAAGTTCACAGTATAATATACATAGTAGGGTACATTTTGTGACATTCAGTATACTTCTAAAGAAAGAAAGATGAGTTTGTTCAACTATATCTGATTTTGCAAATCCCCAAATTTCACAAGCATATGTTAAAAAATCGGTATAATGATCTGGTTTAACAGTTTTAGCTGACAATCAATAAGCAAATCTAAATTGTGAATATGCTTTTTAGGTAAATGTATACCTTTATTAGCTATAGAAACTAGCTTTTCATGCCATTGGAGAACTTTCCATTCTTTTGAAATATTAGGCGTAAGTATTAATATTCTTTCTTATATTAAATGTGTATGTGTAATCGTTTTTAGAACCAAATACAATAACTTTTGTTTCCTCTGTATTGATTGTAATTTTCCAGTTATCGCATTATTTACTAAATATATCAAGGTGTTATATATATATATATATATATATATATATATATATATATATATATATATATATATATATATATCTTCTGAGTCTCAAACAATTGAAGACGATCTATTAACTTAAAGCCACAGTCATTTGTCCACTTCTCATACATTTGGCGATGTCAACTTATTTATTGTATACATCAAAATATACACCGAATGATTACTCGGTTATGTCAATATCTTATCATTCAATAAAGTCAATACATGTGATTTATTGGAAAAAGGGGGATTTCTACTTCATTAAGTTCCTGCAACGACTGTAACAATAATCTGCCTAAAAATGTAGCTAAGATATATTTAAATTATCAGATAAAATATTAATTAAATATATAACCATAATCATAATTTATAGAGAAATTTTGAACGATATAGATAATTCCAGTTTTGTTTATAAGATCACTATGAGATCTAATTAGATTTAATCAAAGGACATATGTGGAGGTAATCAATAAGTGAGTTTTTCATTCATTTTGAAGAACAACACGTGTAGCATCAGGGAGGTTGAGCTGACCATAAGCTGTGTCAATCATAGGAAAAAATGGAATCATTATATAGGCCACAATAAATGAAACAACAAAAAAGAAGATAGATGTTCGCGTCGGAAATAGATGGCAAATTGGGAACGCCCGGATGGATTTTCACGAGCGGAATAAATTTCATCTGAAAAAAGCAGTAAGTTATATCAAACATGCAGGTGGGAAAGAACAAATACGCGTGGTTTTTACTTGCAACAACGGAAAATGTGTGAAAAAGTGTATGAATGAGTTGTGTGGTAGGCACGCAGAGAAATAAAAACGGGCAGGAGGAATAACATATGCCTGTACCTGTTGTGGAACAGGAATACAAGTATTTTACGCAGTTTGTGTGAAATGCGGAGACTGCGGGGTAAGGTCAAGAATACTTCAAGCCAATAGAAGGTTATTAAAAATTAAATCTGACAACACATCAAGTATAAAGAAATAGGTGCAATTTTCCAATCAATTAAAAATTAAATCTGACAACACATCAAGTATAAAAAATAGGTGCCATTTTCCTGGCAATTAATTTTTATCTAGAGAAAAGTGCTGCGCTTTTTACTCAACAATATGACGCACAGAGCACGTACAACAGAGCGTCAGGGCGAGAGCTATTTGCAGAGAATACGAGGTGCTAACCAGAGTGCGACCATACTACCCAAGGAGTGGCACATAGTTGGATGATCTAGAGGATAAACTTGGCCAGCTGAAAAAAGCGATCGCCGTTATTTCAAAATATGAAGAAAAAAAAAGAAATAGAGTTAAAGGCAATGTAGGGGGTACAAAACAGGGAGCTTAAAGTAAAACAGTTGGAAAGGCAGATTGAAACAAAGGCGATTCCCCATCAGGCACGAATTCTCAAATGCCTGTGGAGGAGCTGTATCTCCGTTTTCGAGAGGCTAAAGTAAAATGTAAGGCTGATGGGGCTTAACATGCATTTGGCACGTTTCGAACTGATCGTGAAGATCGGCTGAGAGAGCGTGGAGGTGAGCTTGATCCTAGATAGCCAGATGGATGACGCCCGCCCACTGATGATACTCAATATGTTGCCCGTGGGTAAGGAATACATTATAAAAATACAGTTTATACACCAGAAAGGGAAGCAATGGTTGTAACGGACACATTTGACCCACTATGGAGGAAGTGAGAAGGGCGGGGGGGGGGGGGGGGCTGGTCGAAATCGTGATAATCGAGCGAGAAACAAAGCCTAGGCTTCGATAAAATTTACAACCAAAATATATATCCAGTGGTTGTGGTGGTATGCGGCCTTCATGAGGTAAACGAACCAAGACCCGAATACCTAGTCCCGCTTAGAATTGGATAGTTAGACTTCGTTGCACAGCGCCTGATTGAGCATTTTACAAGTATAGAAAGTATAAATGGCTTAATACAAGTGCGAAAGAGAGCAGTAGAGTGGCGGAGCAAGTAGCACACGAAAAAGGAACAGCCATCGACGATGTAGCTCGACTGGGAACAATATTAAAGCGCCCAATTATCTTGAAAAACTTTGCTGTCGGAAACATTTATAATATTCATCATTGAGGAAATTATAGAATGGACAGATTCAGCCCAGTAAACCTATAGTCAACAACATCCACATTAGAATGTCTCTATTTCGCAGAACTCTGAAAGACTGAGCTTTATGAGGGTGATGTTTGGAAATGTAGAGAGGAAACAAGTAAAACCACGTCGACTGCTATCTAGATTCTTGGAGGAAGCAACATAAAAGTCAACACCGCTCTCAAAGAGCTGTATGTGCTGGCGGACGGAAGATGCTTTAGGATGTAAACAAAATTGAGCAGAGTGGTAATGTCTGCAGAAAATATATCGTCTCGGCATTCAAGAAGAAAAACTTGCGAATTCGGTTTTTAGTTCTTCCACAGTCTCAGCTAGGGCAGCAGAAGACAGAAACAGTTGAAAGCCTACGCCAGCATCTTTCCAAAATAATATCCAAAGGTTGTGCGTTGAATATGGGCGTGGGGGCCTTTGGAACAGATACAAAGGCAAATGCGTAAGCGATGCTGTAAGCCTACATATGGATGCATGCTACGTTGGCAGCTTTTGGGTATGGGTGAGTGCGTATCTTACTTTAAACGGTTCGTCCACCCACGTCACGGAATGACAAGGGTAGCAATTAATCGGAGAGCTTTCAAAATTAGACCTATCAGGATTTGCACATCGGGTTGTTCGTGACTGGTTTGGCCTTCATTTTCCAAATTCAGCTCCTGGAGAGGCAACCAGAAATAACTGTAGCTGGGCTTCTGCGGTTTGTGTTGGATACCAGAGTGCTCAGGCATTTTCACCTAGCTGAGACCATAATTTCCTTTAAAATAGAGATGAAAGTTTGGCTGCCGGATAGCAAGGAACTGGATATAATTATTATTGCTAAGTTTACAACTGGTAGCGCGAACGACTGCAAGCACAGGACCCGCCGGATAATTACAGCCGAGAGCGAGCTGAAATATCTCGTGCAAAGCTGCAGGAAGCCAATGCTCTGGTAGGCTGCGACAATGCCCCGCTGGGCCACGTTATTACATTCTCTAATGAGTCGCAGCCGCAGTACAGGCACCTTCGAGCATCAATGCTTGGATATGTGAACATAAACTTTATCAGCATGCTGCAGAGATTCAAAAAAGAGCAGCACGGGTAGCGACCGACTCGATTAATATCGCACCGGCGGATCGAGAAAAGCTGAAAGTTGTAAAAGCCTACTACGTTTAACTGCCCTTTTTACTGTGAATGCTATTTTCCAGCTAACACAGAACGTTTTTACAACGTTACTGTACGGTTGTGATTTGGTTACGTGGAGACATAACGTTCTATCAACGTTGCTAAAACGTTGCACGTGAACATTCTTATTTGTCCTAGCTGTCTCGAAAATACAGAAAATTACAAATAGCGTGTATATGCATTGATCATACCAGTGTGTAGCAACAAATAGAGTCATTTTTAAAAAGATAATATGCAACGTTTTTACAACGTTGTACCGATGTTGTGCTTAGCATTACATTATACCGGTAACAATCACTTTTTCGTATTTTGTTTATATTATTTACAAAAGAAATAACTAAAAGAAGATTGCATTTTTTGTCAAAAAGATTTTATTCCTCAGCTTTTATAATTGCAGATATGAAGTACGATTATTGCTTTATTATTATTTTACGAATCTACGAACCGAGGTTTGCAGCTCTTCCTGTACCGGGAAGATACTATCAGTGACTGAAACGTGGAAATATTTGTTTTGAACCGTCAAGGTATGAACTTTAACTATTTAATCTATCATTCGCATTTTAGTTGCAGAAAGAGACGTTTCTATTGTGAAAGGGAGATTCCTTTTTGGCTGATTGTTACATCATGTCTACGGACGCTTTCTTGCACATGTGAACACCATGATGCATGGGAGGCGGTGCAATTTTCAAACAAAGAAAACGAGGTTTATTATCCACAGTCTAGGCATAACATGATATAAAGGTTTGGCGTATTTCTCTGACCTTTATCTGACTTGTATTAAATACATTATATTGACACACTGGGCTATTTTGCAAAGAAAAAAGCGAGGATGGGGATGGATTTCAGTGGCAAAAATGCCTCGAGGTAACGTTTTTGAACTGCGCATAAGCTTAGATCAAGAGCGTAAAATTTATCATTCTTGATCAAAATATTTTTAAAAAATCAAGTGTAATAAAAAGAAATAAATTAAAGCAAAATTGAAAGGAATAGCTATGTTTAGACAGATGTATACAAATTCATATGCTTCAATGCAAAAAAGAAAAAAGAAAATGCACATTAAAAGGTAATTAAATATTGATAATTACGAACACGAATTAGCCGCATTATAGTTGGTGGTAAATAATCCAATACTGGCATTTTATCACCGATAATTATTTACATGAGCGTTTTGTGAGTAATAAACACGGCATACCTGAATAACACATGTTATGTGCTATAAAGTCTATTCGCAAAAAAATAACATAGAAAAACTAGGTCTGGAAGAAAGAGGGGGGGGTGTGTGTTAAGATGCATCCTTGCAGATTGACACACATTTTTAGACACTATTGCAGAATATTAAACCAAATGTGCAAAAATTGCACATCACGTTTGCAATCCCTACTTTTTCTTATTTGCTTAATTTCATCTATATTTCCAATTTTCCCCTCTTCTTCAAATGGATGATGGTATTTCCCCCCAAAATGTTATTTTTTAGAATAGACTATGTTAAGCACTACACAACATTTCTTATAGCCCGCGTAAAAAACAAGGGTGGTACATCGCTTCCATGTTGGATTGCAAAGTGTGTTCAGATTGTAATTCATGCGTTATGATGTATTGATGTTCTACCCACCTATTGGCAATACCCTAGCAATCGGAAATTACTCTCTAATCTGGCTACCTTTTTGTGCCGGAATCCATGGAAAATCTGTGTTTGCCTTATCGTTTTACAGGATGGGTTTATTTTAAATTATATATTCCATAAATACGTGAAGAAGCAAAAGAATCGATTATTGTATACATGGTCTTGTTATTTAAAAAAAGTCGATACCGCAAAATGATCATGGTGAGGAGCAATCAGCTGAAAATTGCCCTAGATTTTTAAAGTAGATTTAAAATTAACCTCTTTAAAACAAATGTAAAAATTATAAAGTAAGAAACTAAGAACAATTTTGTATGGGATTCTTTCAATTTGAACATATAAGTCAATTGATATTACGTAATTTACAAATTACCAAATCTATAAGTACTGTAACTTAAATTACACATGTCAGATTTCCATGAATATTTTTTTCATAATATATATATATATATATATATATATATATATATATATATATATATATATATATATATATATATATATATATATATATATATACAGGGCCATCATAAGGGGCGGGCGATACGGGCGACCGTCCGGATCAGCATTTCGCGGAGTTTACGGTATTTTTTGCGAGTTGGGGGCGCCGACAGAGACGCTCTCTTAATACAAACAATTACGCTTTTCACCATAGAAACATGTGAAAAATTTCATTTACATTATTATGCCACATTTTGCTGTTGAGTCGTCCGCAATATTAATGTAATATTAGTTATGTTTTCAGCCTTGTTAGCTCTACCGGTCGTAGATTAGAAGAGCGTATGGGATGGTCCGTCCATCCGTTAACACTAGTTTGTTACCACTACTCCTCCTAAACTAACTGGAGGATTGTCACGAACAGATTTGGCCTAAGATTTATCTGCATACTTTGGAATGGACAGTTGTTGCTGTTGTTGTTGTCGTGGGTTTAACGCCATTTTTCAGCACATTATAGGCTATAAATGACGACCAGTATAATTGGTTGTGCAAGAACACGGGAAAACTCTGGAAGAACCACCTACCGACGGGAAGCTAATGGCAAGCTTTCTCACATACCAACGTTGGCCGATCTGAGACTCGAACCCACGCGAACATAGGTGAGATGTGTGAGTAATATGTAAAGGAGAGCGCCTTAGACCACTCGGCCACCCGGGGCCCCGGTATGTACACAGGTATTTTGATCAAAAAAGTATCCTTAGTATTTTTTTTTTTTTTTTTTGGGGGGGGGGTGGGTTTGTTTTAGATTTTAACTAATTTGCGGGAATTATAACGCATCACTGCTTTCCAAGTGCGCACATTTTTTGAAAGTTTACATTATTTGCGCACTTGCGAGCCATGGGATCTTATCGTTTCTTTTTCTTGATGGATGTTCAAATGACTTATGATGTTTAGTTTATCCATAATGAAAATGGTGCCGATTTGACATCCAATATGGCAACAATGACAGCTATCTTGAAAATTTTGCTATCGCTACTCCTCCTAGATGGATGGTCATATTGACATTTTTGTTATGTTTAATTGTAGATTTTGGACTTTTTTGCCAGCAGTATGTGTTTCAGAGACACAAGTAACTTTCATTCTTCCAAGTTTTCTATATAGGTTTTGAATGTTGTCAAGATCATGAAGGAACGTTATATTATGACATTAAACAACAACGTTGTAGCAACATTTCATCAAGTTCACCAAATCACGTTGTCACAATGTTATAAAAACAACGTTGCCACAACTTTAAAACAACGTTGCTGCAACGCTGTGGCAACGTTGAATTGTTAGCTGGGTTACTTCTGGAATGCGATGTTCACAAAGAGCGATTCCAAACTGTTCTAAACAAGAACTGTGTACGTGGGAAGCGGCGTGTTAAGGAAGAAAGAATTTTGTTGCATAGTGACGATACGGCGCATGTACCCAAACCTGTTTATTGGAATTCGAAGAGCGACGTGAAAGATTCCGCCGCGCCTAATGCAAACCATGCGTTATCCTCGAATATTGTTTCCTACCTTAATGGTGGCGAAGGATCGGGAAAACCACACGGGCATATAATCCCTTTAAGACGCGAGGGTCTGCATTTCATAATGTAATTAATGGACCCCAACACATGGGCTCACAAACGAAATGCGCGACAGAGATGTTAATGCACAAACCTGTGATAGTTTCTTTCACTGGAATAGCTGCCGATGGGCGACTGGAGTCCAGAGTATATGGTCAAAACATTATTACGCAAATTATTATTTGAGATGAAATCTGCACTGTTTTCTCCGCGTGCTGAAAGGATTTTCTTGATTGGCTTTAAATGCAAAATACCCAGGTAATCTGATGGGGGAACCAGGGCCAGCAGCCACTAATTGACTGATAGTCGCCTCACGACTAAATGAAAGAGCACGCGAACTACTACCAAAGATGGAGGAAAATCGCCGAACCAAAGAGGAAGCCCTTAAAACCCTAAGAAAGGAACTGCGTCTCAAAACAGACAAAATACAGTGGAGAATGAGAAGGGTCATTCCTATACGCCTCGTCTGTGACGACTTTCAGAAAAGATGGACCCCATTAAGGCTATTTTTTTTCGTTGTTTCTCTCTTAACTGTAGGGTCCAGCAGCTGTTGTTCCAGCACCATAAAAAGCACTTTCCGGATACTCAGATCCCACTGTTATACCGCCAGCAGGACACACGAAGCGAAATATATATGTGACAATACCTGGAACTAAAACGTCTGATATTTTTGCAGTGAATAATATGGTACGGGCATCATGAGGTCCTCAAGGTTATTCGACAGAAGAGTTTTTCTTACATGCGGACAGATGAGAAAAAAGGTCTAAAGATGGATGGATAACATGAGATATTTCTTAAGGTGCACACAGTGCTCAGACTAAAATCAAAGCAAAATAATCTCTGCGCCGCATGCAAAATAGGAATACTCTGGTCCTTCGAGCATCAAAACGCGCAGCAGTTTAGAGTAGACCACTTGGACAAGAAGCAAGAGGCATTAGATGGGAAATGTGAAATTTACCTGTTTTGGATTCCAACCGCGGGAGGGGGACCGTACTACTTTGACCCGCAACGTTTCAAGATAGTGGTTTTGACCTTAACCACGTGTAACGTTGGAACGAAGACTGAGGACCTGGTCCGGTGGCAATTGTTTGTCAGAGGTTGCAATTTGCAGCGCGCTATACACAATCGCGCGGTTACGCCCAGCATGGCTGGTGCTAAGCTAATAATATGGTACAGACGAGCCGGTCTTAGAAACCGCACGCTCTAGCCGGTAAATCTTAAATCTTAAAGGACCATACAGGGTCGATAGCACGGCGTTGTCCTCCTTCCAGCTCTCCCGGTGCATATCGGTACCACACTATGATGTCTGAGGGCAGGCGTTTCTCCTGCAGAGCGATTAGCCGCTTCAATGTTGTTGCAGGCATAGACCGCATAGACGTGGCGTTAATGACATCAATAGGTATTGTGTGTGTGAGCTGCGTTAACTCACCTCACAAGACCAGCTTCTTGAGCCACGATAAACCCACTGTGGGCTGCGCTTTACAGTTGTGCTCTCAAATGAAAACAATATATCCTGGGGTACTGATGCCAAAACAGCCTCTCGTCCAGAATACGTTTGAACCTGACAAAAATGTCCTTCTCCATACCCGCACGTTGAGACACAGCGCCCATACACTTCCGGCCCGGGACGACCTGCAGCAGCTTGGGCGCCACTTGAGCGATCCCCGCTTATAGATACGTGCCAAAGCGTTGACGACCTTAGGAGCCTCCTTTTTGGTTAGTGGATCAGCCTCCTTTTAACGGCTGGCGACATCAAAAAACGCTCAGCTAGTACTTCTATCTGTATGTCCCGACCTTTTCCTGCGACAGAAATAAGAAATCGGCCTGGTCATTCTCATTAGGGATTGAAACATCACATTGAATTACGGGAATTTCGCGCGGTGCCGGCATGTAAATATGCCGCATGACCTGTCTCTTGAGCTACGCCAATGCAAGATCTCGTGAGAATTTGGCGGCTTATGTCAGATTTTTTATATAGTTGCCATGCTAACTCTAACTCTAGAAATATTTTGAAAGTACTTGTAAGCCACGAAACCCACAACGGTGAGACCCCCGACAAAAATATCGTTTCATATGTTTGCTGTTCGCGTGTGGGTGCGTACAATTTACAAAACTTGGGCTCATCGCCAATTCCGTTTGCGCTACCAGCGCCCGTGTTTCCTGTCGTTTCGGTGATTCCAGGTTTTGCACCGGTCACCTCATAGTGCTCGAGCGGAGCTTCGTCGCCACGCGGGTAAGCCAATTCGGAATGATGCTCTGCGAAGCCTCAGTGCAATCATTTATTCTCAGCGTGTCCCTAAATGAGTCTTTGCAGTAGAAGAGGGCTATCCAGGAGGTCTGCTCGGGGAAACGGCATTGTGTTTTTGTGTTATGACCCACACGCTAATGCCGGCAGGGCAGTTATTACAAGCCAGCTTAGCAAGGGCCGTGTCCTTATGCCCGACCCCAGAAAGAAAGGCACAATCGTCATAGAAAAGTGGTTGTTTAAGTCGTTTCGGCACAATTTTTAGCGAGCTCTTAGGGTTGACTAAAACTACTCCCGTTTCTGTTTTGCCTCGTTGAGGCGTATGGTCGTGCAGATAATGATGATAAAATCGAAGTGGCCTTTAAATACCGATTCGAGAAGTTCGCATGGAAACACACTCTTTCCACAGCCGTGAGGTCAACGATCATAATGCAATGTGACTGTAAGTTAAAAAAAACCCACATGTCTGGCACGAACTGGCTATTTTGTATATTCAGCTGTGCGCGCTTCCATCATGATTTATATGGACGCGTTTAACACTCCGGCAGCCCTCGCTCGCGTTTTTGATGCGCCTTTCTGATCCATGGAGAATGTGGTATTCCGTTGACCTCATGTCGATGACAAGGGCAAACTTGTTTTTGGCAGAATGCACCAGAATGCTGGTAAAGCGCCCGCCCATGGGCATATATCTGGTTTTGGACGCCCACTATTGTCACCGATACTTTGATGATAAGGGGGTTGTAAAACTACTCAGTATCGCGTGCCAAATCAGCGCCTTGCGTAGCGTCTAAGAAGAGCATAACTAGTGTCTTCATACTTTTCTCGGGAGCGTTGAGGTTGATATTAAACACAATGTCGCTCCTCTTCCACACACTGTCGCCGTACTCTGGTGCCACTTTTATCATGCGTGCGAGATCTGTGGGTCACGACGTCGAACTCCAACGAGATACCGCTGATGGTGTAACTCGCCCCATTATTAGCGCTCCAAACCACCCCAGCTGAAGTCGTTATAAAAGGATAATGCAAAATTGTGGATTTTTAACGGTCAAAATTTAAATGTTTACAATTTCCTTCGAACTTATATATCTACTGCTTAATTGTTTTCAAAATATCGTTGGCGTTTGCAAATATTGCACGCTGGCGCGATTAATTACAGAAAATAGCTCGAAAATGATCGTTACCTCCATTTTGTTTCTACTTTTGCATATTTATTTACAGGTTTCCAGTTAATGTTGAGTTTATTCCTTAAATCCGCATTTAAAGGAAGGATATTTTTTGAAAATTTTATATGGTCAGCCTGAAATAACTTTTGTATTCCATGTTAGTTTATTTTTTCCTCCTTAAATTGTTCATGAAGTATCAATTTCTCACAGGAAAAAGCTGTGGTTTTTCCATTACCGTATTAGTCAGAAAGCTGATGAATGTTATATTAAAGAAATTATTGAATTTAATAATGTAATCACATATGTTTGTTTGTCAGATTGTCTCTACATCTTTGGTATACAAATCTAATTGGCTTTGCTCGCTTGTCTCTATCATGCATGTTACACCCGCTATATGTGTTGGCGTCGGGGATGATAACAAGAATATAATATCTAGCTATTAGAATTTAATTATCCCATGACACTTTTGCATTGTTTTATTTATATATGTATTCATTGTTTTAATGTTTTCTCTCAGTTTAGAACAAGTAATGTACCATAAGAGATCTAAAAAAAAAATGCTGTTCGCTATTGACTTTGGGACTCCGACATGAGGAATACATTATGCCACGCTTTCGATGAACAAGATAACCAACTTTACTTTGATTACTGGTTATTATGAGACTCGTCTATTAATCCAGTTTTCTTTAATATTGCTATCTTACTCACCGGTCTCGATTGTTCTCGTGAAGCCAACCGTTCAGTCGAGCTGTAGACAGCATGAACGCACCTTGTTCAGACTGAATATTCGCTTCTGTCTTGGCATTCTGAACCGTTTCGATCATGCCTATTGCATTACCCATCAACCTGCATCCGTTAGGAGTCAAACGGGAACAAATGATAACTGTTTAATTATTAAGTTAGTGTTTAAAATCAGAATAGTACCCGTGTGCCTTTTTAGTGCCTCACCATTGCAGTCTACATTGGATGGTATAGAAGGATTAAAATTCACAAATCACTGTTTGTGGGTCCGGCAGACTATCCACTGAGCCATTGCTACTCTCAGCCAAATTTCAGCAGAGGTTAATAACTAAATACTCTATACTGATAGGTGGAACAACGGAAGTCAGAAAACATTACTAAAAATATAAAAATATAAAGAATATAATAATAAAATAAATCATAAATAATCTAAAACGTTGATTTTGGAATTAAGAAAATAAGTCTTTATACATCGTTACTTTGGTTTGAATTTAGACCCGTAGGTTCACAGAACCAATCGCCAATGTTTTGAATAATAACTATATAATGATGTCAACAAGCAACATTATCTCGTATAGGGCGAGAATTATGTTATGCATTGTGCACAATATTATTAAGCATAACATTGATTACAAATTTGTTAATAATTTTTATTTTTATTAGTCCTTTCATGGTGTGAAAAAAGATTTTATTGAACGAGAGATTGGTATGATGCATATATTATTTACCCAAAGACCATGTATTTTCTGGAAAAACAAATGTACATTTTTTAGATCTATTATTCTCACAAATACGATAATATTAGTACGAACTATTGATAAGGAAATAAATCTGTTCCAATTGTATGGTGCATTGTACTGTAAAATTGTGTTAGTTTACTATACACCATTGTAGATTGATAATACCAGAATATTAGTATGACCATGTAAACCATTAGAGAGTACTACTGTTGTAAATTTGACAATACTAGATATTCCAGTACTGTAACAGCAAAGACACTGGAGATCCAGAAATATGTTATGACGAGAGTCACTATTGCCAGTGCCAAAATACATGTAATGCCATGTTGAAAATATTAAAGCATTAGTATTTTAACTCAATACTAGATTTGCCAGTATTGCAAAACCATAATTGTTTTTTAAGTAGAGTCAATTATAATATTACAAAAGTACCCGTATTGTTATGACAATGATAGATCGCCGGTAGTGTAACAATATAAATATTGGATATACCAGTATAGCAAATGCGACATTACTAGATATTGCAGTATTGGAATTTCAGAAATACCGAAGCACCAAAATGATATTATTTTGCTTCATTTCTTTGACTCTGTTTACCTCACATGGTATTAACGAAAAAGATATTTTAAAATAATTGGGTTCTCATTATATTTTGAATATTCTGCTGACATAGGGAATTACTTGCATTGCTATTGCTATGGTTATAATTTTTCATTTTTAAGTATTTACAAGTATTTACAACATGTGTTGTCTCTATCCAAGCTACTTGTTTGTCTTGATACTAATTTCATTTAACAAGGACATTATCGGCAATTTTGATAGATTTTTGTATTTATTTTCAATAATTAAGTATTGGCAGCATACATCGTACATTTGCGAATGCATATCTTTATCTTCTTAATAATAAATTTAATGAAATAAAGGGAGTATGGACAATATTGATTAATCTCATTTTTCACTTTGAATTTACATATTGAGGCACTGACAATATTGATAGTATTCTTTTCAGAAATATTTGATTGTTCTGAAAAGGGCCGTTTTTGCCATCTTGTATACCCTCTGGTATACACATTATACGTGTGTACTACTCTGATTTTTACTGCATCCTCTCTGCTTCTCCCAAACCGGACCTGCCACATCATCTCGACCACGTAACTGGACGGCATCTCTTGGCAGACACCCTTCTTCCTAAACCTTTGCTTGGCCCAAAACAAGTAAACATACTGTATACGAACACCAGTGGCAGGGTCAAGCAAAATGTACGTCTGATTATTATTAATGCCGTGCTGGTAGAAGCCTTCAAGACTTGTGTAAGCCCTCCGTTTGGTATACTGGATGCTGCTGCCTGGTCGGGCAATATATCTGATAATAGGAAGAAGTGTTCCAGCGTCTCTTTTGTCCATCAGTTACAGGTATTCCATATTCGGCTGAATGGAAATATTCACAACGCCAAACACATATATCTATCTATCTATCTATCTATCTATCTATCTATCTATCTATCTATCTATCTGGTAGATACAAAACACGTGTCTGATATACTGATCCCTCCTATAACACTACTCTTCTGCAGTTATCAATTTGTTACAATACTAGTCGGCATATTCCACAATACTGAAAATTATTTATAATACTGATGGACTCTCATTGTTTCTTCGGTATTTACTAGTATACTTATATTGACAATACTGGATTTCCAGTGTTGTTATTCGGTATGACGTGTATGACTAGACCAAACTGTTGTTTCCAGTAGTTTTGGAACAAAAAAGAAAAAGTTTTAGGATCCAGTATCGTTAATAATAGTGGTACATCCAATATCGTCAATAATAGTGGTACATGCATTATTGACAATAATAGTGGTACATATAGTATCGTCAGTAATATTGGTACATCCAATATCATCAATATCATCAAAAATAGTGGTACATCCAGTATCGTCAATAATAGTGTACGTTCCAAAATGTGTAACATTTCACGTGGTTCCGTGTTGTTTGTGTGTGAGTGCATCGATGTTTGTCTTTTTTGTGATTAATTGTAGAACACGAGTTTGACATATAGCGTTGCTTTTATTTCAAATAATTCTTCTATTGGTGCAAGCTTATCTCCCACAATAGGAATGTAAGTCGAGAAATGACAATTTTGTTTCTTCCTCCTATTATTGTATATGAGATCCAGTCCGCACATGCTAGAATGTCCTGCGAGATATGCATATCCCACACCAGTGGGCTCTTTTTGCCGGCCTATAGACAGTCAGGCTTGTTTACAATTAAACGTTTTTGATTTAAGCTAAACTTTTCATGCGCTTTAAAATGATGTAAAAACTAAATCACCACTCTGCATTTCTAAAAGCTATATAGATTCATTTACATGCCATATTTTCCAAACTCTATTTCCCAACGTAGAACGAGAGAAAAACAATCCATCATATGCTTTCATATGGGAAAGGACAATTCTAAACTTGGAATGTGAATAGGTGGGCGGAGTTCATGCCAAGCAAATTCTCACTTTCGTGTTGGAATTCATTCCAACACTAGTCTATATGGTGGATTATTAGAGTGATAATGAAACAATTCGAGGATTGGTTCTATTTGTTCTCCTTGATATCTGTCTCCTTGCCAGAATTTGTTTCCGTTTCAGTCAATATGTTACGATTAATTATTTTTTTTTCATTTATAATTTTTTTTTGGTTTATCGCCATTTCAAATGTCCATATTTTAAAACAAATCCTTTTGGATTTCTGTAAACGTGATCTGCATTTGGATAGAGAACCTTTAACACGTCTCTATACTCTCCCATTGAGCACAATAACATTACATTCGATAATATTTTATCTGTTTGAAAAGCTTCAAATTAATAACTAAATAACGTACAGTGTAATACACGATAGATGACGATACACAGTGGCGTCTTACTAAAAATCTGTATGTTGGGCGATTTATTAATTTCGGCAGAAGATCTACACAACTTAGACAAGATGCTCAACGTATGAATCTGACGTATTCCAAGAAAACAGATCACATGGTTTCGCTGTTTCTATATTTAATGGCATCTCATGTATCAAAGGCAGACCTATGTAAATCATACACATGCAGACCTCAGAAGATCATACACATGCAGACCTCGGAAAGTTACACACATATGGACCTCAGAAAATTACACTTCAGACCTCACAGTCTTGCATACTGTCCTCCAATGTACGTAAAATGTCTTTTGATACCTGCTGAGTTTGCTACAAAGATAGCAACAAAATTTATTTTTGCACAGATAAAGCACATGATGATTAAGTGAAAGTGAAAGAAGTTAACCTTGTATTACAGAAAAAACGTGTTAAGGCGACAACAATGTTTGCAATTTTCTATCAAAGTAATAAATTACATCACAGAATAAATACAAATAGACAACATTAAGCGGAAAAACAAATACAACATAAATACAACGTAAAAGACTACTAGTTGATCTGCAATATTTTGAACAATATAAAAGGCAACGAAAATTGAATAGACGTAGATGCAAACATCAAAATATTTAAACGTCTCTCAAATTTTATTTAAAAAAGGCATGGCAACGACTCAAACAACAACTCAATACACTATGCATTTTTCCAGGAGATAATCTTAGCATGAACAAAAATGGTATAGAAAATGGGAAAAAAGAAATACATGTTATCAGAGATGCAATGAATGCGCAAAACAAATGAGGATAATATATATAACAATAGTCAACAGAAAATTGCACGCGAATGTGAAAAAACAGTACACAGATGATCGATGTATTTGAACAATAATAAACTAAGTTTAATACACAAATGACAAAGTTAAACTATTTATCATAGATAAACGGACTGCTGATTTAAAACGTTCATTAGCACTGCACCTAACCTTTGCACTGCAACTCAGTTTAACAATTTTGAAAACTACACTCTAAACTTTCAAGCGACGAATCAACGAAAAGATACAGATCACAGTATAACATGAAAATTTGATAACATCAACTACACTGGGCAGTGTATATGTCAACAGCTGGTTGTGGAATTTTATAATGACAATATATAGCCTAATTTGTACCAAGTACTGTTCCAGTGACAAAGTTGCTTCAGGAAAGCAAAATACCCTTAACAGATGATGGTGCGTTCAAGTCAATTAAAAGCAGCATTGACTTGAAACAATTGAATTTGATCGGCAATAATTTCAAAATTCCACCACAGCATGACTGGAAATATATTAAGGGCAAAAACTAGTGTTTGACAGGTAATGGGCCAGGACAAAGACATAACATTGTATGCCAGGAAACCTCAATCAGCTATTGTGTTAACCAATTAGAAACGTAAATATAACCATTGGGTAAGTGCTATTTAGTATTGGAGACCATTCCCAGCTAATCATATGAATTCAGTAACAGATAGGAAAGAAACTATAGGATGGATACACTTTTTTGAGATGAGGAACAATCTAGATCGAATCAGATCATACGTACTATGCATCTTGTGTTCACGGGTTAGAAACATAGCATCTATTAAGCAATCCGTTGCGACGGTATCAGTCACAGTTAAATTGTTGATGGTGCTGCTTATTCTAGGACATCAAGGTTAAAATTCAGGTGAAAATATGGTAAAGTTCCAACAGTATCTAACAGATTCAAACGTGAAATTGCACAATGCTGCTGGAGATGACGCTACTTGTTTGTAACCGAGTAACATGGTAATGCAAATGTGTAGTACAGCAACAATTTGCAGAAATCCAGTGACCCGTTTAAATAAGGGGGGGGGGATTAAACCCTACCATCAATACCGATGTTACCAAGAGAGGTAAACAAAAATTCTGATAAATAACCCGTTAAAGTAAAACATAACATTGTAGCAGAAAAACATAAAGACAAAGTGAGTAACAATTATGTAGATAGGAATGACAATGATGACGCTGAAATCAAAAAGTCACATGGTAATATACAAATTAAAAGAAAATAACGTTATCCATAAATTAAACAAACAATAGTTCATTTTGACACTCATGTATGTATAGATAATATGGTTGGTTTTTCTAAATAGTTTGCGAACCTTTAACAAATGTTACTTACTTTCTTTACACCTCTGACCAAAACTGCGAGTAAACCAACTAATGACAAGACACGCAACAAAACGGATTCAGAATGGAACGAAATGATCTGTACAGCACACCTAAGCAATTAGACTCAACACGCCTAACCAACTAGACTCCCGCACTATCAATACTTCCGGATAATACTGATGCAGCTGTTGTAGCTAAACCAAAGAAATACTAGGCTAAACTTCTCAAGCAATGTGTGCTAATTGTCAAGAAATGAGTGGCCTGAAGAAGGCGGCGTTAGGGTTGGATGAGTGTGTGGAGTATGATGAATAGTACTTCTGATCAAATTTGCTATTCATAGAGCAACTGTTGATATAGTCCCTGCAATCGCAGTAGGAACCGCTGCTATTGTAACACACATTTATTTGGATAGTTCTTTCAGCCTTTCATCTAATAGCTATTTTCCTCACTTTTAAATTAATTTATTTTTAAAATTGTTTCTATAAATGTTCCCTGCAACTGTGTTAGATCCCCAACTATCTGAGCTCGTTTACCTTGAACACTAGTCAACTGTTTTTATAATAAAGCATTTTTGTTTGGGTCTTTTTCCTTGTTTTTTTTTTTTTTAAGCCCTTTGATCTGTGTTTGATACGTTTCAACATCAAGTTTCCGAAACTCAATATTTGATTTATTTGAGATTTTCTAAATCGTTTACATATTCCCTTAATTCTCTTTCCTCTTGTGTAGTCAATAATTTTTATCTGTAGGTGTAAATATTGCACTTTGAATTTTGTTATTGTAATAATGAATTATAGTGTCTACTTATCTTACCTACAAGTCAGATGGTTCATTTGTGTATATTGTGTCTATTTCCTTGATAACTTGTATTAAATTGTCTGATAGTAACTGATCGGTCGGTAGAATATTCCCTTTCAGAAATACTATGAAATTTAGACTGTGATTTTGGCAATTTACTTACTCAAGGATCTACCGTTTTGTCTGTGTTTCTAAACGTATTTAATCTGTCCTGAAATGCATCTGTTATTTGGTTTTCCCCGTCCCTCATTTTATCTAAGTCTATATAATCGCATCCCAAATTGATGTTATTGGGCGAAAGTAAGATCTAGTTGTTTGATTGCTACAGACTCATCTTTAAATTCCTTAACAAATAAGATTCCCCAGTTCTTGTCGATGCTGTACTAACTGATACAAGCATTAAATCATGATTTTCAGTGATCATTAAATCAATTGAGGTACCGATTCTGTATGTGAGCTTGATATACATTATATTATTAGTATCTTTATGCATATTGCTCCCAAATTTTCTTCATGGGGCCTACCTTTTATCCATATTTTCTCAGTAATGTTGCTAATGTGACCACATTTTGTTCATGGTTTGTTCTGTAGAAAATTACGGTATTTTGATCTTCCAAACCACTAGCAAGATCTACCGTCCATACATCATCATATTCATATTCATGATTTTCAAGCGCTTTCATTTGAATTTGTTCACCACTTTCAGTCATTTGTTTCAAAATTTAAATAGAAAGGAAAAGGGATAAGTCATAGCTGGCAAAGGAATTGGGAGTAATCGAAGACAAAATATGATCTATAATACCCTGAAAAGTACCTGTAACAGTACCTGAAACTGAAGAGTACATACGTGAAGTGAAGATAGCAATAGCAACTGGAACATACAAAGAGCAAATCTGGAACAGTTTGATTGAGAAAGAATTGGAAAACATGGATGATAATCAGTCAAAAAGACACATTAAATATTTGTCAATGTCAGTGCTCCAAAAATTTCTAGTTCGAGTGTAGATGTTCAAAATGTACAATGTCACATCAGTGATAAGCCAAATTATGTTTATTGACAACTTGGACATTTTACAAAATAAAGCGAAGGATGACTACATGGCATCCAATTCGATTATATATTTAACTGAGTTTTGCCATTAGAGCTAGGCTTGGCTCAATCCGTGTTGAGTGTTATTTTTATAACGTTTAGATATGTATATTTCAACACAAGAGTGCAGTGTGGTAAGAAAAGATGTTGAAATAGTGATAGACTTAAGTTTTTATTGCGATTTGCTAGTTCATCTCAGACGGCTTGTGTGCCTATTTTGTTATCACTAGCCCGCAAACGTCTAGTGTTTGTCCAGTGAAAACATCGTCTTTTTGTTTACAGCCAGACAAATCCAAAGAGGCAACTGGTATTACATGATCTATATCAAGTGGATCTTCACTAACACATTCAAGCTTTTTATAATTTAGTCATCTATGGTATATTTCAACTCATAGAACATCTAGTATATTTAATGTCGTGTCTGACATAAATGTTATGACTTAGTGCTTTCCAAATCATACTTCTTGTCATTTAAATTAAAAGTGTCATCATTGTGGTATCGATATCGCGTGTGTGTGTGTGTGTGTGTGTGTGTGTGTGTGTGTGTGTGTTCTCGTTGTGGTACTCTTTATATTCTTTGTACCACTTGTTAGATTGTTTTGTGCAGTACTCATTATCACAAGGTATGCAATAACAACTGGATTTGTAAACGTCCGCTATGTCTTTGTCGTCTCCACGCACACGACATCTTTTGAAAACCATATATTTCATTTACCAAATTATATTGAAAAGTATTTTCATCACTTATAAGCACATTGTAAGTCATCTTGCAAATATCGTTTTTAAAATCTTGAAATCCTGTTAATGTACCTTCCAAATTTTATTACCTGATAAATGGAAGACAGCGAAGAAAAAATGCAAGAAGAATAGAAGGTAGTTTCAGATGTTGAAGAAGCACAAACACAACGCTAGACTGGTCTTAGATTCATATACAAAATGGGTTGTTGGACGTCTTTAAAGCTGACATTAGTCCCAAGATATTAGTTGATGTTGACAGATTTAACTATGTGCCATCACATTCTGCTAAATACAAGGCTTGTACGCAATATTTGTCATTTTGCACATTTAACCTCATAATTCAAGATTGTTTGGGCTTTTGTATTGTTTTTACATTGCATTAGAGGTAAACAACCAACATTTTGTTTACTGATTAGACGTTAAACAAGAATCTGTGTCAAATCTGCACAGCGCTTACAAATCACCTAAATACAATCAAGAAAAGAACAATATTTTAAACATTTATATTGCAGCAATATCAAAATTTGTTACTCAGAAAGGCAACAAACTGTGTATGTTATGCCTATGGGAGAATATATACTTTTCTCCTTCTGAACTCCTCGCCGAAGGTGACTCAAATGACAATAATAAATGGTTACAGCAGCACCTATTATTCATGGAACAATAGCCAACTGTTTAACATTTACATTCAGGAATCATCCGTTCAAGTAATTTGATCCTAATGGAACAAATAACGAAAGCATTAAGCACGACAAAAAGTGAGGATTACCTGAGAAAAACTAACGATTTCAGTGAAAACTTTACCTAGGCGTTTGACTACTTGAATGACAGATTGAAAGTACAAAGTTTGGATGATGATTGCATAATATATGCCTCAACTCATGATCATCATTGTAACCTTGGTTAAATTGATCCAAAACTTGAAAACAAAGGCAGCCTAAAATACGTTCTCGTTGCAATTGTGAGCGGGTGTTAGTGTATATGTAGCTTGCAAGTTTGTGTAGGCTTTTTACCACCATACATAGCAGGTATGACCACGTACGGTAAATGCATACCTTCTAACACAGCATAAGAAGATGCCTCAGGGGGTTAAATACATCAACAACAACATCATTATATTATTATGACACCCAGCAGCATTAAACAAAAGCAAGCTTTACAAGTTTGTTTGCAAAACAACAGCCCTAATATCATGACTATACCTGACAGTTTCTTCGCATCGTTTGACTTGAGTGTTAAAGGAGACGTTAGCAATGCAGTGAAAAACAAATTGGGTGAAATACTTGTGAAAGACATCACCATATCATACGGACGTGGTGATCGTTTTCAAGTTAAACGACTACGATATTGTCAATCCGTACAAAGATAGGTGGTTACGTGATTCAGTTAGGATAAACAGGGTAAAGCAAAGGTATCATGAATAAAATATTACGGAAGTTGAGATCAGGATCATGTAATGCCTAAAACACTAGTAACGAAGCTTTACGGTTAAAAGAAGTTAGGATAACACTTGACTTCCAGATCCAAACAGATCATTGTCCACTGTAACCTTTCACAAGATTTCAGATTTCACATTACGCTGGACAAAACGGCTGAAGTGATAGAAGATGGTAACCAGAAGTACGAAATGAAAACGATTTGTCACCAGTATGATACAATTACCTTTGAATCTATCTATATAGAATATGGGAGTTGACACATTTTATTTTATCACTATATAGCTAAAGAAAAAATGAAAGAATCAAATGCATAGCGGCTCATACACCTTTAACTAACATCACTCTTGATTGTCCCAGAATGAGGTCGAAGAGTGTTTTGATACTGTGCAAAATGACTGGGGAAAGTGATCCCAATATGTTTCACAACTCGGCAATAGAAAAGGATGACTATAGAAGGTCTGCTAAACTCGACGTATTCCTAGTGCTTTCAACTGGGGCAACAGTTTCCAAAAGTTGATAAGTATTTATTCCATGAGCAACAGAAGAACATAGAGATAAGCAACGTAAGTGTTAACAGTTATTATACTGACATTCACTGCATCTAGCTTCATTTAAGAACTCACGATAACAGATTACGTGGTGGCAGTAATAAATTAACCAATGTGCAGCTGTCACAGGATGAAGCCGGGTTGGGACTGGATTAGTGAAGACACCGAAAGCAACTGCGTTAATAAGATGTTTATTTATAAACGCAATTTAAAGATGAACAAATCTGACACCATTATAACAAAAAGATAAGGAAAATTGTAAAGTTCCTAACATGGAACTATCAACAACAAGTAACTCAACGAGAAAAATCAAAGATGAATTTAACGAATGGAATTTTAAACAAACGTGAATAGCATCCTATCACCAATCAACAAATAAGAGTATATGATCTACACCCCAATATAAACAAGGTCTTATTAAGTACCAAGGGTGTCCAACGCATGTGATTTATGCACTTATCAATATGATACTCATCAATTTATCAATTCATCAAGCGATATTGGAATATGCATGAATTTATGAATATATCGTTCATATAACGAAAATGAAATGGGAATGCATGAAATTATGAATCTATCACACATATAGCGATATTGAAATGGGAATGAATGTAATTTTGCACAGATAGCAATATTGAGATAACAATAAAATGGAACACGCAATAAATATAACTATCGTGGAGCCCGTTTGACGACCAAGATGTATCTCCGGTTCCACCCGCTCTAGTCCATGGTCAAGGAGCCACCACGCATGGTCCACCCCTCCCAGTCTGTTGAAGGATCCCTCGAGAGCCTTCACATTAACACAGACCCGTTGGTCGAGAAGCCTTGGTTCCTCGCATCGAGAAAACCAGTACACTCTTCCGAAACAACGTCACCAGACACAGCGTACACGTCACACGAAACCACACAGAGTTCTGTGACTTCACACCACCAAACCATACATATGGAACAGCTAAAAGTATAACAACTAAACCGTGTAGTGCATATGACACGGTTAGTACTTTTGTATTGATATATGTTGCGCATGCGCGCACATGAATTACGTCTCGTTACACATTACATTAATCATTCAATGCATGCCGCGTATAATTAAATAAAATCCGTCTGTTCAGTTACAACAAATAGCTAACTTGAACCAGCCTATAGTATTTCTAATATCATGGCGTTGTATGACCTAGGTATTGACTCTCTGTAGAATTTAGAATAAATTCTAAAACATCTAATATATGAAACAATTATGTCATATAAAACGAATAGTGATAAAGAATACAATCTTAAATTTCACATACCTCTACAGCTGAAGTTTTGCTCCCGTAAAGAGGTAAGCTTTCTGACAAGACTCGTCGTAGTGTAATTTGTTTACAGAGAATTCGCTCTATATGTACTCTAGCTGTGACAGATATGCGCAGCAGCTAGGTACGTGAGTTTTCACTGCAGGCAATTTGCACGTGCAGCATGGGGTGAATCGCGCTCAGTCTTTCAAAATAACTAGAGCCGAAAAAATAAACAACCCCCGAGTAACGCTCTAGTCGGAAACGAAACCCGAATAATTTTTTGACCACATATACATATTGATATAAACCATACAATTCCGTGACAGCAGCAAAGTATCCATTTTCAAATCAACAGAAAACAAAATATTGATGCTCACAATGTAACACTAACACTTACTGCAATTGCTCACAACCCCAAGTGGAGTTCCGAATCCAGGAAAAAAAGGAATCTTATTCAATACGCCGCTTTAGAACACTGAAAGGAAGCGACTTAAACCAAGAAGATATTAAATACAACGTTATTGAGTTTTAAGATTAGCTCCAGATATTTCAGTAGGAAATGAGTTGGCTGATCGTCTACAGTTCTTGTATCCCATGCTTCCTTACACGCCCTTACACGCCGGTATCCCTTCTCTTGCGTGATATATTATTATACATGGAAGTGAGATATAAGGAAATAAGCATTGTATCTGGAGGTAATGGTTCGCTTACTTGGCTTTTTATAAGGTAACGTTAACATATTAAAAATATTAAACTGCACACACTATAAGAAAAGTGTACCAACTATGTGACAAATAAACATCTCATTCACGAAACCGCTTTCAGTGTTGTCGCTAAACTCAATCCCAACCCGGCTTCATCTGGTTACAATGGTGTCAGAAGTGGGTTTGGATTAGACGGAGCGCATACATTAGTTTGCATAGGTCTTGAATTCAGTAATGTTTTTCACTTATCTGTTTCAGATTGTGACCATTCTGACAAAGTGATAACACGGGTGGTGAGTAAATATCTCGCTCACATTATAGGTATCGGACCACTAATTATTTACAACCAGGGAACCAGTCTACTGGTGGTGGGAATAAAAAATAAAGTACTAAATCTTTTGAGATCCGCCCATTGAGTAATAAATGGGTTCAAATTTGTTCTATAATTAATTTCACAATCTTCAGCCTATATAATATAGCTGACAAGAAATATTTAATTTTATTTTGATATCCTGTATTTAATTTCCCACTGACAAAATAGCATATGTACTCTTGGTGCGAGGCTATGTTATTAGGTGCAGACCAGGGATCCCCCCCTGTATAACATAACGAGACTCGAAAACATGCTGCGAAGCACCTGTTTCTTAATTGTGAAAAATAACTCTCTAACTGTAATGAATGGATCCATGTGTGGTTTGTATGCCAATCTAGTGAAGAATTTATTTTTATTTTGTAATATATTAACATTACGTTCTATGGGAAATGAATTAGTGGTCCGATCTCTTATACATTTGTCCCATTTTGTCATCATATAAACATATATACATATTATTTGATGTGTTACCCTCTGAGAAGGAAGATACGGTTGGTTTGTGAAATTCCATAATCGTATGTTTCACATAGTAGTGCACATAAGATTGGTGATCTTATCAGCAGGATTAATCATGTCGTCACTTAAAGATCTCGGGGAGATGGACAATCAGTTCGGATCTTGGGGGGAGGGTCCCTTAGAAAATGTGCACAGGAGGAGTAGGCTCGGGAAAGGGAACAGAGATTAAAGAAGAGAGATATAGAAAGCGAAAAGCAAAACGTTAGAGATAGAACGCCAGGCAGAAAGGGAAAGAAGGGAATTTGAAAAGAAGAGGATAGAATTAGAGAAGCAAGCTGAGGAAAGAAATATAGCATCTGTGGAAAGGAAAATGGAATTATAGAAACAGGCAGAGAAGGAAAGGATAGGGTTGGAATGGGAAGCAGAAAGGGAAAGAATAGAACAGGTAAGAGAACTTGAGGAAAGGAAGTTAGAGACGGAGAGACAAGCAAAGTTAGAAGCCATAGTCTTAGAAAACAGGAATATGGAGAGGGAGCATAAAAGGAAATCTGGATTATTACAAGCTAAGAGGGAGGGAGAACATGACTCTAAATCGAGCAAGTTCAGAGGTCCAAAATTATCCCCGTTTGAAGACGATACGAATACCATAGATAGCTATTTCCATAGGTTTGAAAGATATGCCACCGTCCAGAAGTGGAGAATGTATGATTGGTCGCTCCATCTCAGCGCGTTACATAAGGGAAAAGCGCTGGACGGGTATTCGCGTCTACCCGTGAACGAGGAAAACGTCCTTCACTAATATCGTTGATATGGCTACACAGGCAGGCTATTTCGCCAAAGCTCGGGGAGGTACCCAGAATGTGGTCTCAAAAGACAATACAAATCAGGTAACCAGCCTGAAGACCAGAGGCCCAGAGAACCCTAGAAAACTGGTATGACTAAAGGTGGAAATTTTCAATCTGGAAAAGGTGCAAATAGCAAGGATCGGCAATGTTACACGTGTAAGGAGTGGGGTCACATCTCGCCTGATTGTCCGACAAGAAAGGGGTTTTCCAAAGATTCGCGGTTGCTATTGAAATCAGGGGGTGGTCAGGAAGCGACAAGCGCGATGATTTTCCGCGTGATAATTCGAGAACTAATAACGCGAGTAGTGTATACGAGTTCGCGGCGCGTTCGCAGATCGGTCTTGATGTTATTCAGTCGATCGGCACTTGTATTTTCGTTGAGGCGAGACTAACGACAGCTAGTGGTATCGCCAACGGTCAAGAAGTTAGGATCTTACGCGATACCGAGTGTACGGGCGTCGTGGTAAAGCGTTAGGGATGACCAAATGCTTGGTTGGAAATCCCCATGTATGTTATTAGACCAAAAGATTGATCGCGTTCCCATCGCGAGAATAGAGATCAAGACACCTTTCCTCGCTGGAACTGTCGAAGCCCTGTGTATGGACAATCCCATATACGACCTAACGAGTGGAAATGTCGAGGGCTCCAGACTCCCAACAATTAAAGCTTTTCGGTTTCCCATTAGCGGTTGAACTAGGTCGCAGCCGCGGACGGGGAAACAGCCGCTGTGTAAATTGAAAGTTCCTGAAGACGTGACTGATATCTCGCTCAATGAATTTATGAGTGAGCAAAGGTATGACGCGTCCTTCAGCGCGACCGCGGAGAGGATTGTGTCCGCTACCGTAAAACATTGTAAAGGCGGGGCAAGTCTGAAATTTAAACGCAGGGAAGGGTTCATGTACAGGCAATTTACCACGTCGGGTGGTTGAAAGTTCTTTCAACCTGTTGTCCCCCGAAAAATCAGGCCCCGTGTACTTAGAGTGGAGCACAAATCCAGTAGGGCAGGTCACTTGAGTAAGAAAAAGACGACAAGCAAGATGTTAGCCGAATTTTCTTGCTTATGCGTAAATAGCGATAGATCACGATTCTGTCGATCGTGCGATGTTTGCCATAAAATTGTAGGAAAAGGGGTTTTGAACCTCGTATATACTGTGGTCATAGAGGACGAGTAGACTGACGAACCGGAATTAGACCCCAGTACAGAAACTCCCTTTGTGTATCCCATGGGGGTGGGAAAAGAGGGAATAGAAAAGGTCAGCGTGTGTCCAGGGTTGCCTCAAGGTCAGCGTCGACAAATCACGGAGATTTTAAATAGGTATCCAGATGTATTTACTGACAGACCAAGTCATACTGGATTAATAAAGCAATAAATAAACTTGAGTATCTCAGAGCCAGTCAGAATTAAAGGATAACCAGTACCTATTAGTGCACAGGAGACAATCGACGAGGAAGTAAGGAAAATGTTAGACCTGGGAGTGATTTAACTCTCAAACTCCCTGCATTTGTCCTCCGTGGTATTGGCTCGAAAAAAAGATGGAAAAAACCGCTTTTGTATAGACTTTCTCGAATTGAATAAAGTCGCCGTTTTTGAAGCATAACCGATGTCAAATATGGAGTGTTAGTTTTCAAAATAAGCAGGTCACCAATATATTTGTAAGTTAGATCTCACCAGATGATAATGGCAGGTGCCTCATCGCTGATCGTGCTTGTACGTTAACGGCATTCGCCACCCCTAACGATCTTTACCAGTCTAAAGTTATAGCTTTCAGCTTAGTCAACGCCTGTGCGTCGTGCGTTCGTCTTATACGCAAATTGTTGAAAGACATGGAGAAGATAGATAGTTTCGTTGACGATATTCTTGTGTAAACGCATACCTGGGAAGAGCATAACTTGGGTATTAATCGAGCTGTTCCACAAACTCCGCAAAGCCAATATCACGGCGAGACCCACAATGTGTAGTATAGCATACTCTAACCTGGAATGCTTAGGACATCTAGTATGCGATTCAGGGGAGTTAAAACCCTGACATAATTGAAACAATCAGAGATGCTCCTAGACCAGAAACAAAGAAACAGATTCTACCGTTCCTTGGGTTAATAGGGTTTTACAGGAAGTTCGTCCTAAATTTTGGCGCTATAGCTAGTCCGTTGACAGACTTAACTAGGAAAAGGCAACTCAATAAAGATTCTTGGGGCTCATGTCAGGAAAGAGCTTTTAACGCTCTTAAGGACAAACTGATCAGTGCATCAATCCTAAAGTTAAGAGAGTTGAATAAATCGTTTGTTTTGAGAACTGATGCGTCCGACGCGTAATTTGGAGCAGTTTTGCTACAGGAACAAGAGGCGGTAAAATTACCCATAGCTTATGCTAGTAGGAAATTACTGCGTCGGGAGCAAAACTACTCCTCGAAAATAAGTGTTTGGCACTGGTGTGGGGGATACTAAAATTTCACACTAACCTTTTCGGAAGGGAATTTGTGCTTCAACGGACCATCAGCCTCTCGTGTATTTGAACAAAGTGAAAGTCGCCAACCCAAGATTGATGCTTTGAGCATTGAATTTACAACCGTGTCGTTTCCGCATCGAAGCATTTCAAGGGTCGGAAAATGTAGGGGCAGATTATTTGAGCAGAGTGCGATTTGCAGATCTTTTCATAATGGTTTTCTGGTAATGTTAATTGGTCGCACGCGAGTATAATCTAATTTCATCATCGGCTTTAGCTATTTCAGAATACTGAGTTTGGTTCATCCCATGCTTCACAAGCAAAGTGACCGCAGTGAGAAACCCATAACATCGAGTTCTCTGGCTGAGCATTTTGACCACATCCAGGGTACTTATATAATGAATTCTCGGTGAATAATCACAACACAACGAGTTTTGTCAGGAAGCTGTCCATTTTACAGGAGCAATCTTCAGCTGTAGAGGAATGTGAAATATAAAATTGTATTCTTTCTTGCTATATGTTTCATGTGATAGAATTATTTTATATATTCAGAATTTATTCTAAATGTTACGGAGAGTTAGATCTATGTCACATAACGTCATGCTATCAGATAGAGTATAGTCTGTTTCAAGTTAGCCATTGTATAACTGAGCAGACAAATTAAATTGAATTATATGTTGCATGCATTAAATCTTGAGTAATGTTCGAGTTCTTATAATTCAACGAGGAAGCGGACATACATCGTGATCGTCAGCTGGACGCCAGGAGATAGATATGTTCCATTGTTGAATCAATATTCTTCAATGTCACTATATGAGTGAAATCACTTATTTAATATCGCTATATGAGTGAAAATCAATAATACATAGATCCTACTTGTGGATGAAAGGTACCTTCTTCATATTTCTCTACGAATTCTGCACTTCAATCATCATTGGTGATAGAATCATACATTGTTCATATGTATGTATAAATCCTATACTTTGATCACCCTTGGTGATAGAATAATACACTGTCCATATTTGTGTATAAATTCAATACATTGATCGTCCATGATGATAGATCCAAATATCAATCATATTTAGTTATAAGTTCCATAAATTGATTATTGGGTGATTACTCGTAAAAATTACATGTTCTGATTAGTTCCATTTGAGAATGATGTCATTTCCGCATATCAGTTGTCGAACTCGGTGTGCATCATTCGGTTAAATATATTCTTGGACTTTATGCGCACGAGTATGGTGTCAGATTCATCCATCGTTCAATTTCATTATAAATAAACATCTCATTCACGAAAGTCCTTTCAGTATCTACGCTAAATGCAATCCCAACCCGTCTTCATCCTGTAACGCTCAGTACACCGCTCTCTCGTTTTTTTTTTTTTTTTTTTTTTATTTGCTTGTGTTTGGTTTACATAAGAATTGTATTTCTCTATATGTGTGACTCATTATTTCTATCCTGTTTCGAATGTATCTTTAAGTTCCCTGTTAAAATATTGTGAGTATAATTTTAGTATGCTGGAAGAAACAGCATTTTTTTAAATATACAATCATCAAATTCCAAAGATGAAAAAATAAGCTTTGGATCTGTTGATCTACTCCAATCAGGCTGCTTACTAAATGAGCACTATCCACATCGTTGGTATCGAGTATCTGGTATCTGGTTTGGTGATTGTTCAGTATCACAATTGTATCATTTTATCAACTCAATGTATTTCAGAAGTAAGATTTCAAACATGTATTTGTATGTTTCAATGGTAAGGTATAGAACGATTCTGGACAACCTCCATGAAGTGTACAATAGTGAGGAAAATGGTTCATCTATGATGTTATGTTTTGTAGTGTGTTATTTAACGTTGTTTTATGGAGTAATTATGAAAGTGGTCCAGCGATGAGTGTGTGATTGTATGTAGCAGTTGATAATCTTGTCCCAGTTGTAAGGTCTACGTACCATGATATTGGGTGCGCTAGATTAGGGGGCTAATGTGAGCTATGGTATTTGAATAAATCAGTCAACCGTTTTTGTTTTATTTGTTGTACAAAAGGGATATCTTACGCAAAAAAGTTCTTTAATATTTTTCATTTAACTATTGGTCCAAAAGTCTGATTATCCTCTACTTCCAGAGAACTGATGACACCTCGTAACTAATGTGAACACATTTTAAAGATTTGCAATTTCTCATAATAAGTCCATTTTATAATTAAAACAGCATGAACTTTAAACTCGAATAAAAAGTATACAAATTCAAATTAAATGAAAATATAAAAGCCACGTTCGTCGTCATATATACAACCCACGTTCTAAGCTTCGTGTACATTCAAATTAAAATATTTCTATATATCTACCCATTGGTACGACTGTCTCTGTATTTATATATGTATGCATGTATCTCTCTATTAGTCTGTTCAGCTATCTATCAATCAATGGATTTAAATAAAAAGCAAATATATACAAAAATGTATATGCCTTGGTCTGTGACTTGTCTATCTTTCTAAACTAACGTTTTCTAGGGCCTCTGTTCTTTCAAGCATCGTCTTTGTCCGCTGGGCATAATATAAGATGAACATTTATTATTGCACAAAACTACATACGTGTTTTATTCTGAGTCGGCGGAAATAACGAGTTTGATATAGCATTGGGACACGTTGAGATCATTATACCAAAACGCAATTGGAGCACGCTCTGGCATTTCCACCAATGATCTGTACAACGCCTCAGAAATAGTACGAAAGGCGCCTTTATCTTCTAAATAATGTCATTCGAAGTAATGAATCCAAGCGTTTATCAACTCTACTCATCGATTGATTTGTTTAAATTTCTCTTTTCAAGTTAAGGTTTATTAGAAACCTTCTTTTTACTTTACTTGTTAAAAATAATCCATAAAACATGATGTTTTTTGTTCGTTACACAGTACAGCATTGGACTGAGTTCTCCATTTTCGGCGATATTCCCATTTTACACAATACTGTTTGTGTAATATCACCCTACCTCAGGTGTCTTTTTTCATTACTGGCTCCAAATCTGTTTCGTTTGAGAATTCATCTTCAAATATTCCATTAAAAACTAATGCAGTCGACCTGAACAAGCTCTATTTCATCTCTGATATTGGATTGTGATATGCCCATAAAATCTTCTTGTCGCTACGTTTGGCCTTATATAGCCCAACCGTCAATTTCAGCCATTTTTGCCAGTGATTATTGCAGACGACAGACCAAGGTACCATTAGAAACACTGCTTGGCCTTCCTACCTAAAATCCAACTCTGAGATATTTTTTCAGTGGCATAATACAACGTAAAAAGTTGAAATCGTTGGAAAAAGACAGTGAAGTCGCTCAAATACTGAAGTACGCAAGGTAGAATAATAACGTCATGATAAATTTATGGATTAAAGCATCATGATAATTGTATAAAGACGTTGGCATAAGTTGAATAAAAGAAGGCTTTCTAGAGACCTAAAACTTAACAACTGGAGAAGCATATCAATAATTCGATCAAGAGGAAATCACCTCAATCAATGACTGGACTTATTGAATAATGTAATAATGCGTGGGTGGAACTAGAATCACAAAGATGTACATTAGACTGTTAAAAGTAGAATCAATATCTCGTGTTCGAAAGCGTTCTTCTTTGTGTTTTAAAATCGGTTAGTGACACTAACAGTACTATAAAAGGGTGATATATGTGTAAAATCATCAATCTGAAAATTTGTTGTGCTGTGCAACTTATTTTGCCTATCTAGATCACAGCGCTTTGTATGCAACGACCATAACAAGTGGACACAAGCTCGCGTAAGAGGTGGGTCCCTTGTTTACCATCTCAAGTAACTCTACATTTCCAATGATTGTGAGAAAATGTGTGTAATGTACTTAGTGTCTCATTGTGATTTACGTAATACAAGGCCGAGGTTGCCCTGATGAATCGTAATGCACCACTGTTATTCCCAACAATTTCATAATGCAAGATTTTAATTGCATTGAGAACTATATTTACTGTAAGTGTAGCATTAATCGTTTCAATGTTTTCGACTTGCACAAAAATCACTATTTATTGTATGGCCTATCGTAAATTTCTTAGGCTGTATCTCCACAGTAGCACGTTCTATGTTCCCCTAATACGTCACTTTCACATATGTGTCAGGGGAAATAATGCATATTGCAACTTTACTAAGTGTAATATTTTCAATTGCATTAGATCGTAAACTAGGAAATATAATTTTAAAAGAGAAAGGAATTTGTAGTTTTCGGGAATGGAAATAAGTATAATTATAAACATTCATTTTGATCATTAAAGATTGATTATAATTAAAACATTCTCAGTGCAATTGTATTTTGCTACCGTTGCTTACGTCAGCATCTATGTGATCAAAGATTGACATCCTGGTATACTTCTTTTTATTGATATACAGGAGACAGAACAGTATAGATATACACAATACGGTTGATTTGAGGGAGTAAAGCAAATTAACAATGTATATTGTAGAAGCAAATCATTTTAAAATTAAAGGTACATTCAAATAAATAGTTATTAACTTAGAGCTGCATGTATTTGTTTACATCTGTTTCTAACTTTTTCTGCACTTCCTGAGGAATAAAACTATTTAAAATGAAGTTCAGTAAGTATCGTATAACTTCAAATTTTCAAAGCAACTATGGAAAGTAGGAACACAATTTCTTATTCCAAAGGGTATATATATATAGATATATATATATATATATATATATATATATATATATATATATATATATACGTCTTAATCAATAACAAACATATATTTATAATATGTATAATATCGTATTATGCAGGATCTCTTAAACCAAATATGATATTATTAACAGTTAACTCCAATTGCATACTACATTTATCACAAAAGTGATTTGAAGTCTAGTAATATTGTTTATACAAAAGGACAATATAGACATTATTGTATCAAATATTTCTGACAACTTATTATAGAAGGTGCAAAGGCATGTTGCTGCGATTTTCACGTCCTGATTTGCGTCTTCCTAATACATTTTATTACGACCCCGGGTAAGCTGGAAGTGTTAGATAGGAATCTGTTGATTCCTCTGTTCCTCTCTCCTTAATGGCTGCTTGTTTCCCATGAGTTTCATCTTTGTCACCATAGAAATCTTTACCTTGAGCACCATCGTCCAATTTAATCCACACAGATGTATCCCCCATACAAGTATAAGCTACATTATCTTGACCTATGCAGAGTGGGGTATTAAGTTCTTTGTCTTCTTTGTGGTGAATAGCAACATTTAATTTCATCGAATCTGAGTCAGCAATGGAAGTATTTATTCCTGTCAAGGAGCTATTAAAATCTACAGGTGTTAAGTAGCCATCATTATCTATTGTCTCAACAGTGCTTTCATTGACTATGCAATCGTTGTCAACACTCTTATTGGAACAGACACTTCTCCTTATCACCTGATCAACGTTATCACCAGAAATATAACCGGGATTTATAAAAGTCTCCCTTGTAGATTTGTTTGTTATCGAGATATTTTCTTGTTCCGAATATGCATCTTCCTGTTTGCTTTCACGAAACTCTGTGTGCCATCTTTCGGTTGGTTCGTCATAAGCTGTATCGTATATGTCGTTTCCGAATCGTATGCGTTGCCTGACTTGAGCCAGGATTGCAGAAAGTCTACCCGTCGGAGTAGTTGGGAGTCTTCGACGGAACGTTTGAGGATTGAAGCTCTCCTTACGACGAAGATGAATGTTCTTGCTAATTTCTAGCTTGCTATTATCCATTTTAATGTCATTCACTGAATCGTACATATTCTCTTTTGTGTTATAAACAGTCTGTTCCTTTACGAAACACCGCATTCTTGAAGAAAGAGTGAAAAGTAAATGTATTAGAACAAATATTAACTAATATTATTGATTCGGATTGAGCGTGGCAGCGTGTTTCCATGTCAAACGTGAAACTGACAGCTACAGGCCTATGTCAAACGTAAAAATGAGAGCTATATGCCTATGTCAAACGTGAAACTGACAGCTATAGGTCTATGTCTAACGTGAAACTGACAGCTACAGGCGATCCTTGTTGTGAATTTATTGTTTGTAGCCTACTCATAAGTCAGCAGAATTATATAGCATGCCATAGAGGATGACCACTCGTTCGCGACCGTGGTAAGTAAGCTACTAGTAATATCTTGCCTCCACGCTGCATAGAAACAAAGGCTAGGGCCGATCCTAATTCATTTGACAAAACAGTGATTTTTCTCTGTAATTTAAAACGAACAATAGGTATAATTATTGAAAACGAGTGTTCGTTTTCTAAATGTAAAATAACGAACAACGAAAAATAATAATGATTATAATAAACATGGTATTTCTTTTAATAAACGAGAATAACCCTGTGTCTATCACAATATGAATGTATGTTAATATATGTCAATAAACCAGAGTAAAGTGATATTGATCAAGGTGTCAGTGATCGAATGTTATATGGTTATCATTACTAGAAGCGTATTTATTTGTTGTTCACGACATTAAATATCAGAAAAATACACTTGTGTGATGCAGAATGTTAATTCGAATGTCTTACTGTATAACCCCACATCGGATATGGAGGCGTAAGAAACTATATGAAATATATTTATGACGATCTACCCTTAGTGCGTCAGTATGAACGTCTAACTATATTACAAATGCCAATAGCGACAAATGTATGGCTTTGTCCACTTTATATTTTTAACATGACAGCTTAGGTCCTTAATTTCTGTATTCCTTGAGATTGTTGCCAGACATAGTTCGATCCTGTTTAATATAATGTATTGAAAATACTGATTCTATCAGAAAATTGAATATTTAGCAAAGGAACGACAAGTTTTCAAGACACGTGCCTTGAAGACTTGTTGTAATTTATACATAAATAAATCATCACATGGCGTAATAGATACGTCATTTCATCAACCCATTCCATATGTCAGGATTTAATTGTTATGTTGTAATGCTGAACAGAGATTGGCAAAACAAGTGAAAAATGAAACTGTAACCAGACTACTTATCAGATTAAAGTTTTGAGGTATGGAACCCGGAAATCATATTTTGATTTAGGGTTTCAATTCTCAACGAATAAAAAATGATCTTTCAATAGCATACTTACGATTTTGCTCTCCGCACCAGGACAAGACAAATAATTATGAATATGACTAAGGCCGTAGGTGCTGCCACTGTTTGTAATATGAAAATATGATTAATATTGCAGAAAGTAGAAATACATCTGGAGGAAAATATGTAACTGAAAAACCTAATGACATGATGCAATATATTTAGATGTATCCACTGAATAAATGTATTCATAAATCCAACCACTCAGACCTCCAAGCAAACCTTCATACTTCTAACAAACTAATCAAGAAACCAATAATAAACTAACTATATAGCTAGTTAACTGTCTAGCTGCTTTACCCACTAAGTTACTGGATAACTTGCCAACTTAAATACTCACTTATTTGTCAATTAGCATGTTTTATCACTTACATAGATAACTTGTTATAACAATACTTCAAGAAAAGAAATTCGGTGGCTTCACTTTGAAAACTGTTTTAAAACAACCTTTCAGTAGTATAAACCGTAGAGTATTCAAGTAAATTACATACCAAACACTCCGCACGTAAAGTATGTAATCCTTTAGCATTTACAAAGATGCAAGTTTGAATACTAATAATGAATTTAATTATGTTGTCACCAAGAGATATTAAAAGTATCTTATGGCCGAAATGTCGTTTTTATTGATATGTGTCGTTCAGGAAATAAAAAGCCCGGTAGAGAAGTCCATATTTTCAAAGATATTATCATCATACAAAAATTCACCTGCTACTGTGGTGGACCCACTGATATCTTCCGCTTTGTTGGGCCCATTGCTACCTTCCCCTTGGCTGTCTTCAGTAGTACTGACTAACAAGAAACGTTATAGGAAAAGAATCAAGACGAGTAAATGACTAAGAAAAAGTCAGGCTGTAGATACAGATTTATGTAAAGTGTAACATTTCTTTGGAAGGATGAATTTTAGCTATAAGGTTGTTTAGCTAGCAGATTATTTTTCATCACTAATGATACAACATAGGTAACAATTCACAACCAGAAAACTCCTAAGCGATAGAAATAAACTTAAGTTTAAAACTATTTAGTCAGACTTAAGACAAAAGACTTGAAAAGTAGAAAAACAACAAGTAGAAAAACACATTGGGTGCACACTCGAGAGCGAATTTCGAGCCAGATTTAGATCTTTCGTAAATAGTTTTGCAGCTTTCTGTGGATGCTGCAGTGGAACTCATTTTTAATAGACCAGTTGTATTGCTCAATTGTTCCTTCGGAGTATTTTGTACCAACACTTAGACATTTTAGTACAATAAAGATTCCTATGTTATATATTACCTGGGTTAAAAAAAAAAATTATTAAACATGGCGCTTATAGTATGTTCCCCGCTGGGTAATAAAAATCACACGCTATTAACTGACGTTTATATCTGTTAGCCTACTGGCTCAACTTCATTTCCAATAATCTTCTAAATGATCGAGTTAAAGTTACTAACATTGTAATAGGTTTGTGTCCATTAGGTTACTTTCTAACTTAATAACACCCTTATCAAATTCATCTAGCCACATATCTTTAACGTTTAGCATAAGTTTAGATTATATACATTGGTTAAAGAAACACAAAAAGGAAATTAGACATGGGACTGTACATTCTATATGTGCATAAATCCTTATAGTCATATATTTGATAATATCTTTATTTCCGTTCTTCAGAGATCATACAAAAACACGATTCATTACAATGGAGGTGAACAAAACACAAATTTCTGACAACCGAACGAATGCAATTTTGTTGGTCAACAATTAAGGACACAAGTGGTGCTTTAACGCCATCCTGGATTTAAGAAATGCAAGGGAGCTAAATATGAGTTGTTAATATAGTTTTATGTATATTTAATCTATGATGTGTGTATAAATCTTGTCCATGAAAGTAATTTGTACGTTAGATTCTGGTCACTTGTAAACAGAGCTCACAAGCATTTAAGTTCAAGGTCAGTTTGTTCACGGACTGGTTTTTTTTGTTTTTTTTTTTTGTTCTTCCATTTTTTTGCTTCACATCCTCTTATGATATAGGTCAAATGAAATGTGTATAAATAGGAATTTGGTAAATAAATAATTCATTCTTGTTTTAGATCTATCTGTGGGAATCAATTTGAGATCAGATTCTATAGCTTGTGCGTTGAAATCAGATATTGTTTGAGAGAAATTATTTACTTAATATATTCATTGGAATTACTAAAGAGCACATTGACTTTTGAGTTAATACATTACTTTGGATTTTTGTGAACTCATTAGAAGACAGTTTGGATTGTGTCATTGCGTTATATCAGGACCTTCAAGGCTATTGGAATTAATTCGGAACATTCTATATTTTGAACTTGCGATTGGGACATTTAGGATTATTTGGAATTTGATTCACTATCTTGAAAGTATGTCTTGAATTTTTACTTTGTATTATAGGGAAATAAATTGCTTCTTGATATTACCTACACTGTTGTTTTCACTTTCTTTCTGTTACATATTTGTTAAGACCTAACGTCGTAACAATAGTTTATTTTTTAATCAACAGTGTGCACTCAAGAATGTCCTGAGCCACCTCACGGAAATGAAAGTGTCCTCATAAGAGGTTAGTTGCTGTAAGAAAGGTTCATTGGTTCCCTATTTTGTTTTATGATACTTTTGCAACATGACTGTTTAATATTGGTGATTGCCTAGTGCTCGTAACCTTTAGGGTATATATGATCATGTTCGTGTTTGCTAGATAATTTTACTTCTGACAGTAATCGTGTATGAGAAACTGTATGAATAACATTCCCGTATGAAATTAATAAGAAAGCGTATGCAAATAAGTATTCTCAAAAATACATAAACAAATATCGGTTATAAATTAATTTATATGCACTTTACAAACTGTATTACTGCAATCTATTCGGCTTTTTCTAGGGACCAATAAGGTCTGTTCTTCTATCTCACATTCTTTTCAGTTGAGTAGCCCGGAAAGGTGGGTGAGGTTGGGTGATGGGAATAAAAATACGCGCAGATTCTGTTAATATTTATAAAATTGCACACTGTGTATAGAAAATAGGCACAATATTTACAAGAGTGTTGTCCGGTAACCAAGAACATTGGTCTCATCTGCGTACATTTTGTCTTGTTCATTGTTTTATTATTTTATTTTCATGAAAGAATTATTAGATTCAAGACAAGATAAGACAATAAAAAAAAAATACCTACTTTAAGCCGATATTTGACTTGTAAGGACGCACGTTTACCGATCTGATCGAATTTTGCAGATGTGGTCGCACTCGCCACAATATCATCTGACTGAATACATGCATGATTTTGTTGCAATCCACACTTCAGTTACTACGTCATCACTGGCACTTAACCAATCAGATACCGCCATTTAGGTTCGCCCACTTAAGCGAACAGGCAATTGACTCGTACATTTTGTGAAACAAATGACCAAGAAAAAATAGTATTATACCTGAATGTGATCTAACGAACAGTCGTTGTAACCATCAACATTTAGGGTGAGTGACAGCATGTGCCCGTTCTGAACCGTGATGTTCCAGATGCAGATTTGGCTTTCTGGATATCCGGATGCATGATCCGGACCAATCAGTTTTCCAGAGTTCCCATGCAGCGTCCCTCCACAAACTAGATTTAGAAGATCATCCGAAAATGTAATTATGTTCGGAATATCTAAGGTAAAGACGGTCCTCTGACTGAAATTATTGGATTATCGAGACGTTTTGCTATTGCTATAATACCTGTCAGTCTTGTTTCAACCACAGTCATGTGTCCAATTCGTATGCATTCCTCGATGTCAATTTATTTCATGTATACATCAAAATATACACTGAATAATTGCTCGGTTATGTCACTATCTAATCATTCGATAAAGTAAATACATGTAAATTATTGGAAGTAAAGGGGTTTTCTATTTGTTCAAGTTTCTACTACGATTGAAACAATATCCGGTCTAAAGAGATATTGCCAAGATATATTTGAATCATCAGATAAAATATCAATTAAAAATATAACAATTTTCATAATTTTTAGAGAAATCGAATGATAGGGATTATTCCAATTTCTTTTCAAAGATCACTATGACATGTAATTAAATTTAATTGAAGGTGATATATAGAGGAAATCTTCTATAAGTCAATGGTTTTCATGCATTTTGAAGAATAACACGTGTAAATTGAAACCCCGATCCATCGGTACGATAATGTAGCACTAAAATTGGCGAAGAGTGTCCAAAATTACCGACTACATTACCTCCCTTTACTAAGGCTCCATTTGCTGTTGTGTGACTTCATTCCATAAAGAGGCCACGATCCATATGCTACTATAGATGTGTATTGATGAAACGGTGTAATGACTCTTTGTGCGTGCAGTATACTGACACAATTTGCGATAAAAAACAGATGGAAGGCAAATATTTTCCATTTTAAAATATTTTGAGACTGAAAGGAGCACATAATATGGATCAAGCGATTAAACTGAGTCTTGCAGAGAGGTATAATTAAGAGCTTTGATAGTACCGCTCATTTGGTCTTTTAATCCAAGTATATTACCAGCGATCAAATCAAAACAAAATCCCTCTAAACGTTGAAGAAAGACTTACAAACAAATGTTGGCAACAACTGCTGACGTCCTTGCAGATGATACAGGGGTAAAATGGAGAGAGGGAAAGAGAAATAGTGAATTTCAGTTGTCCTCTTTCGTACGGTACGTGTATTACAAGTGAAACATATGTTTATATTTAACATTCCCGAATAACGATAGGGAAATGAAAGCAACATATATTAAGTAGAACATCGGGAGAGAGGTGACATTTAGAAAATAAGGAGAAGATGAGGCTCGGGGTGGGGGTTTGATGGGATGCATTACACTTTGAAATATATGCAATTTTATCTCAGCGAGTTCTTGATAATTTGTTGGAAATATTTTATAAAATTAAATATTGCATGTACATATTTTCTCTTGGTGACTTTTATGATATTAATGTTAGAAAATACGTTCTCCTGATAAAGTCGAGATCGCACTAATTAACGCATTGGATGCATGGTATTTTTTTCAATCTTCCTAAATATTGTGAATATTCAATGCTGTCGTTTCTTCAGCTATCGATTATGGTATTGACTGTAGGTGTGACCCTAATCTTTTCAATTGCTTCAATTTCCACAAGATCGCTGTTCATTTCGGCATCCGTTGAAAAATCCTTGCATTATAATGTCTGCTTTAGCGAGTTGCTTGCGCATGCCGCACGCTTATGACGTAGAGTTATTCCTCCAATAATCTTTATGGAAGGTGACACTCGTACATGCAATTTTGTGACAACAAACGAATATAATCTTAAAGGACAACGAATATTGGGTTTTCAGGTGTGTATGTATCTATGTATATGTGTGCATGTATGCTTCTGACTGTATGCATATCTGTAGGCATTGCGTAGGTCGTATCTATCAGGATGTCTTTCTCTTAGTATGTATGTATGTATGTATGTATGTATGTATGTATGTATGTATGTATGTATGTATGTATGTATGTATGTATGTATGTATGTATGTATGTATTTCTCTGATTGTGTATCAACTTATCTTTCTCTCTGTCTGACTGCATTTATGGAAGTTATGGTGTACGAGTACACACACACACACACACACACACACACACACACATATATATATATATATATATATATATATATATATATATATATATATATATACTTCTGCATACTGTCCACTGTGTTACCTCTCCACCATTGTACATTTAGAGGAGCCAATTCGGAATCTATCCTCACTTCGATTTCATTGTTCTTACTTTCAAACATCTCAAGATTAGGACTAAATGCCTGGCCTGGGGATTTCGTGCGTTCACTACTTTCCACAACCTGTAGATAGAAGTCATAAGATAATTAGAATGCTATCAGATTTAAAAACCTACACGCAAAACTGCCTTTCATCCCTCTTTTATACCCCGACACAGTCTAAAACAAGTGAACATTGGAAATAAATAAAGACCAATTCATAAACTTCAAATAAAATGACAGTTCATGTTATCCACCACCACCACTACAACCACTACTATCATCATCGTCATCAACGTCGTCATCTTTTACTTCTTTGTCCTTCAAATTATGATAATTGCATCACTTATAAATCGAATATTATACTAATCTTAATATTGAATCAAAGGATGTATAAGTAATATAAAAAAAAACGATTTTTGTATGTGTTAACTATCTATCTATCTATCCATCTATCTGTATCTCTATCTATCTGTCTGTCTCTCTAGCTATCAATCTATCTATTCATATATCTATCTATCTATCTATCTATCTATCTATCTGCCTATGTTTCAGTATACATGCATGCATGTATATATCTGTCACTGTGCATGTCTGTCGGTAATGTGAAGGTATCACCTATCTGTCTTTCTCTATGTTTTCAATTACGTATGTTTATATCTGTCGCCCCGTTGTTTTCTGGCTGCTTGTGCCTTCTGTGTGTCAGTGCGTCACGATGTGCATAATATTATTTCAGCACTACCAAAACTTACTACAATTCCAAAAGTATTCTTTGTTGACATAGGAAACATCCTAACACGGAATCCTTTGTTGACCTTAATCCTTTTGATGCAGCCTAAATGACCATTCTCTACCGCCAGTTCAAAGTAACCTCCAGCCTCAGTCTCGCTTCTGGAAGAGCATTCTGCATTTAAAAGTAGGGATTAACCAAAAAACAAAATCTCAATACTATAGGCCTTGAAATATTTTTAAAAAGTCAGCTTGAAATAGCTGACTGGTAAATTCAACTTGCCGTTGTGATATTTGACCACCTTTCCCAAATTATGACAACATACTATCACAATGAAAGTTGAAACATAATGTATAATAAAATATGGCATGTTTCCTTGAAATCGTGTAATATTTATTTAACTAAAAAAGAACTTTTGTTTTCTTTTTATCTTTGTTTGCATATTAAAGTCATATGCCGATAATTAAGGTTATAATATAGAATAGCACATTTAGATATATATGTAGATGAGAAAAAAGGAACGATTGTAATGAATATATAGTTAGAAGGGCAAATGCAGAGATAAATGAACAGATAGCTGAGAGAGAGAGAGAGAGAGAGAGAGAGAGAGAGAGAGAGAGAGAGAGAGAGGGAGAGAGAGAGAGAGAGATGTGTAGGCAAAATACCTTGTACCGAAAAATTTAACATAACCGAGAACACAACGGTGTTAACTTAATTTTAATAATGTTTTAATATATCAAGTTTCCCCTTTTGTGTAGATACGCTAGCAGACTCGTATCTTCAACTACATCAACACTAATGAAAGCAAGTGTTGACAAATAGATAATGAATATTTATATTTTAACCTATCAGTTACATTTTAATCATAATATTTGTAAGTATACGGAATTCGCCTACTTTTAAGTCATAACCTAGTTATGGGCAGTTTATGAGTAGGCTCCGAAATGTGTCGAGCTTAGAGACTTTCAAAAGTCGGCTAGTCAAAGATTGTTTTGATGCATGTCACCGATTTCAAGACCAAAGTGATAATTGTCAATAATATAACCCATGACATTTCTTTGACAGGTGTGTTTGGAAATAAAAGACACCCGTCTCAGATGATTAGCCACCTTGATTTCGTTACAAGCGCGATCGATGTATCGAAACTCTAGCGCCAACAAGCGGGTTTTATCATCTATTGTTTACCTAATAATTACTGGAGACCGATATATACACACTCTTTAGCAAATAATTAAATGAATATAAATAAGTGTTACAAATCATTCAGTTGTAAGTATTGTTATGTATGATGTTTATATAATATTATAAATATTTTAGGAAATTATAAATGTTTCTTCACTTTAATATTTGCTTAAATCTTAATGTTATCAGGAAAAACATGTTTAACTAGTGTCCTTGAATTAGGTTGTTTTGATCAATATGTTTTCTCAATTTGAAGGTCAAGGTTGATTGTTGTTTACAAGTAAAAATTCCATTAAGATGACTCATGTTCTAGAACATTCTGTCATGTGACCAATCTTTATATATGCCATGTTTGGTGGACATTTTTTTCAGTTTTGACATTACCATCAGTCTTGTAAAGAGCTATTACAGTTGTGAAAATTAATTCCAAATTCTAAGAGAGGAATTATTTTAAATATTCATTGGATTATAACAGTGCTCATAAACTTTTGGATTTTGGATTTTTAATTGACAATTTTGGAATTTATGTGAACTTATTCAGAGATTTTGGAATACTTCATTTTGACTTCAGCACATCAAGATTTCTAGTACATCAGGACTTTGGAGACCATTAGCACATGATAACATTCAAGGACACAGCCGTGAATTCGGAACATTCTATATTTAGGACTTGTGATTAGAACAATCATTCTTATTGGATTATTAGGATTTCAAAACACATTACTGTAAGTGACTTTTTTATTTTTCATTTTAATTATCTAGTAATAAATTGTATGTTGATTTTTACTTGATTTGTTGGTTTCACTTTCTTTCTGTTACATTTTTCTTAGACCATAGAGTCGTAACAGAAATTGGGGGCTCGTCCGGGATTGCATTTCTTTAAAGCATATTAGAGATATTAAATTTATCTTTGAAATTCATATTGATTTTGTCTCTGAATTTTTTTTGTCTTTGGCAAAGATTTTTAATAAAGAAATTTTTTTTGTGTGAAACCAACAAGCATTTACTATGGCATCTAATGTTCAGAATTTCATTTCATAACCTATCGAGGAGGGGATAGAGTGCATGAGAAAGTTAATTGAAGAGTTCAAAAGGTGCATCCATAGTGATGTTAAAACCTATCTTGACGAGCAGAATGTGGAAACTTTGGAAAATGCTGCTCGTATGGCTGATGATTATTCCTTGACTCACAAAATTTAATTTGGCCATAAGTCGTCCTCTCAGCAGTTTTCTGGTAAAAAACCATTTCAATCTCATTCGAGTACTTCCAAATTTCACAACAGCACAACTGTTAGGAATCAAACATCTGATAAGACTGATCAGAAATCCTTATCTCTTCCTACGTGCACTTATTGTAAAACGAAAGGGCACGTTATTTCTGATTGCTTCAAGTTGAAAAATAAGCAACACAGTAAAGACAGAGCTTTTCCAAATGCTCTTATTTCTACGAGGTCAAGGTCACGGTCTTGTATTGAAAGCAATACATTTGTTAGGTCAAACAAACCCCAGTCTGATTCTATTTTAGAGGCTTATGAACCATTCATGTCAGAAGGTTCTATATCACTTATTGGTGATTCTGCCAAACCTATCCCAATTAAAATATTAAGGGACACTGGAGCTTCTCAGAGTCTTTTATTATCAGGTACTTTGCCTTTGTCTGAGGAGTCTTCTTCAAGTGAAAGTGTTCTTGTTCAGGGAGTAGAGTGCGGCTTTGTAAATGTTCCTCTCCATTGTGTAAATTTGGCATCAGACTTAGTTTCTGGACCTGTGACTGTTGGGGCAGTGACTTCTTTACCCATAGAGGGTGTTCATTTATTACTAGGCAATGACCTAGCTGGAGATAAGGTTGTGGTTAATCCACTTGTAACTGACAAGCCTTGTTTGGATCAGAAAGTTGATCCTGTCGAAACTGAAATCCCTGATTTGTACCCTGCTTGTGCAGTTACTAGAGCTATGGCAAAAAGAGCTCTTGAGAGTGATGTTGATCAGGATATTATTCCTTTAGCTGACACATGTATTGGTCAGTCTTTTGATGAGGTCACTTTTTCCTCAGGTATTGATCAATCAAATGGTATTGATCACAGTGATCCTCTTTTGGCAACTCATTCTCTTTGTTCTAATCAGGATGACAAACGACAATCCCTTGTCGTTGAACAGGAGCAAGATCCCGAGATATCTTGTTTGTTTCAGAGGGCTATTAGTGAAACTGAAGCCACACAAGTTCCAGTGTGTTACTTTGTGAAAAATGGGGTCCTTATGAGGAAATGGAGACCACCTGATGTACCCGCTGGTGACGAGTGGTCAGTGAGCTATCAAATTGTTGTTCCTAAGTCATATCGAATTTAGCCCATGAAACTCCTTTGGCTGGTCATTTAGGAGTCCGTAAGACTTATCACAAGATCTTGAATCATTTTTATTGGCCGAAACTCAAAAGTGATGTTTCTAAATACTGCAGATCTTGTCACACTTGTCAAATGGTAGGAAAACCCAATCAGAAGATACCTAAGGCTCATCTGCAACCTATTCCTGCATTTGATGAACCATTTAGTAGAATAATTGTAGACTGTGTTGGTCCTTTACCTAAAACCAAATCAGGCAACCAATACTTGTTGACCATCATGTGTGCATCTACAAGATTTCCAGAGGCAATTCCACTGAGAAATATAAAAACTAAAACTATTGTGAAAGCTTTGGTGAAGTTTTTTACACTTGTTGGCCTTCCCAAATCTGTCCAGTCAGATCAAGGGTCAAATTTTATGTCTGGAATTTTCCAGCAAGTTATGCATGAACTAGGCATCCAACAGTTTAAATCTTCTGCCTATCACCGTGAAAGTCAAGGTGCTTTGGAAAGATTTCATCAAACTTTGAAGAATATGATTCGATCATATTGCTTTGATACAGAAAAGGATTGGGATGAGGGTGTTCATTTGTTGTTGTTTGCTGTTAGGGAATCAGTTCAAGAGTCGTTGGGTTTTAGTCCCTTTGAACTAGTTTTTGGTCATACTGTCCGTGGACCATTGAAATTATTGAAAGAGAAACTTCTTTCAAATGAAGACTCAAAGATTAATCTTCTTGATTATGTCTCTGATTTCAAATACAAGTTGTCAAAGGCCTGTGAAGTAGCAAGAACTAATCTTCACACTACTCAGTCAAAAATGAAATTAAGGTATAACAGAAATACACAGGAAAGGAGTTTTAAACCTGGTGACAAAGTTCTGGCTCTCTTTCCCATACCTCAGAATCCTCTTCAGGCTAAATTTTTTGGTCCTTGTACCGTTGAAAAGAAAGTAAATGACTTAAATTATATCATTAACACTCCTGGGAGACGGAAACAGAAACAACTTTGTCATATAAATATGTTAAAGGAATATTTTGACAGAGATAGCCCAGCTAATTATTCAGTTAATTTAGTTGTACCTGTCCCACACAGTGAAGATATCAACGATGGAATACAATCAGACTATAGTGACTCTGGTATAACCAATCTTCGGAATTCAGAAATATTGAACAACCTAGACCAGAAACTTTCACATCTACAACAACAGGAAAGAAATGAACTAAAACAGCTATTACATGACTATGAGCACTTGTTTCCTGATGTTCCAACACGAACAAGTAAAATTTATCATGACGTTGACATTGTAGATTCTGCGCCTGTGAAACAGCATCCTTATATAATGAATCCTCTCAAACAGAACTATCTGAAGAAAGAAATTCAGTATTTACTGGAGAATGATTTCATACAACCAACTAAAAGTAACTGGAGTTCACCATGTATTCTTGTTCCCAAGCCAGATAATACATTCCGTATGTGTACTGACTATAGAAAAGTCAACAGTGTCACCAAAACTGATTCATTTCCAATCCCAAGAATGGACGATTGCATTGATAAAATTGGAAATGCTAAATATGTCACCAAGTTTGACCTTTTAAAAGGATTCTGGCAAATTCCATTGACGGAAAGGGCAAAAGAAATTTCAGCATTTGTAACTCCAGATGGACTTTATCAATATAAAATCATGCCGTTTGGAATGAAAAATTCGCCTGCAACGTTTCAACGTCTGATGAACATGATAACATTTGGTCTTGATAATTGTGACGCTTATATCGATGACGTCATTATCTACAACAACACCTGGGAAGATCATTTGGAAACCATTCGAAAATTCTTCGATCGACTCAGCGATGCGAATCTGACAATTAATTTGAGCAAAAGTGAGTTTTGCCATGCTTGTGTCACATTTTTGGGATATATTGTGGGACAAGGTCAAGTTAAACCTATAGAAGCTAAGGTCAAAGCTATCTCTGAATTTCAAGTTCCAATTTGTAAAAAGCAACTGATGCGATTTCTAGGTATGGCTGGATATTATCGGAAATTTTGTTCCAATTTTTCCAAAATTGCTGAAACTTTGACAAGTTTATTGAGTAAGAAAACCAAATTTTTTTGGTCTGACAAGTGTCAGGAATCTTTTGACAAGTTAAAGGCAATGCTTAAGAATGCACCAGTTCTTTCTGCACCAAATTTTAGCCAATCATTTAAATTATCTGTTGATGCAAGTGATGTAGGGGTTGGTGGAGTATTGATTCAGGAAGACAAAAGTGGTGTGGATCACCCTGTGTGTTATTTTTCTAAAAAACTAAACAAGCACCAGAAAAATTATTCCACAATTGAGAAGGAATATTTGGCTTTGATATTGGCTTTACAGCATTTTGAAGTGTATGTTACCTCAGCTCTTTCTCCAATTATTGTGTACAGTGATCACAATCCCCTTACTTTCATCAACAAAATGAAAGATAACAATCGGAGATTGTTGAGATGGAGTTTGATATTGCAAGAATATAACATTGACATCAGACACATCAGGGGAAAAGACAATGTGATTGCAGATGCACTCTCACGTGCCTTGAAATGTAATATTGCTTGATGTAATTAAGTCCAGTATCATAAAACATGTTCTTATGTAATTTTGGTTATTATAGTATTAGATGTATATTCAAAAGAAAGCTTTATTATATAAATCTTTCTTTTTCTTTATGAGGGGAGGTGTTATGTATGATGTTTATATAATATTATAAATATTTTAGGAAATTATAAATGTTTCTTCACTTTAATATTTGCTTAAATCTTAATGTTATCAGGAAAAACCTGTTTAACTAGTGTCCTTGAATTAGGTTGTTTTGATCAATATGTTTTCTCAATTTGAAGGTCAAGGTTGATTGTTGTTTACAAGTAAAAATTCCATTAAGATGACTCATGTTCAAGAACATTCTGTCATGTGACCAATCTTTATATATGCCATGTTTGGTGGACATTTTTTTCAGTTTTGACATTACCATCAGTCTTGTAAAGAGCTATTACAGTTGTGAAAATTAATTCCAAATTCTAAGAGAGAAATTATCTTAAATATTCATTGGATTATAACAGTGCTCATAAACTTTTGGATTTTGGATTTTTAATTGACAATTTTGGAATTTATGTGAACTTATTCAGAGATTTTGGAATACTTCATTTTGACTTCAGCACATCAAGATTTCTAGTACATCAGGACTTTGGAGACCATTAGCACATGATAACATTCAAGGACACAGCCGTGAATTCGGAACATTCTATATTTAGGACTTGTGATTAGAACAATCATTCTTATTGGATTATTAGGATTTCAAAACACATTACTGTAAGTGACTTTTTTTATTTTTCATTTTAATTATCTAGTAATAAATTGTATGTTGATTTTTACTTGATTTGTTGGTTTCACTTTCTTTCTGTTACATTTTTCTTAGACCATAGAGTCGTAACAGTATAAATAAATCATTACAGCATGTCTAGTTTTAAAACAGCATTGACTTCAAGATGGAAGTGATACACTGTAACAGTGTATCATGTGAAATAAATGATTGATAGACGAGTTAAATGCTGGCATTTATGCAATAGAAACATGGTGCACATATAAAGGCTAAATAAAGGTGTTGATATATGTACTGTCCCGAGATCGCAGAGTATAAAACTTGCAGAACATAAAACGTGTGGAACTGAACACGGCCTCTCTCTCTCTCTCTCTCTCTCTCTCTCTCTCTCTCTCTCTCTCTCTCTCTCTCTCTCTCTCTCTCTCTCGTCCGAGCCGAATTTGACTTTGTCTCGGGCGTCGGGCAAGTGGATTTATCATACCCTGTTACGAGTATTAAAGAAATCAATACCTTTATTTTAACTCATTTATTTGTTTAAAGACGTACTTGTTTCATCTTCTAGACATGATAAAACATATATAGTATCCAATTACTGGTTCAAATATGCTGGATATAGTTTAGTACTAAGTTAAATGTTTGCATACGTGTTGAATAAAGGTGTAATTACCCGCCGCCGAAAATATTGTACAGATTTTGAGAAGGCAATTAAAAATGACGACTAATGTTATAATTATTGCTTTTAAAAAATTTGTGAACTTTTGAATTTATTATTTTGATTAAATTAATCAACTATAAATTTGATCACATGTGAGCGAGTTTCGATTTTTTTATTACCGGTTATTTTCTTTCCTTGTCATCGTTGTAAGAAGAAAAAAGAATGAAGAGCACAACAAGAACGAAAAAAAGATGACAAATGAAGGTGAAGGTAGCTGGATAGGAGAGGAATGCAAAAGAAGGGAGACACTTCAATCTACTTGCATACATTGATGGATACAAACCGATGTCCAACCGATGCAGTAGCAAATACAAAAGAATGCATGGATTTTTGTTTCTTAACGACTATCCGACTAATGACACATACCTTTCTCGTTTGCGGTAACTGGATTTTCTTCTACAAGACAATAAATGCTCAGAAGTAGATGGAAGATATTCATATCTGGTTCAGCGTATATGAATTCGACAAACCTGAATGATCAATACAGTTGTCAATATTGTATGAATTCAATCAGAGAGAGAGATAGAGAGATACTAGGATGGTATGGTATATGCATTTCTATATTACTAACCTAGTAAATTAATCGAAATTCAAAAATACAAACTTAGTAACTATTATCACAAAATGTGTCCAAGATAATATGTATATGTCTATGTATCGATCAATTTGTAAAAACTAGCATACAATTAGTCGTGCGACAATTGTTATACACCACATTTTGTACAAATACATGGACAATAGTAGATTTCAAACATATGTATTTTAGCATGTTTACTGATTTTAAATGATGCCTTTTCTTCCAACAATTTATCTATTTTAACTTGCAGGTGTCATTAGTTGTATAGATACCTTCCTAAAAATCAGATACATTTATATATGCACATACATATGTATATATATATATATATATATATATATATATATATATATATATATATATATATATGCATACATACATATACATACGCACACGAGAATCATCCATATTTATGTTTGTGGCAAATACGCTTTACTTTGCACTATAAAGATATTACATAGTTTCATATATGCTGAAAAACATCTATCCAAACGTTATTTCGGCCTATATGACCTTCTTTCAGAAACTGTTTTATAAAACATAAAACAGCGTTTACGTCTAAAGCACAGGGATCTAAAAGATTTTGTTCCATTTTGAAATAGAAGTAATTATTCTTCTAATCCAAGATAACTTAAGGACATCTGCAAACATATTAACCACCATTTTTACACAGTCTTCATGGTAATCGTTAATAATGACTTTTCTTTTAATTCAATATCTTGCCCCACCCCCAAACTAACTTATCAATAAGAGAATCTAGTTCCTTAAGTACATTATCAGCAGGACTGGGTAAACTCAATAATAAATGAGTTAGTTGTGATAATGCCAAGTTTTTTGATAATTTTAATTTTACCAAATTAAGATATTTGACCATTTCAAAAGAAGAACATCTAGCTTCCCTAACTTTAGTATCATAATTTAACTTCAGCATTTTGTTTAAATCTGCAGAAAACCTGATAATGAAAATGCTGCGAACAAAATTCTCCACTGTTCACCCGACGTTTACTCAGAACCGTAAGCCACTGGTCATCAACATTTGACTAAAAAGATCATCAAATGATCATCAGAATTTTGTTCAAAAACCTAGGACACTGGTCATCAAAGTTTTACTTAAAATGTCCTCCGCTGGTCATTAACATTTGTGCTCAAAACCATAATCCACTGGTTATCAAAATTTTGCTAACAAAAACACTTAGTTAATAACACTCGTAACAGATATCAACTAAGAAACCAAATCCTTCCATTTACTTCATTAACTTAACTACATAGAAACCGAGAACCTGGGTTAATAACTCCAGCTTATTCTGAAAAGAGGCGCAGACCCATTCATCATGCGTAGTGTGGGAGGAGGTACGACATCTCTCTAAAACCAATCTTAAATCTTATTTGTTTTCAAATTCAGAAAATATAAAAATATTAGTCAGTAAATACAGTCATTATGAAACAAATGTACATAAATCAAACATCATTTTCGTTTCGAAAAAAAAAAACAAAAAACAGCGCACCTTAATTTTGTCCTGCAAACCCGTTTACCACATTAAATTTAGTAATTCGGACAATACAAGCTAATATAGAAACAAAATAACGAGATAAAAATATATTATACAGAAAGGGACCTGTTTTTTATCTTTCACAATGTCAACTGAAACGTCAGGTAATAAATGTCAGTTTCATTATAACCTGTATTCAGTGATTATGTGATGACGATAATGTACTAATATTATGACAATGATGTGCAGGAATCGAAGAATTTGACATTTTAAGACACCCCGAAAACTCATGTCCAAAAATAAAAAATCAACAAATGTAGTGCCTGTGGCTTGAACAATTTCAATTCGTTTTTATTTCTTTCACGTAATATAAGGTTTGTTTTTCGAGTTATGCCTCTAAAACTCAAAATGATTGCTAGTCTTCTTTTTCAAAGTACTTTGCTTCTTAGGGTTTTGTAATTATTCATATTAGTATACGATTTGTGCCCTGAGATTTTCCACAACGAAAATAACGCGTGTGAACTTCTGGTGACATGTCTTTATTTTTTCATGGTCCATATTTCACTTTCATCCTTCTTTCCTTGAATGGAAGTGTTTGTCAATTACACTGATAAACAGGTTTTTCAAAATATCCCAGGGCTTATTTAAATTCATCCTAGTTTTAATATAGTCTTAACTAGTACTGACAAAATAGTTCAAACATTTGCTCTGATAAAACGTCGTGAAATTATGTGTTTTAATTTTTACCATTTCAAATGCGCTGGATTTTCGTTTTCCAACCGACAAAATAAATAATGTAAGCGTCGCTTTAATCCCAAAGGCATCTCCTAAGCGTGATTATATATGTGACGATCTGATCAATCATAGGTCTAACATGTTGGAGAATTGATCGTTGATTAAAGATACATTGACGCGCAAAACACAAAGTTTTAAGCTAATTAACAATCAAGTTCACAAGGAATATTGAATTAATACATCCTACAGGGCAAAGTTATTAAAAGGATCGAACACCATTTGTTTTCTGATATTCTGAGGGGTAATCATCCAATTGCAAATATAAGGGAGATACTTATTCTATGAACTGTTAAATGTTTTGAAGCAGAGCGTACGTATTTAAAAAGATCCATAACTATTGGAAGTGTACAAACCAGAATATACAATCCATAATATACAATGATATATCGTATTTCTATGACAATATCGTATTGTGATAAGGAAATCTATAGAACTATACATTCGTTTTGAGAAAGATAAAGTTTGGGTAGCGCGCTTTGGATTGCCATCTGCTTTACCGGTATAAATAAGGATCAAATGTGGCTATTACAATTGTAGTTTTATAAAGAAGATCCTCAGGGTAAAAGTGTAATTCTTATACATGTTATTATAATTATTATTATGATTATGATTATTATTATTATTATTTCCTTTGCTTCTTTCTGCATCTTCTTCTTCCATCATTATAATCATCATAATCATCTCTCTTAGAGTAAGATGGTTCAAGCCACCCATATAGATTAAGCATATTCATCTGTATAGTGCAGACTAGGACACGCAGAGTTGGTAGAGTGCTTTTGAAAGAACTAGGCCTTTCTTTCAAATCATTGCGAACCTTCTGGCCACATAAAGACACACGGAGATCATGCACCACAATACTTTTCTCTGAATACACATTTTTGTTGAAAGTTGTTCTTTCCTAGATCATTGCTTTTGTCCATCGTCCCGAGGCATGCAAATCCGACCGCGATGTAGTGACATTCAAAGTCTAGGTTAAGAGCAGACAAAGACCTCAGTCGGAAGAAGTTGCAAAACATGGCGTATTAATCAAAAGTATAGAAATAAAGGGAGCAGTTCTGTCTCGAAGGTGATTATCGCACGTTAAAAGAGAAATTTGCAGTCAGGTTGTATTCCAAGACACAAACGGGATAATATTGAATGCATGGCTTTTGACTCTTGCAGTGAAGGACATCTTGGAATGAAGAAAACTTTGAAGAAGACCAGAAAATTTTATTACTTTGTCGGACGTTAACTGGGAGTGTATACTCGTGTTCCATGCATGTTAAACCTGCGCGTAAAGAAAGTCACCAAGGCAGAAGATAAGAGTTCCTATCCAATTAGTTGCGTCAGGACTGACGATGAAAGTTATAGCGGTCAGAACAGAAACTTCTACAGCCTAGTGATCGCTGACAATTTTCCAAACGGCACTAATGTATCTCCGATGTGAAGCCAGAAAGCTACAGTGATCGCAAAGCTGATAGTACGAGAAGTTCTCGCTCGTTTAGGAGTCAAGACAAATCCAATCAGCTCAGTGTCGATAGTTCAAGAGTGAACTCTTTTTGAGATGTGTCAACTACTTGTAATCGTGAATGACGAGGACGACATGGCACAAACTAAGTATTAGGATACTAGAGAGCATTCTATCTGCCTTTATTGAAGAATGACATATACTGGGATTTACACCCGCTACATCATGCAAAAGCGTTTGACTCAGCAATGCACGGACGCTCCGGTTTCAATCTCAATTACACAATGTTCGGAAGGGAAGCCAATCAAGGTAATAACAATTTGCATGAATGAATGTATCTTTACGAGAGCCAACTAGACGTTCCCCACGGTGTTGCCACGAATTACTTAGAGTGTAGCAGAAGCACTAATACGATAGTAGAGTTTGGTGGGCGAGATTTCATACTGGAGATCTCACATGGCTGTTTTCCCAGGAAAAGAGAATAAGGATTTCTCCAAATTTCAAGACCTAGACCTAATATGAACAATTACAAAAGCCCTAAGAAGCAAAGTACTTTCGAAAAGAAGACTGGCTAACATTTTGATTTTTAGAGGCAGAACTCGAAAAACAAACAAATATTAACATTACCAAAGCCACGGGGCAGCACGTTTGTTCATTTTATCAATTAACATAATCTTGCGAAGTATTCTAAAATGAAAAATTCTTCAATTTCTTCATAGCATTGTAATATTATTAGTATTCATCGTCATCACAAATGATTTAATACAGGTCATAAATGAAACTCAGTTATTACCTGACATTTTAGTTCACTCTGTGACAGATGCAATCGCTAAATAACAAATGTAAATCGTGGTCCTTGGGGGAATTTAAGCTTAACTTCGCTTCCAACGATACACAGGAATGGGTCTCTTTTCACGTGGAATCCTAGTTTTAGCCAGTACTTTGGGAAGGTCATTTATCCACTTCAAGGAAAGCAAAATGTGATTCCTCAAGGCTCTGAACTTTGACCTTAACTTGTTTATTTGTAGATAAAGAACTTATCCATTGAACTGAAAATTTTTAAAATAAAATGTATGCAGGTATAGCTTCATACGATATACTAGTAGCTGATAGAGATGTTAATGTTTTATAACCGATATTGAAATAATACATAGTAAAAGCCATGCGCTAGGCAAGAGATAACAACTTGAGAATAAATATAAAGAAGACACAGCATATGTTTTACGAATTAGCGCAAAATGTATCAAAGCATAATTATACATGTATTGACACTGGAGGTTAAATAAATTAATCTGCCAAGAAAGTAAAGTTCGTATGAGTTAGAATTGATTTGTACACAACGTCCTTAAAAGACCACATATAATGCATTTGTATGAGCATTTCCAATACGTTTTAAAATGGCCAGACTTTTTATGTAAAATAAAATTATTCTATAGGTTTGTAATACTATTTTCTTTTCACATTTTAAGTAATGTAGTACAATTAGAGGTAACCCCCTTCCCCCACAAAAAACCAAGTCAAGTTTCTAAGACTCCTATTTAAACCTTAAGATAAATGTTTTGGAATTTTACCCAGAATGATTTTAAACAATTTACACCAACCACGTATATTAAGTATTCTATTTGTTTTATAAAGCTTATGTCTAAACAATTTCATACAGGGCTACTTAAAAGGTCGCAAGTTTGGTATATAATTGTGATATAGAAGACAAGAACCGATTGTAAAAACTCCACTGTAATTTCCAACAGCAACAGAAAGAAAAGAAATCTTCACAAAGTTATTCTTGTACTCCTTCCTCCTGCACAATAATATACAAACATATACAAATATTTTAACAGCATGTTATAAATGTTTTAAATTATATCTAAATTGTGATATATTATCTCAACATTTGCATTTTTAAAGGCTCTATATACATGCCTTCATGTATGTGTGTGTGCAAATAGAAATATGTGTATGGGTCTATTTGAACAGTTGTATAGCTTTACATGAATGTGTCATTACGAGTGTATGCCTTTTCGAGAATCATGTTCATAGTTGTTGGCAAGCATGGTATAATTAAAACGTATACATGTAGTTTGTATCAATTTGTTTAGTCTGTCTTAATTAAAAATAAATAATAAGAATTAATTTCATACTACTTGTATCAACTTAAAGAAAGTAAAATAAGAAAGGAAGAATAGAAGGAATAAAAATGAGGACGATAACCAGGATGATAATATTGAGATATATTCCAATGAAAATACTCCCCTTTTTCTGATTATCTATTCTGTTGTTCTTGTTATTGTTATTATTATTATGATTATTATTATTATTATTATTATTATGCTCCTTTTTTCATCTTCTTCCATCATTATGATTATTGTAATCATCGTCATCATCATCATCATCATCATCATCATCATCATCATCATCATCATCATCATCATCATCATCATCATCATCATCAATAGGAGCAGAAGTTTGTTCTTCTTCTGGAAATTTAGAAACGAATAAATTACTTACCAATGAGTATCTTTCGTTATATGCCGTTGGATACTGAATCTCTTGGTATCTGCCTGTCGATATTGAACAAAGATATACCGCAAACTACTCGAACAATAGGACTGGCACAATTGCTTCTCGTGACAGAAAGTAGGTTAGTCATTGTCGCAAAGTTAAAGATTGAATCATTTCCTGTAACTTATTGTATAGACAGAGATTAAAGTATGCATTGCAAATCTAAGGATCAGTATTCCGCTTTTTTGTGTATTTTTCTGATTGTTCGACGAGACATCAGTAAAATGTCCTTCAAAAGTGTTTGGCGAGAAGCCGATTTGTGTTTTTGCCACTAACTTATGATAGTATTTTATTAATGCATAACATAAAAAGTGCCGATAAGTTTAACCATGTCATTTTCGTTTCCGCTTTATTTGCTGTTTTATTCTTCCCGCTTCTTTCTCGTATTTTGATAGGTGGAGGCAAACGCTAAAACAATATGTACAATGAGAGAGAGAGAGGGGGGGGGAGTAGTGGCATTAATAAGACAACATTCAATGATCAGCTGAATAAGTTTAGACCTATCTGTTTGTTTGTGCGTGTGCAGATACACACATCAGAGATCTTGTGAAGTATAAATCAGTGTGTGCTATAATAACATAACTTAGTTAAAATGGTTTCAATCCAAACAGACGATGGACATAAGTAAGCTTCATTTTGCGAATTTATGGTCTCATGATCATAACAAAATAGCTGATATTAAATTTAGGCAAAATTCTAGTTGCAGTCTTTGCATGCAACGGGGAAATATTGGTCCTAACGATTCGTCAATTTTTAATAGAGTCGACGTTGATACAGAAGTAAATATTATATAGTGGGGAAGTCAACAATTATAGTCTTTGAGTCAAACATAATCTACTTTTAACGCTATTATTTAGTGCTCTTGGTATCGCTTAGGAATATTTTGTGAGTGACAATTAGATGATTTGAGAGCTACTCCTAGCTGGCTTTGGGAGTCACTGATATGCTCTGATATCTTGGGTTACTACAAGATTCTACAAGCTGACTTGAATATCATGTTTCGATGATTAAGCGAAAAGTATCTCCAAACACCTTTCTATTTTGCGAGGAGTGACTCTTGGGAGTCATTAAAAACTAAAATGACTGTCTTTGTACAAAGATTAAGTCACGCCAACATTACTATACAATTTCGACGCATTCTTTGACGGTTATAAAGTAAATCCTTTCATTGTCTGAGAAAAACGTCCCCATTTCTGTGGTTCGTGTACTTTTTGATCCTTTTGAATACGTTCTTCGTGAATCTTAGAAAGTGTAAGAGTAGATCGTACAGGAATAAGAGTCAGATTCGTATTATTAGAGAGTTGAGCGAAGATGGTTTGATAGCCATAGAAATATAGTTGCACAGTTTGTCGACCAAACTTAAACTATATTTCTATTCACTGCCAGCGGCCGGGGAGGAGTTTAGAAATCTTTGCACTTTATTTTTTTATTATTGTTATGATTATGAAGTATACAGCAGCTCAGAGAGTTTGGATCATTTTTATATGTGCTTGATAAACACAGTGGAATGTAATAAGAACGTATTTTTAAGAAAACAAACTCCTTTTTAAGTCTAAGCAGTTACAATATTAATATTTTCGCTACATTTCTTCATAAACAAGCTAATTGCAGTTGTCAAAGAAGTATGTTGTGCAGAACGTCTTACAAAGCAAATAATCCCTCATTGTAACGTTTCTTTGGCTGTCAGATGTTCCAATTACTACTCATAAAACATCCTACAACGATTCCTAAGTCGTCTGAGACCGATGGTATTGTCCTCAAGTGTAACGTTCTGTCTGTACATTTTAGTCGACAACGTGTCGCTTATCTGCTTTATACAATTCGTAGACTAATATATGAATCACCTATTGTCGACGAGATCTCGCTCTTTATATGAGATAAGGCTACACTCGTAGTCTTACTTTCCACATTGATTTTATTGATGCAAGATGTGTTTTGTTCTTTTGTGCATCTTAAAATGTAGTTGGGCCAGGAAACACAGGTATACTACACAAAGTTTTTTCTTTAGTTGGATTGGTCTTGAAGTTTTGTAGGTCTTTACAAAATATTGATCAGAAAAAATCTGGGGATATGGGAGGGGTGGGGGTGCAATTTACAGTGATGTTGGATCAATTATAAATCACCATACACATGTATACAAAAAAGTCATTTGTTGTGCAATTTCCTAAGCGGAACATACATATATCTGTACCTCAGAGCCGACAAGGTCCTCATGAGATATGAGAAAATTTGCTTTAGTCTTGGAACACAAATATTTCTACCATCGGGAAATGATATACTGTTTATATAATGCACCAATCTTTAATATAAAACATATTTCAATTATAATTTTACAAAGATTCTCAAAGACGATATGCTTAGACCAAAGCGACATTGTACCATATTGATTGTGTTTACAGTTGATTCATTTTATTATTTTGTGAATCTCTGCCGTTTAGCTATACAATCGTTTGACTAACTTTAGAGCAGTGGATGGTGTATAATGTTTGGAACGCCGATGTGACTCAATATAATTTAAACCAACCTTAAACCAATAATTAATTCTATGATAATTAACGAAGATCAACCTACAGTGTAATTCTAAGGGGATTATATTTCCCTTAGTTTTTAAATGACTCTCTTCTTTCGGTACATTCTGTTTCGCTCAGTGGCATGTTATGAATATGTCATATTTCAATTGTTCTGGCGAAATGATGATAACATTTGTCATTTACAACAAAGGCGGGAAGTTAAACCATAGCGTCCGGTTTCTCAATCATTATATTATTAACTTGATTGTGTCAGAGAAGGTAATTGGGACAGCGTAAGAGGTCAATGAACAATGCATCCTTGCTTGAAGCCAATGATGAATGTTTTGTTTAATTGACATTAACGTAGACGGCCATTGATCTTAAGATATTTATTTCCATTTCTCTTCCAATAACCCCTCATGTCCTCTCTCATTCTCTCTCTCCCTCTCTCTCTCTCTCTCTCTCTCGCACACACACACACACACACACACACACACACACACATAAACACACACACACAGCTTGGCAATATCCCGCCCCTCCATTTCTTAGGTTAAATTGATTATAAATTCTTCTTCATTTGTACCAAACAACTTAAATTTCAAGCATGATCCTAGTTTGATTTTGTTGAATGGAATCTTTTTACTTTAAAATCTCAAACCTACATCTTGATATGATGAATATTGCCGATTCGATATATATATATATATATATATATATATATATATATATATATATATGGATCTTAAAATACAGTATCATAGCAGTTTGTTATTTGTATTTGCTAACAAGGTACTGATATAGCGTTATATTTTCCTCATGTTCATATATCCTCGAGCCAACATAGTTCGTGCCCTTAACGTGAATTTTAACACGGTCTTTATAATATTGTGAGAATCTATTCAGATAGCCATAGAAAGAGTTCAACTTTATCAACTTAATTGGTTCATCGTTGAAAAATGTTTATAAACTCTCTAAATCCTTTGCAAGCTACCGTTTTTTTTGAGTTGGTCAAAATTTGTCATTTTCGGGAAGCTCACCTGTGGTTCGTGGCCCTGAAATAAAGGTCACGTGACGTAAGATTGGAATGTGACAAATATGCCAAAGTGTGGAAATAAATCCTTTATGATGTCTCTGTATTTTAATTAATTGCATTTGTAATATATTTCGTTGATTTCGTATGCATATTGACATCAATAAAACACATATCAAAAATGATGCCAAAAGTTAAAAAAAAAATTTTTTGAAAATATGGTGCGTTTTTTAATTATTTTATTTTTAAGCTATTTTGATATAATTATCGTATTTAAAGATTTGCCGAACTTTGAAAAGACTTCTATTTTTCTTCAGGCTATGTCAGAACAAAGATTTTTCCCCCTACATTAGAATAATCCAATAAAGAATTTCATACTGCATAATCTTCCATTTTATTTATTGTCCTAACATGATATAATAAGTGCATGTTACATAAACGAAGCTTCTACATTGCCTTTGTCGTCTGAGAAATCTCTCTCGTGGATTTCCTACTAATAAAAAGGTAAAGAAAACCGACATGTGAACAGCGGCCCCGGCTTGAACAGCTAACATTCACGCCAGGGCCACAAACTTGAGACAATTAGTAACATTGGTCATTTTCATTGTGTCTTTTCAATTTGAATTGTAGTTCGTATTTAAATTTCATTTCATCGAATATTTCTTAATCAGCACTTACTATCATTGTCACCTAACTCTAGTGACCCATTTGATGACGTCAGGATCTCAAAACAAGCAGGTGAGGTCGCGAGAAACATGGCGCACGATTCAAGGAGGATCCCGAAGTCAGGAGGGTCAACGATATATATATATATTGATGTATTGCCATAAGAGTTGTTGGACCTACTGTAAAAAGTAAAATCTTGCATCAATCATTATTACCATTTGAAACACACATTAATTATATGTATTCAAGGCATTGGTTAGCACTTAATTTACAGTAATAAACGTAGTTAAGTAGGCGTTGAAGCAGAACGGATGCTCCTAACTAGCATATTGACTTTTGTTCTTCTACAGGGGGTCTTTCCTTATAGGCCCTTTTTAAAGTAACGTAATTGGTGTCCATGTTAGATGACGAATAACAGCTTTTACTAATGATTTCATAGCGAATACAACGATTTAAATACAATCTTTCAATGTCAAAAATAAATTAGAACATATATTGAGAGAGCAGATAAAAACAAGCATATTATCAGTTCTATATTGGTAATTTATACGTTTTTGTGGGGGTTTTGTGTTTATTTTCTTCCGGGAGTTGCGTTTGTATTGTACAAGATCAACTGTCCGCTTGTACTCCACACGGGTAAATTTCTGACTACAGGGGATTAATCGTCTGTTAGTTACCTTACTGACAAAGGTTTATACAGGATGTTTCTATTCTATGTCAATATTTTTTTGTTTCTTGACCTCTTTCTAATGTGTATGACCTAAAAATATCTAAGAAATAAACACTGAAACCAACAATGTAAGTAAAATCAACAAGTAATTTATTTCTAGACAATTAAAGTGAAAATTCAAAAGACACTTACAATGACGTCAATTAAAGTCCAAATAATCCTAAGTGGCTAAGTGGCCTAATCACAAGTCCAAAAATATCTAATGTTCCGAATGAATTCCAATATCTTTGAATGTCCTGATGTACCAGTAGTATTGAATGTCCTGATGTGCCAGTAGTCTAGAATGTCTTGAGATGCCTGAACGATGTAATCCAGGATATCTTTCAATAAATTCACAAAACTCCCAAAGTCAGGTATCAATCCTAAATGAGAAAGAGCACTTTAGTAACTCCATTGAATATTTGAAATAAATAATTCCTCTCTCTGAATTTGATGTAAGTTTCGCAACACAACTATAAACATCTGGTTATTAAAATTATTTTTCATAGACTGACCATTAGAACAAGAATGAAATATTCGTTACTATATTCCCTATATATAAACACTAGCCACCTGACATGATTTTTTAGATAATCATATTCCTACATGACAAAATTCAGTAATTCTGGTGGAAAAACCAATCTAATTGTAACAAAAGCAACCTTGACCTCGAATTCTAACTAAACAACTTGCTTACATCCTGCAAACAAGGACAAAGTTAAATATGTATGACAAAAGTTACATATGTAAACATTATGCATAACACCTCCCCTCATAAAGAAAAAGAATGGTTTATGCAATAAAGCTTTGTTTTGAATATGCATGATCAAACGTTTTCAAGTTAAACGACTACAATATTGTCAATCCGTACAAAGATTGGTGGTTACGTGATTCAGTTAAGATAAACAGGGTAAAGCAAAGGTATCATGAATAAAATATTACGGAAGTTGAGATCAGGAACTTGTAATTCCCAAAACACTGGTAACATAGCTTTACGGTTAAAAGAAGCTAGGATAACACTTTACTTCCAGATACTAACAGATCATTGTCCACTGTAACCTTTCACAAGATTTCAGATTTCACATTAGGCTGGACAAAACGGCTAAAGTGATAGAACGTGGTAACCAGAACAACGAAATGGAAAAGATTTGTATGATACAATTACCTTTGAATCTATTGCTCAATCGACGAATGACACATATAGAATATTGGAATTGACTCATTGAAATTTATCGCTATATAACAAAAGAAAAAATGAGAGAATCAAATGCATATCGGCTCATACACTTTTAAGTAACATCACTCTTGATTGTCCCAGAATGAGGTCGAAGAGTCGTTTCATACTGTGCAAAATAGCTGGGGAAAGTGATCCCAAAATGCTTCACAACTCGGCAATAGAAAATGGTGACTATAGAAGGTCTGCTAAACTCGACGTATTCCTAGTGCTTTCAATTAGGGCAAAAGTTTCCAAAAGCTGCTAAGTATTTATTCCATGAGCAACAGAAGAACATAGAGATAAGCAAAGCAAGTGTTAACAGTTATTATACTGACATTCACTGCATCTAGCTTTATTTAAGAACTCACGATAACAGATTACGTGGTGGCAGTCCTAAATTAGCATATATGCAGCAAAGTATCCATTTTCAAAATCAACAGAAAACAAAATATTGATGTTCACAATGTAACACTAACACTAACTGCAATTGCTCACAATCTCAAGTGGAGTTCCGAATCCAGGAAAGAAAAGTAATCTTATTGGATACGCCGCTTTAGAACACTGAAACGAAGCGGCTTAAACCAAGAAGATATTAAATACAACGTTATTGAGTTTTAAGACTAGCTCCATATGTTTAAGTAGGAAATGAGTGGGCGGATCGTCTACAGTTCTTGTTTCCCATGCTTCCTTACACGCATGTATCCCTTCACTTGCGTGGTATATTATTATACATGGAGGTGAGATCTAAGGAAACAAGTATTGTATCTGGAGGTAATGGTTCGCTTACTTGGCTTTTTATAAGTTAATGTTAACATATCGAAAATATTAAACTGAACACACTATAGGTAAAGTGTACCAACTATGTGACAAATAAAAATCTTATTCACGAAACTGCTTTCAGTGTCTGCGCTAAACTCAATCCCAACCCGGCTTCATCCTGTTACAATGGTGTCAGAAGTGGGTTTGGACTAGACGGAGCGCATAAGTTAGTTTGCATATGTCTTGAATTCAGTAATGTTTTTCACTTATCTGTTTCAGATTGTGACCATTCTGACAAACTGATAACACGGTTGGTGAGAAAATATCTCGCTCACATTATAGGTATCGGAGCACTAATTCTTTTACAGCCAGGGAACCAGTCTTCTGGTGGGGGAATCAAAATAGAGTTCTAAATCTTTTGAGATGCGCCCATTGGGTAATAAATGGGTTCAATTTTGTTCTATTATTAATTTCACAAACTTCAATCTATCTACTATAGCTGACAAAAAGTATTTACTTTTATTTCGATATCCTGTATTTAATTTCCTACTGACAAAATAGCATATGTGCTCTTATAGCGAGGCTATGTTATTAGGTGCAGACCAGGGATCCCCGTTGTATCGCATCACGAGACTCGAAAACATGCTGCGAAGCACCTGTTTCTTAATTGTGAAAAACATTTCTCTAACTGTAATGAATGGTTCCATGTGAGGTTTGTACGCAAATCTTGTGAAGACTTTATTTTTATTTTGTAATATATTAACATTAACTTCTATGGGAAATTAATTAGTGGTCCGATCTCTTATACATTGGTCCCATTTTGTCATCATATAAACATATATACATATTACATGTATGTGCTGCCCTCTGAGAAGGAAGATACAGTTGGTTTGTGAAGTACGATAATCGTAAGTTTCATATAGTAGTGCACATAAGATTGGTGATCGTATCAGCAGGATTAATCATGTCGTCACTTAAAGATCTCGTGGAGATGGACAATCAGTTCGGATCTTAGGGGGGGTCCCTTCGAAAATGTGCACACGAGGAGTAGGCTCGGGAAAGGAAACATAGATTAAAGAAGAGAGATATAGAAAGCGAAAAGCAAAACGTTAGAGATAGAGTGCCAGGCAGAAAGGAAAAGAAGGGAATTTGAGGAGAAGAGGATAGAATTAGAGACGCAACCTGAGGAAAGAAATATAGCATCTGTGGAAAGGAAAATGGAATTAGAGAAGCAGGCAGAGAAGGAAAGGATAGGGTGGGAATGGGAAGCAGAAAGGGAAAGAATAGAACAGGTAAGAGAACTTGAGGAAAGGAAGTTAGAGAGGGAGAGACAATCAAAGTTAGAAGCCATAGTCTTAGAAGACAGGAATATGGAGAGGTAGCATAAAAGGAAATTTGAATTATTACAAGCTAAGAGGGAGGGAGAACAAGACTTAAACTCGAACAAGTTCAGAGGTCCAAAATTATCCCCGTTGGAAGACGATAAGGATACCATAGATAGCTATTTCCATAGCTTTGAAAGATATGCCACCGTCCAGAAGTGGAGAATGGGTGATTGGTCGCTCCATCTCAGCGCGTTACATATGGGAAAAGCGCTGGACGTGTATTCGCATCTACCCGTGAAGGAGGAAAAAGTCCTTCACTAATATCGTTGATATGGCTACACAGGCAGACTATTTTGCCGAACCTCAAGGAGGTACCCAGAATGTGGTCTCAAGAGACAATGCAAATCAGGTAACCAGCCTGAAGACCAGAGGCCCAGAGAACCCAAGACAATTGGTACGAATAAAGGTGGAGATTTTCAATCTGGAAAAGGTGCAAATAGTAAGGATCGGCAATGTTACATCTGTAAGGAGTGGGGTCACATCTCGCCATATTGTCCGACAAGAAAGGGGTTTGAAAGCAGAGGGTGGTCAGGAAGCGACAAGAGCGATGATTTTCCGCGTGATAATTCGGGAACTAATAACGCGAGTAGTGTATACGAGTTCGCTGCGCTTGCGCAGATCGGTCTTGATGTTATTCAGTCGATCTGCACTTGTATTTTCATTTAGGCGAGACTAACGATAGCTGGTGGTACCGCCAACGGTCAAGAAGTTACGTTCTCATGCGATACCAGGTGTGCGGGCGTCGTGGTAAAGTGGAGTATCGTTAGGGATGACCAAATGCTTGGTTGGAAATCCCAATGTATGTTATTAGACCAAAAGATTGATCGTGTTCCCGTCGCGAGAATAGAGATCGAGACGCCTTTCCTCACTGGAACCGTCGAAGCGCTGTGTATGGACAATCCCATATACGACCTAATGATTGGAAATGTCGAGGGCTCCAGACTCCCAACAATATCAGCTTTTCGGTTTCCCATTATGCAAGCGGTCGAACTAGGTCGCAGCCGCGGACGGGGAAACAGCCGCTGTGTAAATTGAGAGCTCCTGAAACCGTGACTGATATCTCGCGCGATGAATTTATGAGTGAGCAAGGGCATGGAGCGTCTTTCAGCGCGACCGCGGAGAGGATTGTGTTCGCTACCGTAAAATATTGTAAAGGCGGGGCAAGTCTAAAATGTGTACGCAGGTAAGGGTACATGTACAGGTAATTTACCACGTAGAGTGGTAGAAAGTTCTGTCAACCTTGTACTTAGAGTGGCGCACAAATCCAGTAGGGCAGGTCACATGAGTAAGACAAAAACGACTGCCAAGGTGTTAGCCGAATTTTCTTGGTCCTGCGTAAATAGCGATATACCACGATTCTGTCGATCGTGCCATGTTTGCCATAAAATTGTGGGAAAAGGTGTTTTGAACGTCGTATATACTGCGGTCATAGGGACGAGTCGACTGACGAAACGGAATTAGACCCCAGTACAGAAACTCCCCTTAAGTACCCCATGGGGGTGGGAAAAGAGGTAATAGATAAGGTCAGCGTGTGTCCAGGGTTGCCTCAAGGTCAGCGTCGGCAAATCAGGGAGATTTTAAATAGGTATCCAGATGTATTTACTGACAGACCAGGTCATACTGGATTAATAAAGCAAGAAATAAACTTGAGTACCACATAGGCAGTCAGCATTAAAGGATAGCCAGTACCCTTTAGTGCACGGGAGACGGTCGATGAGGAAGTAAGGAAAATGTTAGACCTGGGAGTGATTGAACTCTCAAGCAACCCGTATTCGTCCTCCGTGGTATTGGTTAGAAAAAAGATGGAACAAACCGCTTTTGTATAGACTTTCTTGAATTGAATAAAGTCGCCGTGTTTGATGCGGAACCGATGGCAAATATGGAGGGTTTGTTTTCAAAATAGGCAGGTCACCAATATATTTCTAAGTTAGATCTCACCAAATGATATTGGTAGGTGCCCATCGCTGATCGTGCCGGCGCGTTAACGGCATTTGCGACCCGTAAAGATTATTACCAGTCTAAAGTTAGAGCTTTCAGCTTGGTCAACGCCGGTGCGTCGTGTGTTCTTCTTATACGCAAATATTGTTGAAAGACATAGAGAACATAGATAGTTTCGTTAACGATATTCTTGTATACACGCATACCTGGGAAGAGCATATTTGGGTATTAATCGAGCTGTTCCATAAACTCCGCAAAGCCAATATCACGTCGAGGCCCACCATGTGTAGTATAGCATATTCTAACCTGGAATGGTTAGGACATCTAGCAAGCGGTTCCGGGCAGTTTAAACCCCACCCTGACATAATTGAAGCAATCAGAGATGCTCCTAGACCAGAACCCAAGAAACAAATTCTATCGTTCCTTGGGTTAATAGGGTTATACAGGAAGTTCGTTTCACATTTTGGTGCTATAGCTAGTCCGTTGACGGACTTGACTAGGAAAGGGCAACTCAATAAAATTTCTCGGGGCTTATGCCAGGAAAGAGCTTTTAACGCTCTTAAGGAAAAATTGATCAGTGCATCAATCCTAAAGTTAAGAGTGTTTAATAAATCGTTCGTTTTGAGAACTGATGCGTCCGACGCGGAATCTGGAGCAGTTTAGCTACAGGAACAAGAGGGGGTAAAGTTACCCATAGCTTATGCTAATAGGAATTTGCTGCCTCGAGAGCAAAACTGCTCTGTGACCGAAAATGAGTGTTTGGCACTGGTGTGGGGGATACTAAAATTGCACACGTACCTTTACGGAAGGGAATTTGTTCTTCAACGGATCATCAGGCTCTCATGTATTTGAAAAAATCGAAAGTTGCCAACGCAAGATTGATGCGCTGGGCATTGACTTTACAGCCGTATCGTTTCCGCATCGAGGCAATTCAAGGGTCGGAAAATGTAGGAGCCGATTATTTGAGCAGATTGTGATTTGCAGGTCTCTTTACCATGGTATTCTCGTATAGTAAATAATAAGTTTCAGTTTGTATTGTTTTTGTTCACATTCTGTGATTTTCTAAAGGTGTTTCCACTTTGTATAATTGGGGAGGTATTGTCACGGAATTGTGTGTAGCAAAATATTTCGGCATTATACATGCGAACGAAAATGTACCGCGTACAGTGCTACATACAGGTAGTTAATTTTTCGGCTTTAGCTATTTCAGAATACTGAGTTCGGTTCATCCCATGCTTCGCAAGCAACGTGACTGCAGTGAGAAACCCATAACATCGAGTTCTCTGGCTGCGCATTTTGACAACGGCCAGGGTACTTATAGAATGAATTCTCGGTGTATAACCAAAACACAACGAGTTTTGTCAGGAAGCTGTCCACTTTACGGGAGCAATCTTCAGCTGTAGAGAAATATAAAATTGTATTCTTCCTTGCTATATGTTTCATGTGATAGAATTATTTTATATATTCGATGTTTCAGAATTTATTCTAAATATTACGGAGAGTCAGATCTATGTCACATAACGCCATGCTATCAAATAGAGTATAGTCTGTTTCAAGTTAGCCATTTTTATAACTAAGCAGACAAATTAAATTGAATTATATGTGGATGAAACATACCTTCTTTATATTTCTGTATAAATTTTTCACTTCAATTATCATTGGTGATAGAATCATACATTGTTCATATGTGTGTATAAATCCTATACTTTGATCACACTTGGTGATAGAATTATACATTGTCCTTATTTGTATATAAATTCAATACATTGATCGTCCATGATGATAGATCCATATATCAATCATATTTAGTTATAAGTTCCATAAATTGATTCCCGTGTTATTACTCGTGAAAGTTACATGTTCTGATTAGTTCCATTTGGGAATGACATCATTTCCTTATATCAGTTGTCAAACTCGGTGTGCATCATTCTGTTAAATATATTCTTGGACCTTATGCGCACGAGTATGGTGTCAGATTCATCCATTGTTCTATTTCATTATAAATAAACATCTCATTCACGAAATTCCTTTCAGTGTCTACGCTAAATCCAATCCCAACCGATCTTCATCCTGTAACGAGCAATACACCGCTCTCTCGTTTTTTTTTTTATGTTGGTATACATAAGAATTGTATTTCTCTATATGTGTGACTCTCATTATTTCTATCCTTTTTTGAATGTATTTAATTTTAGTATGCTGGAAGAAACAGCATTATTTAAATATACAATCATCAAATTCCAAAGATGAAACAATACGCTTTGGATCTGTTGATCTACTCCAATCAGGATGCTTATTAAATGAGCACTCTCCACATCGTTGGTATCGAGTATCTGATATCTGGTTTGGTGATTGTTCAGTATCACAATTGTATAATTTTATCAACTCAATGTATTTCAGAAGTAAGATTTCAAACATGTATTTGTATGTTTCAATAGTAAGGTATAGAACTATTCTGGACCACCTCTATGAAGAGTGCAATAGTAAGGAAAATGGTTCATCTATGATGTTATGTTCCGTAGTGTGTTGTTTAATGTTGTTTTATGGACTAATTATGAAAGTGGTCCAGCGATGAGTGTGTGATTGTATGTAGCAGTTGATAATTTTGCGCCAGTTGTAAGGTCTACGTACCATGATAGTGGGTGCTCTAGAGTAGGGGACTAATGTGAGCTATGGTATTTGAATTAATCAGTCAACCGTTTTTGGTTTTTTTGTTGTGCAAAACAGATATCTCACGCAAAAAATTTCTTTAATATTTTTCATGTAACTATTGGTCCAAAAGTATCCTCTACTTCCAGAGAACTGATGACACCTCGTAACTAATGTGAACACATTTTAAAGATTTGCAATTTCTCATAATAAGTCCATTTTATAATTAAAACAGCATGAACTTTAAGCTCGAATGAAAAGTGTAAAAATTCAATTTAAATGAAAATATAAAGGGCACGTTCGTCGTCATATATGCAACCCACGTTCTAAGTCCCTTGTACATTCAAATTAAAATATTTCTATATATCTACCCATTGATACGACTGTCTCTGTATTTATATATTTAAGCATGTATCTCTCTATTAGTCTGTTCAGCTATCTATCAATCAATGGATTTAAACAAAAAGAAAATAAATACAAAAATGTATATGCCTTGGTCTCTGACTTGTCTATCTTTCTAAACTAACGTTTAATAGGGCCTCTGTTTTTTCAAGCATCGTCGTAGCTGTCCGCTGGGTATAATATAAGATGAACATTTATTATTGCACAAAACTACATACGTGTTTTATTCTGAGTCGGCGGAAATAACGAGTTTAATATAGCATTGGGACACATTGAGATCATTATACCAAAACGCAATTGGAACACGCTCTGGCATTTCCACCAATGATCTGTACAATTCCTCAGAAATAGTACGAAAGGCGCCTTTATCTTCTAAATGATGTCATTCGAAGTAATGAATCCGCAGGTTTATCAACTCAACTCATCGATTAATTTGTTTAAATTTCTCTTTTCAAGCTAAGGTTTATTAGAAACCTTCTTTTCACTTTACTTGTTAAAAATGTTCCATAAAACATGATGTTTTTTGTTCGTTACACAGTACAGCATTGGACGGAGTTCTCCAGTTTCGGCGATATTCCCATTTTAACACAATACTGTTTGTGTAATATCACTCTACCTCAGGTGTCTTTTTTCATTACTGGCTCCGAAACCAAATACTTTCGTTGTTTTGGTATCAGACAATATTAAGTTAAGCTTCAGGACAGCGGGTACCAGGTCGACCAGAATTCCATACAAATTCTTCTTTGTTTTGGTTTAACTTTATTTGCCTAAAGATTTCAGCACTTCGGGGCTGATAGCAAACTCATCTGAAGATAAAAGGCTGTAGCATTAGTTATTATCTCTTACAAATATGTCAATAGCTCTGCATGAGTGACACGTATACACTAATGTAAGTGTTTGATTCAACTTGTTAGTGGGGGGGGGCAGGTATTAAACGTTTCCCATGGTATGAAAACCAGGGGGTATTTCTAACCAGGCCTTGGATTTGGACATGACTCCCTGGGTCCTTCTTGCTGTGTTCTCCGTCATGTTTGATATCACTTGGCATATCTGTTTCGTTTGAGAAGTCATCTTCAAATATTCCATTAAAAACTAATGCAAACGACCTGAAGAAGTTCTGTTTCATCTTTGGTATTGGATTGTGATATGCCTATAAAATCTTCTAGTCGCTACGTTTGGCCTTATAGAGCCCAACCGTCAATTTCAGCCATTTTTACCAGTGATTATTGCAGACGACTGACCAAGATACCATTAGAAACACCGCTTGGCCTTCCTACCTAAAATCCAACTCTGAGATATTTCAGTGGAATAATACAACGTAAAAAGTTGAAATCGTTGGAAAAAGACAGAATAATAACGTCATGATAATTTTATGGATTAAAGCATCATGATAATTGTATGGAGATGTTGGCATAAGTTGAATAAAAGAAGGCTTTCTACAGACCTAAAACTTAACAACTGGAGAAACATATCAATAATTCGATCAAGAGGAAATCACCTCAATCAATGACTGGACTTAATGAATAATGTAATAATGCGTGGGTGGAACTAGGATCACGAAGATGTACACTAGACTGTGCAAAGTAGAATCAATATCTCGTGTTCGAAAGCGTTCTTCTTTGTGTTTTAAAATCGGCTAGTAACACTAATAGTACTATTAAAAGGTGATATATGTGTAAAATCAGCAATAAGAAAATAAATTGTGCTGTGCAACTTATTTTGCCTATCTGGATCACAGCGCTTTGTATGCAACGACCATAAAAAGTGGAAACAAGCTCGCATGGGAGGTGGGTCCCTTATTTACCATCTCAAGTAACTCCTCATTTCTAATGATTGTGAGAAAATGTGTTTAATGCACCTAGTGTCTCATTGTGATTTACGTAATACAAGGCCGAGGTTGCTCTGATGAATCGTAATGCACCATTATTATTTCGCAACAATTTCATAATGCAAGCTTTCTATAGCATTGAGAACGATATTTACTGTAGGTGTAGCATTAGCCGTTTCAATGTTTTCGACTTGCATAAAAATCACTATTTATAGTATAGCCTATCGCAAATCTCTTACGCTGTAGCTCCGTATTAGCAGGTTCTTTGTTCCCCTAATACGTCACTTCCACATATGTATCAGGGGAAATAATGCATATTCCAACTTTACTGAGTGTAACACTTTAGATCGCAAAAAAAGGAATATAATTTTATAAGAGCAAGGAATTTTGTGGTTTTCGGGAATGGAAATAAATATAATTATAAACATTCATATTTTACCATTAAAGATTGATTATAATTAAAACATTCTCATTGCAATTGTATTTTGCTACCGTTGCTTACGTCAGCATTTCTGTGATCAAAGATTGACGTCCTGTTATAATTCTTTTTATTGATATACAGGAGACAGAACAGTATAAATATACACAATACAGTTGACTTGAGGGAGTTAAGCAAATTAACAATGTATATTGTAGAAGCAATCCATTTTAAAATTAAATGTACATTCAAATAAATAGTTATTAACTTAGTGCTGCATGTATTTGCTTACATCTGTTTCTAACTTTTTCAACACTTCATGAGGAATAAAACTATTTAGAATGAAGTTCAGTAAGTATCGTATAGCTTCAAATTTTCAATGCAACGATGGAGAGTAGGAATACAATTTCTTATTCCAAAGGGTATATATATATATATATATATATATATATATATATATATATATATACATACATACATATACATATGTATGTATGTATATACGTCTTAATCAATAACAAACATATATTTATAATATGTATAATATCGTATTATGCAGGATCTCTTAAACCAAATATGATATTATTAACATTTAACTCCAATTGCATACTACATTTATCAAAAATGTGATTTGAAGTCAAGTAATATTGTTTTTACAAAAGGACAATATAGACATGATTGTATCAATGTTTCTGACAGCTTATTATAGAATGTGCAAAGGCATGTTGCTGCGATTTTCACGTCCTGATATGCGTCTTCGTAATACATTTTATTACGACCCCGGGTAAGTTGGAAGAGTTAGATAGGAATCTGTTGATTCGTCTGTTCTGGTCTCCTTAATGGCTGCTTGTTTCCCATGAGTTTCATCTTTGTCACCATACAAATCTTTACCTTGAGCACCATCGTCCAATTTAATGCACACAGATGTATTGGTGGTCTCAATAAAATCCCCCATACAAGTATAAGCTACACTATCTTGACCTATGCAGAGTGGGGTATTAAGCTCTTTGTCTACTTTGTGGTGAATAGCAACATTTAATTTCATCGAATCTGAGTCAGCAATGGAAGTATGTATTCCTGTCAAGGAGCTATTAAAATCTACAGGTGTTAAGTAGCCATCATTATCTATTGTCTCAACAGTGCTTTCATTGACTACGCAATCGTTGTCAACACTCTTATTGGAACAGACACTTCTCCTTTTCACCTGATCAACGTTATCCCCAGAAATATAACCGGGATTTATAAAAGTCTCCCTTGTAGATTTGTTTGTTATCGAGATCTTTTCTTGTTCCGAATGTGTATTTTCCTGTTTGCTTTCACGGAACTCTGTGTGCCATCTTTCCGCTGGTTCGTCATAAGCTGTATCGTATATGTCGTTTCCGAATCGTATGCGTTGCCTGACTTGAGCCAGGATTGCAGAAAGTCTACCCGTAGGAGTAGTTGGGAGTCTTCGACGGAACGTTTGAGGATTGAAGCTCTTCTTTTGAAGAATACGAATGTTCTTGCTAATTTCTAGCTTGCTATTATCCATTTTAATGTCATTCACTGAATCGTACATATTCTCTTTTGTGTTATAAGCAGTCTCTTCCTTTGAGAAACACCGCATTCTTGAAGAAGGAGTGAAAAGAAAATGTATTAGAACAAATATTAACTAATATTATAGATTCGGATTGAGCGTTGCAGCGTCGTTCTATGTTAAACGTGAAATTGATAGCTACAGGCTGTTGTCGAACGTAAAACTGAGAGCTATATGCCTATGTCAAACGTGAAACTGACAGCTATAGGTCTATGTCTAACGTGAAACTGACAGCTACAGGCGATCCTTGTTGTGAATTTATTGTTTGTAGCCCCCTCATAAGTCAGCAGAATTATATTGCTCTGTTTTAACAAATCTCGAAGAGTCTATATGCATGTACATTGGTTGCTGACGCTGAACTACAGCTACATTGCAATATGCTCCATGCGTTAAAGTGATATTTGACCACAATGATCAGAGATATGTATTCTAATCGTTTCTGCAATAGAGACTACTTTCAGTGAAATTTATTATTATCTTTTTTAGCTACTTTCCAAAACATGTCATAGAGGATGACCACTCGTTCGCGACTGTAGTAAGTAAGCTACTAGTAATATCTTGCCTCCACGCTGCATAGAGACAAAGGCTACGGTCAATCCGAATTAATTTGAAAAAACAGTGATTTTTCTCTGTTATATAAAACGAACACTAAGTATAAATATTGAAATAGAGTGATCGTTTTCTAAGTGTAATATCACGCACAATGAAAAATAATAATGATTATAATAAACATGGTATTTTTTTAAATAAACGAGAACAGCCTCTCCTTTGTCTATCACAATATGAATGTATGCTAATATATGTTAAATAAACAAAGTAAAATGATATTGATCAAGGTGTCAGTGATCGAATGTTATATGGTTATCATTACTAGAAGGGTATTTATTTGTTGTTCACGACATTAATATAAGAAAAATAAACTTTTTGATGCAGAATGTTAATTCGAATACTATATAACCCACAACGAGTAAAAAATGATCTTTCAATAGCATACTTACGATTTTGCTCTCCGCACCAGGAGAAGACAAATAAGGATGAATATGACTAAGGCCATAGGTGCTGCCACTGTTTGTAATATGAAAATATGATTAACATTGCAGAAAGTAGAAATGCATCTAAAGGAAAATAGATAACTGAAAAACCTAATGACATGACGTGTTGTTTTGTATATATTCAACAGATAAATAGAAAGAAAGATAAATAAATAAATACAATATCACATCTTACGATAGATAGATAGATCGATAAATAGATAGATGTTCTACGTAGTTAAGTAGGCGAGTAAAGAGGGATACACAAACAGAGATGCAATTTTTTATATGTATCCTCTGAGTAAATGTATTCATACATCCATCCACTCAGATCTCTACGCAAACCTTCATACTTCTAACAGACTAATCAATACACCAGTGAACTAACTATATAGCTAGTTAGCAGTCTAGCTGATGTACCCTCTAAGGTACTGGCTAACTTACCAACGTACTTACTCACGTATTTATCAATTAGCATGTTTTATCACTTACATAGATAACTTGTTATAAAAATACTTCAAGAAAAAAAATTCGTAGGCTTCACTTTGAATCCGTTTTAAAACAACCTTTCAGAAGTATAAACCGTTGAGTATTCATGTAAATTACATACCAAACACTCCGCACGTAAAGTATGTAATCCTTTAGCATTTACAAAGATGCAAGTTTGAATATTAATAATGAATTTAATTATTTTGTCACCAAGATATATTAATCAGTATCTTATGGCTTAAATGTCGTCTTTATTGATATGTGTCGTTCAGGAAATAAAAAGCTCTGCAGAGAAGTCCATACTTTCAAAGATACTATAACCATACAAAAATTCACCTGCTACTGTGGTGGACCCACTGATATCTTCCGCTTTGTTGGGCTCATTTCTACCTTCCCCTCGGCCGACTTCAGTAGAACTGACTAACAAGAAACGTTATAGGAATATAATCAAGACGAGTAAATGACTAAGAAAAAGTCAGGCTGTAGATACAGATTTATGTAAAGTGTAACATTTCTTTGGAAGGATGAATTTCAGCTATAAGGTTGTTTAGCTAGCAGATTAATTTTCATCACTAATGATACAACATAGGTAACAATTCACAACCCGGAAACTCCTAAACCATAGAAATATACTTGAGTTTAAAACTCTTTAATATCCTCCACGTCATCGGCTTCGTTGTCATCATCATGATTTGAAGGAGCAGCATGGCGATACTCCTATTGCCCTTATTATTATTATTGTTATTATTATGATTATCATTATTATTATTCGACGTTGATAAAAGCCTTGACTTACTTGATACCCACGATGCATTGAAGGACAGCCCAGTAGTTGAATCATTATCAGAGTGAAAGACAATTCTCATTGACTTATTCGACTTCAAGGTCAGCATACCGGAACAAATGAGCCCTCTGTTTATCGTTTTTTCACTCTGCACCTCCACTACCTAGAAACATAATAATGTTTCATAACATATATATTTCGACCTATAAATGAACATTCTGTGGGTTTCTGTATGCAAAAGTACAATTGTGTTATATTTGGTCACTCCTTTAATCAGGAAACAACAAGATATATGTTGGAGATACAAACATAGAACCCAACTTGGATCTCAATTAAAGAAAGGTTTGAAAGTTCTAAAGTTGGCCCAAACATGTTTTCTTGCTGACCCTGACCTACTTTTAAGTCCGTTTTTACAGAAATACATAAAACAACAATTCTTTATAGAAGTTTCTCCTTCAGCATGACGTCAAATATACAATTTTTTCCTATGTTATATATTACCTGGGTTAAAAAAAATTAAACATGGTCTTTATAGCATGTTTTCCGCTGCGTAATAGAAATCGCACGATATTAACTGATGTTTATATCTGTTAGCCTACTGGCTCATCTTCATTTCCGATAATCTTCTAAATGATCGTTTTCAAATTACTAACATTGTACTAGGTTTGTGTCCATTAGGTTACTTTTTAAATTAAGAACACCCTTATCAAATTCATCTAGCCATGTATCTTCAACGGTTAGCATAAGTTTAAATTCTTTACATTGGTTTCAGAAACACAAAAAGGAAATTAAACATGGGGCTGTACATTCTATATGTGCATAAATCCTTATAGTCATATATTTGATCATGTCTTTATTTCCTTTCTTCAGAGATCATACAAAAACACGATTCATTACAATGGAAGTGAACAAAACACAAATTCCTGACAACCGAACGAAGGCAATTTTTTTCAATGGTATTGGCCAACAAGTAAGAACACAAGTGGTGCTTTAACGTCATCCTGGATTTAAGAAATGCAAGGGAGCTAACTATGAGTTGTTAATATAGTATTATGTATATTTAATCTATGATGTGTGTTTAAATCTTGTTCCTGAAAGTAATTTGTACGTTAGATTCTGGTCACTTGTAAACAGAGCTTACAAGCATTTGAGTTCAAGGTGAGTTTGTTGACGGACTGTTCATTTTATTTCTTCCATTTTATTGCTTCACATCCTCTTATGATATAGGTCAAATGAAATGTGTATAAATAGGAATTTGGTAAACAAATAATTAATTCCTGTTCTAGATCAGTCTGTGGGAATCCATTTGAGATCAGATTTTATAGTTTGTGCCGTTGAAATCAGATATAGTTCTAGAGAAATTATTTACTTAATATACTCATTGGAAGTACTAAAGAGCACATTGACTTTTGAGTTAATACATTATTTTGGATTTGTGTGAACACATTAAAAGACATTCTGGATTGTGTCATTGCGTTATATCAGGACCTTCAAGGCTATTGGAATTAATTCGGAACATTCTATATTTTGATCTTGTGATTGGGACATTTAGGATTATTCAGAATTTGATTCACAATCTTGTAAGTATCTCCTGAATTTTTACTTTGTTTTGTAGGGAAATAAATTGCTTCTTGATATTACCTACATTGTTGTTTTCACTTTCTTTCTGTTACATATTTGTTAAGACCTAGAGTCGTAACAATAGTATATTTTATAAGCAACAGAGTGCAGTCAAGAATGTCCACAGCCACCTCACGGAAATGAAAGTGTCCTCAGAAGAGGCTGGTTGCTGCAAGAAAGGATCATTGGTTTCCTATTTTGTTTTATGATACGTTTACAACTTGGCTGTTTAATATTGGTGATTGCCTAGTGCTCGTAACCTTTAGGATAGATATGACCATGTTCGTGTTTGTTAGATAATTTTACTTCTGACAGTAATCGTGTATGAGAAACTGTATGATACACGTTCCCGTATGACATTAATATGAAAGAGTATGCAAATAAGTATTCCCAAAAATACATAAACAAATATCGGTTAGAAATTAATTTATATGGACTTTACAAACTGTATTACTGCAATCCACTCTGCTTTTTCTAGGGTCCAATAAGATCTGTTCTTCTATCTCACATTCTTTTCAGTGGAGTAGCCCGGAAAGGTGGGTGAGATTGAGTGATGGGAATAAAAATACGCTCAATTTATGTTAATATTTATAAAATTGCACACTGAGTATATAAAATGGGCACAATATGTACAAAAGTGTTGTCCCGTAACCAGCAAAAGTTGTCTCATCTGCGTACATTTTGTCTTGTTTATTCTTTTATTATTTTATTTTCATGAAAGATTTATTAGATTCAAGAAATGACTAGACAATAATATTAACATACCTACTATAAGCCGATATTTGACTTGTAAGGACGCATGTTTACCGATCTGAGCGAATGTTTCTGATGTGGTCACACTCGCCACAACATCATCTGACTGAATACACGTATGATTTTGTTGCAATCCACACCTCAGCTACTACGCCATCACGGGCACTTAATCAATCAGATACCGCCATTAGGTTCGCCCACTTAATCGAACAGGCAATTGACTCGGTTTTTACCTCTTTATGTTCTTTAACTTTGATGAGCCTGCTTTACGTATAGAAAATAGGTGATCATATTGTTTAAGAATTTAAGGAAGAATTTACGGCAAGTTGCATGTAGACCCAAATGTATTCACCTACCCAAACAGGGCGTTAGCCCATTTCTTTACATCCTCGAGATTTGTTTTTGTTGTTATTGTGCTGTTGTTGTCGTCGTCATGTTCGGTTTGTAATTAATATGTGATCATGCCACACTAAATAAATATAGCATGATCGGAATGATACAACACCCAAAATTTCATTCGATTGCTAACTCCGATTTAACACCCCATTCTACGCCTGAACGGTCAATGTTCAGACTTTGGCCAAAGAGATCCAAGAATAAGTCTGAGTTTCAACATGAGAATATTTTTATAATATCCAGGCTACGTACATTTTGTGAAACAAATGTCCATGAAAAAGTATTATTATACCTGAATGTAATCTAACGAACAGTCGTTGTAACCGTCAACATGCAGGGTGAGCGACATCATGTACCCGTTCTGAACCGTGATGTTCCAGATGCATATTTGGCTTTCAAGATATCCGGATGCATGATCCGGACCAATCAGTTTCCCAGAGTTCCCATGCAGCATCCCTCCACAAACTAGATTTAGAAGAGCATCCGAAAATGTAATTATGTTCTGAATATCTAAGGTAAAGACGATCCTCTGACTGAAATTGTTGGGTTATCGAGACGTTTTGCTATTGTTATATTACCTGTCACTCTTGCTTCAACGACTGTCATATTTCCAGTTTTAATGCATTCGTTGATGTCAGTTTATTTGTTGTATACATCAAAATATACACCGACTAATTGCTCGGTTATGTCAATATCTTATCATTCAATAATATACATACATGTAAATTATTGGAAGAAAAAGGGGCTTTCTATTTGTGCAATTTTGTACTACGATTGTAACAATATCCGGTCTAAAGAAATGTAGCCAAGATATATTTGAATCATCAGATATAATATCAATTAAAAATATAACAATTTTCATAATTTATAGAGAACTCGAGTTCCAATTTCTTGTATAAGTTCACTATGAGATCTACTTAAATTTAATTGAGATCATATATAGGGGAAATCTTCCAAAAGTCAATGGTTTTCGTGCATTTTGAAGAATAACACGTGTAAATTGAAATCCCGATTCGCCGATACGATAATTTAGCACTAAAATTAGTGAAAAGTGTCCAAGATTAACGACTGCATTACCTCCCTTGACTAAGGCTCCGTTTGTTGTTGTGTAACTTCATTCCATAAAGGTACTACGATCCATACTGTTATCATAGATTCTATTGATGAAATGGTCATATCAAGTGAACATAACTCTTTGTGCGTGCAGTATACTGTCACAATTTGCGATCAAAAGCAGATGGAGGGCAAATAGTTTCCCCTTTTGAAATATTTTGAGGCAGAAGGAACACATAATATGGATCAAGCGATTGTCTGGGCTTGCCAATTCTCCATTGTCAGAGAAAAAATTCTCGCCACATTCTACAAGTAGACGGGATGATCTATGGGACTCAGTGAAACGTAAATCCAGACGGCAAATGTGTAATATGGGCCTTTTAGTTTCCTGTTTTCAAAAGTATAGTTCCTGAGAAAAAAACTTTCTGAAACAAGAGAATCAGTCTAGAAATCCCATAATCCACTCACGCCATCTAGCGACATATAAAAGTTATGGGTGACTTCTGTAATTTGAGAATAATGAAGCCTATAAAAACAATTGCATCATGAATGCCATATGAACGAAGTTCCTTAAACCCGTGACATATTGTTGATATTATAAACGACATAAATCAGACCATGCAAGCGAAACATCCTTGGAGTCTCAATGCAATTGATGCCTTAATATCACATTTTGTATTAATAATTAAACACAAGATGAATTATCTATTCATGTGATACGAGGACTCTCAAATTTGTGATATTATATGAAATTCGTTAAAGACAGACACTGGAAACTATCCACTCAGAACTATACAGCTGTGATGACAGAACCGGCTATCGTTGCAATTACGCAGCAGGTGCCTACTCTTATTATTGGTGTGCAACAGATACGCACAGACAACACTTGGTTTGAATAGACAAAGCCCTATTTAAATTCTGTGGGCTTTATTTTTTCAAAATCACCAATACATTACTCCACCCTACTTTCAGAGACGGACTCAGATATTAGGGATTTTTATTATACTACTCTGATGTCAGTTCATGTCCTTAGTCTCAAAGAAAATGACAAAGCTTGTTTAATCCCTCTTTTATACCCCGACCCAGTATAAAAGAAAGTGATCGCTGGAAATAATTAAGATCGATTCATAAACTTCAAATAAGATGACAATTGGTGTTATTCACAACCACCACTACAACCACCACTATCATCATCGTCATCTTGTACTTCTTTGTCCTTGTCGTCGTCTTCTTGGTCATCAGCGTCATTATCATGATCATGATTTGAAGAAGCGGCAGCATGGTAATACTACTATTGACATTATTATTATAATTGTTATTATTATGATTATGATTATTATTATTATGATTATGACTATTATTATTCGACGTTGATAAAAGCCTTGACTTACTTGATACCCACGATGCGTTGAAGGAGAGTCCAGTAGTTGAATCATTATCAGAGTGAAAGACGATTCTCATTGACTTATTCGACTTCAAGGTCAGTATACCGGAACAAATGAGCCCTCGGCTTATCGTTTCTTCACTCTGCACCTCCATTACCTAGAAACGTAATAATGTTTAATAAGGGATATTTTTTTCGACCTAAAAATGAACATTGCTTGGGTTTCTGTATGCAAAAAGTACCATTGTGTTCTATTTCTGGTCACTCCTTTAATCACGACACAACAAGATCTTTGACAATGTTGGAGATATAAACATGGGAAACAGCTTGGTTCTCGATTAAAGAAAGCTTTGAATGTTCCAAATTTGGCCCAAACAGGTTTTCTAGCTAACTCTGACCCACTTTTAAATCTATTTTTACAAAAGCACATAAAAACAACAATTCTCTGTAGTAGTTTATTCTTCAACATGAAATCAAACACATCTATAATTTGTCCCTATGTTATACAATACCTGATTTTTAAAAACAAAAACTTTATAATACGTTCCCCTCTGCACAAAAGAATGCAAATGACATTAACTGATGTTTGTATCTGTTTGCCTACTGGCTACATAAGGCATGTCGCTGGAGCTTAACTTCATTTCCAATCATCTTTGAAATGATCGAATACAAGTTACTACCGTTGTAATAAGTTTTTGTCCGTTAGGTTACCTTTAACTTAAGAACACCAATATAAACTTACCGTAATCACGTTTCTTAAAGAGTTAGTATAATATGAAATGCTTTGCATTGGTTTAAGAAACAAAAATAGGAAATTAAACCTGGTGCTGCGCATTTTATATGTGCATACATCCATATATTCAGTTATTTGTTCAGATCTTTATTTCCTCTCTTCAGAGATCGTGCACAAACACAATTCGTTAAAACAGAAGTGAACAAAACACAAATTACCTACTACCGAACCAAGGCACATTTTTCGTCAGTGGTATAAGCAAACAGGTAAGGACATAATAGGTGCTTTAACGCCTTCTTGGAGTTAAGTAATGCAAGCGTGCTAACTAAGAGTTGTTTATATATGTAATATTTTCTGATCAACACAGTGCTGCCTCCTCATGGAAATGAATGTGTCCACAAAAAAGGTTAGTTGCTGTAATAAAGGTTCATTGCTTCACTATATTGTTTTATGATACTTTTACAACTTGGCTGTTTAATATTGGTGATTGCCTAATGCTCGTAACCTTTAGGGTAGATATGACCGTGTTCGTGTTTGCTAGATAATTTTACTTCTGACAGTAATCATGTATTGCAGATGTTGAGAATACCAAACTAATAAATTTAGATACACTTCACCCTTTTAAACTCAACACATTCATGGTAAATCCTACCAAGAAGCTGTTTAATAAACTTTCCTGTATGAGATTAATAACAAAGAACATGCAAATAAGTATTCCTTAATGTACACGAAAAAATATAGGTTAAAAACTCATTTATATGCCCTTTAACAACTTTATTACTGCCATCTACTCTGCCTTTCCTAGGGACCAATAAGGTATGTTCTTCTATCTCACATTCTTCTCAGTGGCGTAGCCCAGAAGCCTAAAGGTGGGTGAATTGGGGTTGACGGAAATAACAATCCGTTCAGTTTGTGTTACAATTTATGAAATTGGCACACTGTGTATATAATTTGGGCAAAATGTTTCACGTAACCAGTAAAAGTGGTCTCATCTGCATACATTTTGTCTTGTTTATTCTTTTATTATTTTTTTTCATGAAAGATTTGATAGAATCAAGATAAGATTAGACCATAATATTAAAATACCTACTTTAAGCCGATATTTGACCTGTAAAGACACGTGTTTAACGATCTGAGCGAAATTTGGCGAATGTGGACACACTCTCCACATCATCATCTAACTAACTACACGTATGATTTTGATACAAACCACACTTCTACTATTACGTCATCACGGGCACTTAACCAATCAGATACCGCCATTTAGGTTCACCCGCTTATTCAAACAGGCGATTGGCTCGGTTTTTATCTCTTTATGTTCTTTAACTTTGATAAGGAATTAAATAACTCCTGACTACCATATTGTTAAGCCTGCTTTACGTATAGAAAATATCTGATCATAATATTTAAGAGTTTAAGGAAGTATTCAGGGCAAGTTGCGTGTAAACCGAAATGTCTTCACTTACGTAAACAGGGCGTTAGCTCATTTGTTTAAATCCTAGAGATTTGTTCTTGTAGTTATTTTGCTGTTGTTGTCGTCGTTACGTTTGGTTTGTAATTAATATTTGATCATACCACAGTAAATAAATATAGCATGATTGGAATGATACAATACCCAAAATTTTAAACACGGCCTCATTTGCTTGCTGATACTCAGACTCAACACCAAATTATAACGCCTGATCGGTCAATGTTCAGACTTTGACCAAAGAGATCCAAGAATCAGTCTGAGTTTCTACATGAGAAAGTATTTATAACATCCAGGCCATGTACATTTTGTAAACCAAAATCACAAAGAAAAGGTATAAACATACCTGAATGTGATCTAATGAACAATTAGTTCCGTTGTTGTAACCGTCAACATTTAGGTTGAGTGACAGCGTGTACCCGTTCAGAACCGTGATGTTCCAGGTGCAGGTTTGGTTTTCCGGGTATCCGGATGCATGATCCGGACCGATCAGTTTCCCAGAGTTCCTATCGAGCGTCCCTCCACAAACTAGATCTAGAAGATCATCCGAAAATGTAATTATGTTCTGAATATCTAAAGATAAAGACGATCTTCTAACTTAAATGTATGGATTGTCCTCCCAATTCGACGTCTTAAAATATTTATATTAAATCAACGACAGTCATGTGTCCACTTCTTCCACATTCGTTGATGTCAGTTTATTTCTTGTATACATCAATATATACATTGAATAATTGCTCGGTTATGTCAGTATCTTATCATTCAATAATATACATACATGTAAATTATTGGAAGAAAAAGGGTTTTTTATTTGTTCAAGTTTCTACTACGATTGTAACAATATCCGGTCTAAAGAAATGTAGCCAAGATATATTTGAATCATCAGATATAATATCAATTAAAAATATAACAATTTTAATAATTTATAGAGAAATCGAGTGATAAAAATGACTCCAATTTCTTTTATAAGATCACTATGAGATCTAATTAAATTTAATTGAGGGTCATATATAGGGGAAATCTTCCAAAAGTCAATGGTTTTCATGCATTTTGAAGAATAACACGTGTAAATTGAAATCCCGATTCGCCGATACGATAATTTAGCACTAAAATTAGCGAAAAGTGTCCAAGATTAACGACTGCATTACCTCCCTTGACTAAGGCTCCGTTTGTTGTTGTGTAACTTCATTCCATAAAGAGGCTACGATCCATACTGTTATCATAGATTCTATTGATGAAATGGTCATATCAAGTGAACATAACTCTTTGTGCGTGCAGTATACTGTCACAATTTGCGATCAAAAGCAGATGGAGGGCAAATAGTTTCCCCTTTTGAAATATTTTGAGGCAGAAGGAACACATAATATGGATCAAGCGATTGTCTGGGCTTGCCAATTCTCCATTGTCAGAGAAAAAATTCTCGCCACATTCTACAAGTAGACGGGATGATCTATGGGACTCAGTGAAACGTAAATCCAGACGGCAAATGTGTAATATGGGCCTTTTAGTTTCCTGTTTTCAAAAGTATAGTTCCTGAGAAAAAAACTTTCTGAAACAAGAGAATCAGTCTAGAAATCCCATAATCCACTCACGCCATCTAGCGACATATAAAAGTTATGGGTGACTTCTGTAATTTGAGAATAATGAAGCCTATAAAAACAATTGCATCATGAATGCCATATGAACGAAGTTCCTTAAACCCGTGACATATTGTTGATATTATAAACGACATAAATCAGACCATGCAAGCGAAACATCCTTGGAGTCTCAATGCAATTGATGCCTTAATATCACATTTTGTATTAATAATTAAACACAAGATGAATTATCTATTCATGTGATACGAGGACTCTCAAATTTGTGATATTATATGAAATTCGTTAAAGACAGACACTGGAAACTATCCACTCAGAACTATACAGCTGTGATGACAGAACCGGCTATCGTTGCAATTACGCAGCAGGTGCCTACTCTTATTATTGGTGTGCAACAGATACGCACAGACAACACTTGGTTTGAATAGACAAAGCCCTATTTAAATTCTGTGGGCTTTATTTTTTCAAAATCACCAATACATTACTCCACCCTACTTTCAGAGACGGACTCAGATATTAGGGATTTTTATTATACTACTCTGATGTCAGTTCATGTCCTTAGTCTCAAAGAAAATGACAAAGCTTGTTTAATCCCTCTTTTATACCCCGACCCAGTATAAAAGAAAGTGATCGCTGGAAATAATTAAGATCGATTCATAAACTTCAAATAAGATGACAATTGGTGTTATTCACAACCACCACTACAACCACCACTATCATCATCGTCATCTTGTACTTCTTTGTCCTTGTCGTCGTCTTCTTGGTCATCAGCGTCATTATCATGATCATGATTTGAAGAAGCGGCAGCATGGTAATACTACTATTGACATTATTATTATAATTGTTATTATTATGATTATGATTATTATTATTATGATTATGACTATTATTATTCGACGTTGATAAAAGCCTTGACTTACTTGATACCCACGATGCGTTGAAGGAGAGTCCAGTAGTTGAATCATTATCAGAGTGAAAGACGATTCTCATTGACTTATTCGACTTCAAGGTCAGTATACCGGAACAAATGAGCCCTCGGCTTATCGTTTCTTCACTCTGCACCTCCATTACCTAGAAACGTAATAATGTTTAATAAGGGATATTTTTTTCGACCTAAAAATGAACATTGCTTGGGTTTCTGTATGCAAAAAGTACCATTGTGTTCTATTTCTGGTCACTCCTTTAATCACGACACAACAAGATCTTTGACAATGTTGGAGATATAAACATGGGAAACAGCTTGGTTCTCGATTAAAGAAAGCTTTGAATGTTCCAAATTTGGCCCAAACAGGTTTTCTAGCTAACTCTGACCCACTTTTAAATCTATTTTTACAAAAGCACATAAAAACAACAATTCTCTGTAGTAGTTTATTCTTCAACATGAAATCAAACACATCTATAATTTGTCCCTATGTTATACAATACCTGATTTTTAAAAACAAAAACTTTATAATACGTTCCCCTCTGCACAAAAGAATGCAAATGACATTAACTGATGTTTGTATCTGTTTGCCTACTGGCTACATAAGGCATGTCGCTGGAGCTTAACTTCATTTCCAATCATCTTTGAAATGATCGAATACAAGTTACTACCGTTGTAATAAGTTTTTGTCCGTTAGGTTACCTTTAACTTAAGAACACCAATATAAACTTACCGTAATCACGTTTCTTAAAGAGTTAGTATAATATGAAATGCTTTGCATTGGTTTAAGAAACAAAAATAGGAAATTAAACCTGGTGCTGCGCATTTTATATGTGCATACATCCATATATTCAGTTATTTGTTCAGATCTTTATTTCCTCTCTTCAGAGATCGTGCACAAACACAATTCGTTAAAACAGAAGTGAACAAAACACAAATTACCTACTACCGAACCAAGGCACATTTTTCGTCAGTGGTATAAGCAAACAGGTAAGGACATAATAGGTGCTTTAACGCCTTCTTGGAGTTAAGTAATGCAAGCGTGCTAACTAAGAGTTGTTTATATATGTAATATTTTCTGATCAACACAGTGCTGCCTCCTCATGGAAATGAATGTGTCCACAAAAAAGGTTAGTTGCTGTAATAAAGGTTCATTGCTTCACTATATTGTTTTATGATACTTTTACAACTTGGCTGTTTAATATTGGTGATTGCCTAATGCTCGTAACCTTTAGGGTAGATATGACCGTGTTCGTGTTTGCTAGATAATTTTACTTCTGACAGTAATCATGTATTGCAGATGTTGAGAATACCAAACTAATAAATTTAGATACACTTCACCCTTTTAAACTCAACACATTCATGGTAAATCCTACCAAGAAGCTGTTTAATAAACTTTCCTGTATGAGATTAATAACAAAGAACATGCAAATAAGTATTCCTTAATGTACACGAAAAAATATAGGTTAAAAACTCATTTATATGCCCTTTAACAACTTTATTACTGCCATCTACTCTGCCTTTCCTAGGGACCAATAAGGTATGTTCTTCTATCTCACATTCTTCTCAGTGGCGTAGCCCAGAAGCCTAAAGGTGGGTGAATTGGGGTTGACGGAAATAACAATCCGTTCAGTTTGTGTTACAATTTATGAAATTGGCACACTGTGTATATAATTTGGGCAAAATGTTTCACGTAACCAGTAAAAGTGGTCTCATCTGCATACATTTTGTCTTGTTTATTCTTTTATTATTTTTTTTCATGAAAGATTTGATAGAATCAAGATAAGATTAGACCATAATATTAAAATACCTACTTTAAGCCGATATTTGACCTGTAAAGACACGTGTTTAACGATCTGAGCGAAATTTGGCGAATGTGGACACACTCTCCACATCATCATCTAACTAACTGCACGTATGATTTTGATACAAACCACACTTCTACTATTACGTCATCACGGGCACTTAACCAATCAGATACCGCCATTTAGGTTCACCCGCTTATTCAAACAGGCGATTGGCTCGGTTTTTATCTCTTTATGTTCTTTAACTTTGATAAGGAATTAAATAACTCCTGACTACCATATTGTTAAGCCTGCTTTACGTATAGAAAATATCTGATCATAATATTTAAGAGTTTAAGGAAGTATTCAGGGCAAGTTGCGTGTAAACCGAAATGTCTTCACTTACGTAAACAGGGCGTTAGCTCATTTGTTTAAATCCTAGAGATTTGTTCTTGTAGTTATTTTGCTGTTGTTGTCGTCGTTACGTTTGGTTTGTAATTAATATTTGATCATACCACAGTAAATAAATATAGCATGATTGGAATGATACAATACCCAAAATTTTAAACACGGCCTCATTTGCTTGCTGATACTCAGACTCAACACCAAATTATAACGCCTGATCGGTCAATGTTCAGACTTTGACCAAAGAGATCCAAGAATCAGTCTGAGTTTCTACATGAGAAAGTATTTATAACATCCAGGCCATGTACATTTTGTAAACCAAAATCACAAAGAAAAGGTATAAACATACCTGAATGTGATCTAATGAACAATTAGTTCCGTTGTTGTAACCGTCAACATTTAGGTTGAGTGACAGCGTGTACCCGTTCAGAACCGTGATGTTCCAGGTGCAGGTTTGGTTTTCCGGGTATCCGGATGCATGATCCGGACCGATCAGTTTCCCAGAGTTCCTATCGAGCGTCCCTCCACAAACTAGATCTAGAAGATCATCCGAAAATGTAATTATGTTCTGAATATCTAAAGATAAAGACGATCTTCTAACTTAAATGTATGGATTGTCCTCCCAATTCGACGTCTTAAAATATTTATATTAAATCAACGACAGTCATGTGTCCACTTCTTCCACATTCGTTGATGTCAGTTTATTTCTTGTATACATCAATATATACATTGAATAATTGCTCGGTTATGTCAGTATCTTATCATTCAATAATATACATACATGTAAATTATTGGAAGAAAAAGGGTTTTTTATTTGTTCAAGTTTCTACTACGATTGTAACAATATCCGGTCTAAAGAAATGTAGCCAAGATATATTTGAATCATCAGATATAATATCAATTAAAAATATAACAATTTTAATAATTTATAGAGAAATCGAGTGATAAAAATGACTCCAATTTCTTTTATAAGATCACTATGAGATCTAATTAAATTTAATTGAGGGTCATATATAGGGGAAATCTTCCAAAAGTCAATGGTTTTCATGCATTTTGAAGAATAACACGTGTAAATTGAAATCCCGATTCGCCGATACGATAATTTAGCACTAAAATTAGCGAAAAGTGTCCAAGATTAACGACTGCATTACCTCCCTTGACTAAGGCTCCGTTTGTTGTTGTGTAACTTCATTCCATAAAGAGGCTACGATCCATACTGTTATCATAGATTCTATTGATGAAATGGTCATATCAAGTGAACATAACTCTTTGTGCGTGCAGTATACTGTCACAATTTGCGATCAAAAGCAGATGGAGGGCAAATAGTTTCCCCTTTTGAAATATTTTGAGGCAGAAGGAACACATAATATGGATCAAGCGATTGTCTGGGCTTGCCAATTCTCCATTGTCAGAGAAAAAATTCTCGCCACATTCTACAAGTAGACGGGATGATCTATGGGACTCAGTGAAACGTAAATCCAGACGGCAAATGTGTAATATGGGCCTTTTAGTTTCCTGTTTTCAAAAGTATAGTTCCTGAGAAAAAAACTTTCTGAAACAAGAGAATCAGTCTAGAAATCCCATAATCCACTCACGCCATCTAGCGACATATAAAAGTTATGGGTGACTTCTGTAATTTGAGAATAATGAAGCCTATAAAAACAATTGCATCATGAATGCCATATGAACGAAGTTCCTTAAACCCGTGACATATTGTTGATATTATAAACGACATAAATCAGACCATGCAAGCGAAACATCCTTGGAGTCTCAATGCAATTGATGCCTTAATATCACATTTTGTATTAATAATTAAACACAAGATGAATTATCTATTCATGTGATACGAGGACTCTCAAATTTGTGATATTATATGAAATTCGTTAAAGACAGACACTGGAAACTATCCACTCAGAACTATACAGCTGTGATGACAGAACCGGCTATCGTTGCAATTACGCAGCAGGTGCCTACTCTTATTATTGGTGTGCAACAGATACGCACAGACAACACTTGGTTTGAATAGACAAAGCCCTATTTAAATTCTGTGGGCTTTATTTTTTCAAAATCACCAATACATTACTCCACCCTACTTTCAGAGACGGACTCAGATATTAGGGATTTTTATTATACTACTCTGATGTCAGTTCATGTCCTTAGTCTCAAAGAAAATGACAAAGCTTGTTTAATCCCTCTTTTATACCCCGACCCAGTATAAAAGAAAGTGATCGCTGGAAATAATTAAGATCGATTCATAAACTTCAAATAAGATGACAATTGGTGTTATTCACAACCACCACTACAACCACCACTATCATCATCGTCATCTTGTACTTCTTTGTCCTTGTCGTCGTCTTCTTGGTCATCAGCGTCATTATCATGATCATGATTTGAAGAAGCGGCAGCATGGTAATACTACTATTGACATTATTATTATAATTGTTATTATTATGATTATGATTATTATTATTATGATTATGACTATTATTATTCGACGTTGATAAAAGCCTTGACTTACTTGATACCCACGATGCGTTGAAGGAGAGTCCAGTAGTTGAATCATTATCAGAGTGAAAGACGATTCTCATTGACTTATTCGACTTCAAGGTCAGTATACCGGAACAAATGAGCCCTCGGCTTATCGTTTCTTCACTCTGCACCTCCATTACCTAGAAACGTAATAATGTTTAATAAGGGATATTTTTTTCGACCTAAAAATGAACATTGCTTGGGTTTCTGTATGCAAAAAGTACCATTGTGTTCTATTTCTGGTCACTCCTTTAATCACGACACAACAAGATCTTTGACAATGTTGGAGATATAAACATGGGAAACAGCTTGGTTCTCGATTAAAGAAAGCTTTGAATGTTCCAAATTTGGCCCAAACAGGTTTTCTAGCTAACTCTGACCCACTTTTAAATCTATTTTTACAAAAGCACATAAAAACAACAATTCTCTGTAGTAGTTTATTCTTCAACATGAAATCAAACACATCTATAATTTGTCCCTATGTTATACAATACCTGATTTTTAAAAACAAAAACTTTATAATACGTTCCCCTCTGCACAAAAGAATGCAAATGACATTAACTGATGTTTGTATCTGTTTGCCTACTGGCTACATAAGGCATGTCGCTGGAGCTTAACTTCATTTCCAATCATCTTTGAAATGATCGAATACAAGTTACTACCGTTGTAATAAGTTTTTGTCCGTTAGGTTACCTTTAACTTAAGAACACCAATATAAACTTACCGTAATCACGTTTCTTAAAGAGTTAGTATAATATGAAATGCTTTGCATTGGTTTAAGAAACAAAAATAGGAAATTAAACCTGGTGCTGCGCATTTTATATGTGCATACATCCATATATTCAGTTATTTGTTCAGATCTTTATTTCCTCTCTTCAGAGATCGTGCACAAACACAATTCGTTAAAACAGAAGTGAACAAAACACAAATTACCTACTACCGAACCAAGGCACATTTTTCGTCAGTGGTATAAGCAAACAGGTAAGGACATAATAGGTGCTTTAACGCCTTCTTGGAGTTAAGTAATGCAAGCGTGCTAACTAAGAGTTGTTTATATATGTAATATTTTCTGATCAACACAGTGCTGCCTCCTCATGGAAATGAATGTGTCCACAAAAAAGGTTAGTTGCTGTAATAAAGGTTCATTGCTTCACTATATTGTTTTATGATACTTTTACAACTTGGCTGTTTAATATTGGTGATTGCCTAATGCTCGTAACCTTTAGGGTAGATATGACCGTGTTCGTGTTTGCTAGATAATTTTACTTCTGACAGTAATCATGTATTGCAGATGTTGAGAATACCAAACTAATAAATTTAGATACACTTCACCCTTTTAAACTCAACACATTCATGGTAAATCCTACCAAGAAGCTGTTTAATAAACTTTCCTGTATGAGATTAATAACAAAGAACATGCAAATAAGTATTCCTTAATGTACACGAAAAAATATAGGTTGAAAACTCATTTATATGCCCTTTAACAACTTTATTACTGCCATCTACTCTGCCTTTCCTAGGGACCAATAAGGTATGTTCTTCTATCTCACATTCTTCTCAGTGGCGTAGCCCAGAAGCCTAAAGGTGGGTGAATTGGGGTTGACGGAAATAACAATCCGTTCAGTTTGTGTTACAATTTATGAAATTGGCACACTGTGTATATAATTTGGGCAAAATGTTTCACGTAACCAGTAAAAGTGGTCTCATCTGCATACATTTTGTCTTGTTTATTCTTTTATTATTTTTTTTCATGAAAGATTTGATAGAATCAAGATAAGATTAGACCATAATATTAAAATACCTACTTTAAGCCGATATTTGACCTGTAAAGACACGTGTTTAACGATCTGAGCGAAATTTGGCGAATGTGGACACACTCTCCACATCATCATCTAACTAACTGCACGTATGATTTTGATACAAACCACACTTCTACTATTACGTCATCACGGGCACTTAACCAATCAGATACCGCCATTTAGGTTCACCCGCTTATTCAAACAGGCGATTGGCTCGGTTTTTATCTCTTTATGTTCTTTAACTTTGATAAGGAATTAAATAACTCCTGACTACCATATTGTTAAGCCTGCTTTACGTATAGAAAATATCTGATCATAATATTTAAGAGTTTAAGGAAGTATTCAGGGCAAGTTGCGTGTAAACCGAAATGTCTTCACTTACGTAAACAGGGCGTTAGCTCATTTGTTTAAATCCTAGAGATTTGTTCTTGTAGTTATTTTGCTGTTGTTGTCGTCGTTACGTTTGGTTTGTAATTAATATTTGATCATACCACAGTAAATAAATATAGCATGATTGGAATGATACAATACCCAAAATTTTAAACACGGCCTCATTTGCTTGCTGATACTCAGACTCAACACCAAATTATAACGCCTGATCGGTCAATGTTCAGACTTTGACCAAAGAGATCCAAGAATCAGTCTGAGTTTCTACATGAGAAAGTATTTATAACATCCAGGCCATGTACATTTTGTAAACCAAAATCACAAAGAAAAGGTATAAACATACCTGAATGTGATCTAATGAACAATTAGTTCCGTTGTTGTAACCGTCAACATTTAGGTTGAGTGACAGCGTGTACCCGTTCAGAACCGTGATGTTCCAGGTGCAGGTTTGGTTTTCCGGGTATCCGGATGCATGATCCGGACCGATCAGTTTCCCAGAGTTCCTATCGAGCGTCCCTCCACAAACTAGATCTAGAAGATCATCCGAAAATGTAATTATGTTCTGAATATCTAAAGATAAAGACGATCTTCTAACTTAAATGTATGGATTGTCCTCCCAATTCGACGTCTTAAAATATTTATATTAAATCAACGACAGTCATGTGTCCACTTCTTCCACATTCGTTGATGTCAGTTTATTTCTTGTATACATCAATATATACATTGAATAATTGCTCGGTTATGTCAGTATCTTATCATTCAATAATATACATACATGTAAATTATTGGAAGAAAAAGGGTTTTTTATTTGTTCAAGTTTCTACTACGATTGTAACAATATCCGGTCTAAAGAAATGTAGCCAAGATATATTTGAATCATCAGATATAATATCAATTAAAAATATAACAATTTTAATAATTTATAGAGAAATCGAGTGATAAAAATGACTCCAATTTCTTTTATAAGATCACTATGAGATCTAATTAAATTTAATTGAGGGTCATATATAGGGGAAATCTTCCAAAAGTCAATGGTTTTCATGCATTTTGAAGAATAACACGTGTAAATTGAAATCCCGATTCGCCGATACGATAATTTAGCACTAAAATTAGCGAAAAGTGTCCAAGATTAACGACTGCATTACCTCCCTTGACTAAGGCTCCGTTTGTTGTTGTGTAACTTCATTCCATAAAGAGGCTACGATCCATACTGTTATCATAGATTCTATTGATGAAATGGTCATATCAAGTGAACATAACTCTTTGTGCGTGCAGTATACTGTCACAATTTGCGATCAAAAGCAGATGGAGGGCAAATAGTTTCCCCTTTTGAAATATTTTGAGGCAGAAGGAACACATAATATGGATCAAGCGATTGTCTGGGCTTGCCAATTCTCCATTGTCAGAGAAAAAATTCTCGCCACATTCTACAAGTAGACGGGATGATCTATGGGACTCAGTGAAACGTAAATCCAGACGGCAAATGTGTAATATGGGCCTTTTAGTTTCCTGTTTTCAAAAGTATAGTTCCTGAGAAAAAAACTTTCTGAAACAAGAGAATCAGTCTAGAAATCCCATAATCCACTCACGCCATCTAGCGACATATAAAAGTTATGGGTGACTTCTGTAATTTGAGAATAATGAAGCCTATAAAAACAATTGCATCATGAATGCCATATGAACGAAGTTCCTTAAACCCGTGACATATTGTTGATATTATAAACGACATAAATCAGACCATGCAAGCGAAACATCCTTGGAGTCTCAATGCAATTGATGCCTTAATATCACATTTTGTATTAATAATTAAACACAAGATGAATTATCTATTCATGTGATACGAGGACTCTCAAATTTGTGATATTATATGAAATTCGTTAAAGACAGACACTGGAAACTATCCACTCAGAACTATACAGCTGTGATGACAGAACCGGCTATCGTTGCAATTACGCAGCAGGTGCCTACTCTTATTATTGGTGTGCAACAGATACGCACAGACAACACTTGGTTTGAATAGACAAAGCCCTATTTAAATTCTGTGGGCTTTATTTTTTCAAAATCACCAATACATTACTCCACCCTACTTTCAGAGACGGACTCAGATATTAGGGATTTTTATTATACTACTCTGATGTCAGTTCATGTCCTTAGTCTCAAAGAAAATGACAAAGCTTGTTTAATCCCTCTTTTATACCCCGACCCAGTATAAAAGAAAGTGATCGCTGGAAATAATTAAGATCGATTCATAAACTTCAAATAAGATGACAATTGGTGTTATTCACAACCACCACTACAACCACCACTATCATCATCGTCATCTTGTACTTCTTTGTCCTTGTCGTCGTCTTCTTGGTCATCAGCGTCATTATCATGATCATGATTTGAAGAAGCGGCAGCATGGTAATACTACTATTGACATTATTATTATAATTGTTATTATTATGATTATGATTATTATTATTATGATTATGACTATTATTATTCGACGTTGATAAAAGCCTTGACTTACTTGATACCCACGATGCGTTGAAGGAGAGTCCAGTAGTTGAATCATTATCAGAGTGAAAGACGATTCTCATTGACTTATTCGACTTCAAGGTCAGTATACCGGAACAAATGAGCCCTCGGCTTATCGTTTCTTCACTCTGCACCTCCATTACCTAGAAACGTAATAATGTTTAATAAGGGATATTTTTTTCGACCTAAAAATGAACATTGCTTGGGTTTCTGTATGCAAAAAGTACCATTGTGTTCTATTTCTGGTCACTCCTTTAATCACGACACAACAAGATCTTTGACAATGTTGGAGATATAAACATGGGAAACAGCTTGGTTCTCGATTAAAGAAAGCTTTGAATGTTCCAAATTTGGCCCAAACAGGTTTTCTAGCTAACTCTGACCCACTTTTAAATCTATTTTTACAAAAGCACATAAAAACAACAATTCTCTGTAGTAGTTTATTCTTCAACATGAAATCAAACACATCTATAATTTGTCCCTATGTTATACAATACCTGATTTTTAAAAACAAAAACTTTATAATACGTTCCCCTCTGCACAAAAGAATGCAAATGACATTAACTGATGTTTGTATCTGTTTGCCTACTGGCTACATAAGGCATGTCGCTGGAGCTTAACTTCATTTCCAATCATCTTTGAAATGATCGAATACAAGTTACTACCGTTGTAATAAGTTTTTGTCCGTTAGGTTACCTTTAACTTAAGAACACCAATATAAACTTACCGTAATCACGTTTCTTAAAGAGTTAGTATAATATGAAATGCTTTGCATTGGTTTAAGAAACAAAAATAGGAAATTAAACCTGGTGCTGCGCATTTTATATGTGCATACATCCATATATTCAGTTATTTGTTCAGATCTTTATTTCCTCTCTTCAGAGATCGTGCACAAACACAATTCGTTAAAACAGAAGTGAACAAAACACAAATTACCTACTACCGAACCAAGGCACATTTTTCGTCAGTGGTATAAGCAAACAGGTAAGGACATAATAGGTGCTTTAACGCCTTCTTGGAGTTAAGTAATGCAAGCGTGCTAACTAAGAGTTGTTTATATATGTAATATTTTCTGATCAACACAGTGCTGCCTCCTCATGGAAATGAATGTGTCCACAAAAAAGGTTAGTTGCTGTAATAAAGGTTCATTGCTTCACTATATTGTTTTATGATACTTTTACAACTTGGCTGTTTAATATTGGTGATTGCCTAATGCTCGTAACCTTTAGGGTAGATATGACCGTGTTCGTGTTTGCTAGATAATTTTACTTCTGACAGTAATCATGTATTGCAGATGTTGAGAATACCAAACTAATAAATTTAGATACACTTCACCCTTTTAAACTCAACACATTCATGGTAAATCCTACCAAGAAGCTGTTTAATAAACTTTCCTGTATGAGATTAATAACAAAGAACATGCAAATAAGTATTCCTTAATGTACACGAAAAAATATAGGTTGAAAACTCATTTATATGCCCTTTAACAACTTTATTACTGCCATCTACTCTGCCTTTCCTAGGGACCAATAAGGTATGTTCTTCTATCTCACATTCTTCTCAGTGGCGTAGCCCAGAAGCCTAAAGGTGGGTGAATTGGGGTTGACGGAAATAACAATCCGTTCAGTTTGTGTTACAATTTATGAAATTGGCACACTGTGTATATAATTTGGGCAAAATGTTTCACGTAACCAGTAAAAGTGGTCTCATCTGCATACATTTTGTCTTGTTTATTCTTTTATTATTTTTTTTCATGAAAGATTTGATAGAATCAAGATAAGATTAGACCATAATATTAAAATACCTACTTTAAGCCGATATTTGACCTGTAAAGACACGTGTTTAACGATCTGAGCGAAATTTGGCGAATGTGGACACACTCTCCACATCATCATCTAACTAACTGCACGTATGATTTTGATACAAACCACACTTCTACTATTACGTCATCACGGGCACTTAACCAATCAGATACCGCCATTTAGGTTCACCCGCTTATTCAAACAGGCGATTGGCTCGGTTTTTATCTCTTTATGTTCTTTAACTTTGATAAGGAATTAAATAACTCCTGACTACCATATTGTTAAGCCTGCTTTACGTATAGAAAATATCTGATCATAATATTTAAGAGTTTAAGGAAGTATTCAGGGCAAGTTGCGTGTAAACCGAAATGTCTTCACTTACGTAAACAGGGCGTTAGCTCATTTGTTTAAATCCTAGAGATTTGTTCTTGTAGTTATTTTGCTGTTGTTGTCGTCGTTACGTTTGGTTTGTAATTAATATTTGATCATACCACAGTAAATAAATATAGCATGATTGGAATGATACAATACCCAAAATTTTAAACACGGCCTCATTTGCTTGCTGATACTCAGACTCAACACCAAATTATAACGCCTGATCGGTCAATGTTCAGACTTTGACCAAAGAGATCCAAGAATCAGTCTGAGTTTCTACATGAGAAAGTATTTATAACATCCAGGCCATGTACATTTTGTAAACCAAAATCACAAAGAAAAGGTATAAACATACCTGAATGTGATCTAATGAACAATTAGTTCCGTTGTTGTAACCGTCAACATTTAGGTTGAGTGACAGCGTGTACCCGTTCAGAACCGTGATGTTCCAGGTGCAGGTTTGGTTTTCCGGGTATCCGGATGCATGATCCGGACCGATCAGTTTCCCAGAGTTCCTATCGAGCGTCCCTCCACAAACTAGATCTAGAAGATCATCCGAAAATGTAATTATGTTCTGAATATCTAAAGATAAAGACGATCTTCTAACTTAAATGTATGGATTGTCCTCCCAATTCGACGTCTTAAAATATTTATATTAAATCAACGACAGTCATGTGTCCACTTCTTCCACATTCGTTGATGTCAGTTTATTTCTTGTATACATCAATATATACATTGAATAATTGCTCGGTTATGTCAGTATCTTATCATTCAATAATATACATACATGTAAATTATTGGAAGAAAAAGGGTTTTTTATTTGTTCAAGTTTCTACTACGATTGTAACAATATCCGGTCTAAAGAAATGTAGCCAAGATATATTTGAATCATCAGATATAATATCAATTAAAAATATAACAATTTTAATAATTTATAGAGAAATCGAGTGATAAAAATGACTCCAATTTCTTTTATAAGATCACTATGAGATCTAATTAAATTTAATTGAGGGTCATATATAGGGGAAATCTTCCAAAAGTCAATGGTTTTCATGCATTTTGAAGAATAACACGTGTAAATTGAAATCCCGATTCGCCGATACGATAATTTAGCACTAAAATTAGCGAAAAGTGTCCAAGATTAACGACTGCATTACCTCCCTTGACTAAGGCTCCGTTTGTTGTTGTGTAACTTCATTCCATAAAGAGGCTACGATCCATACTGTTATCATAGATTCTATTGATGAAATGGTCATATCAAGTGAACATAACTCTTTGTGCGTGCAGTATACTGTCACAATTTGCGATCAAAAGCAGATGGAGGGCAAATAGTTTCCCCTTTTGAAATATTTTGAGGCAGAAGGAACACATAATATGGATCAAGCGATTGTCTGGGCTTGCCAATTCTCCATTGTCAGAGAAAAAATTCTCGCCACATTCTACAAGTAGACGGGATGATCTATGGGACTCAGTGAAACGTAAATCCAGACGGCAAATGTGTAATATGGGCCTTTTAGTTTCCTGTTTTCAAAAGTATAGTTCCTGAGAAAAAAACTTTCTGAAACAAGAGAATCAGTCTAGAAATCCCATAATCCACTCACGCCATCTAGCGACATATAAAAGTTATGGGTGACTTCTGTAATTTGAGAATAATGAAGCCTATAAAAACAATTGCATCATGAATGCCATATGAACGAAGTTCCTTAAACCCGTGACATATTGTTGATATTATAAACGACATAAATCAGACCATGCAAGCGAAACATCCTTGGAGTCTCAATGCAATTGATGCCTTAATATCACATTTTGTATTAATAATTAAACACAAGATGAATTATCTATTCATGTGATACGAGGACTCTCAAATTTGTGATATTATATGAAATTCGTTAAAGACAGACACTGGAAACTATCCACTCAGAACTATACAGCTGTGATGACAGAACCGGCTATCGTTGCAATTACGCAGCAGGTGCCTACTCTTATTATTGGTGTGCAACAGATACGCACAGACAACACTTGGTTTGAATAGACAAAGCCCTATTTAAATTCTGTGGGCTTTATTTTTTCAAAATCACCAATACATTACTCCACCCTACTTTCAGAGACGGACTCAGATATTAGGGATTTTTATTATACTACTCTGATGTCAGTTCATGTCCTTAGTCTCAAAGAAAATGACAAAGCTTGTTTAATCCCTCTTTTATACCCCGACCCAGTATAAAAGAAAGTGATCGCTGGAAATAATTAAGATCGATTCATAAACTTCAAATAAGATGACAATTGGTGTTATTCACAACCACCACTACAACCACCACTATCATCATCGTCATCTTGTACTTCTTTGTCCTTGTCGTCGTCTTCTTGGTCATCAGCGTCATTATCATGATCATGATTTGAAGAAGCGGCAGCATGGTAATACTACTATTGACATTATTATTATAATTGTTATTATTATGATTATGATTATTATTATTATGATTATGACTATTATTATTCGACGTTGATAAAAGCCTTGACTTACTTGATACCCACGATGCGTTGAAGGAGAGTCCAGTAGTTGAATCATTATCAGAGTGAAAGACGATTCTCATTGACTTATTCGACTTCAAGGTCAGTATACCGGAACAAATGAGCCCTCGGCTTATCGTTTTCTTCACTCTGCACCTCCATTACCTAGAAACGTAATAATGTTTAATAAGGGATATTTTTTTCGACCTAAAAATGAACATTGCTTGGGTTTCTGTATGCAAAAAGTACCATTGTGTTCTATTTCTGGTCACTCCTTTAATCACGACACAACAAGATCTTTGACAATGTTGGAGATATAAACATGGGAAACAGCTTGGTTCTCGATTAAAGAAAGCTTTGAATGTTCCAAATTTGGCCCAAACAGGTTTTCTAGCTAACTCTGACCCACTTTTAAATCTATTTTTACAAAAGCACATAAAAACAACAATTCTCTGTAGTAGTTTATTCTTCAACATGAAATCAAACACATCTATAATTTGTCCCTATGTTATACAATACCTGATTTTTAAAAACAAAAACTTTATAATACGTTCCCCTCTGCACAAAAGAATGCAAATGACATTAACTGATGTTTGTATCTGTTTGCCTACTGGCTACATAAGGCATGTCGCTGGAGCTTAACTTCATTTCCAATCATCTTTGAAATGATCGAATACAAGTTACTACCGTTGTAATAAGTTTTTGTCCGTTAGGTTACCTTTAACTTAAGAACACCAATATAAACTTACCGTAATCACGTTTCTTAAAGAGTTAGTATAATATGAAATGCTTTGCATTGGTTTAAGAAACAAAAATAGGTAATTAAACCTGGTGCTGCGCATTTTATATGTGCATACATCCATATATTCAGTTATTTGTTCAGATCTTTATTTCCTCTCTTCAGAGATCGTGCACAAACACAATTCGTTAAAACAGAAGTGAACAAAACACAAATTACCTACTACCGAACCAAGGCACATTTTTCGTCAGTGGTATAAGCAAACAGGTAAGGACATAATAGGTGCTTTAACGCCTTCTTGGAGTTAAGTAATGCAAGCGTGCTAACTAAGAGTTGTTTATATATGTAATATTTTCTGATCAACACAGTGCTGCCTCCTCATGGAAATGAATGTGTCCACAAAAAAGGTTAGTTGCTGTAATAAAGGTTCATTGCTTCACTATATTGTTTTATGATACTTTTACAACTTGGCTGTTTAATATTGGTGATTGCCTAATGCTCGTAACCTTTAGGGTAGATATGACCGTGTTCGTGTTTGCTAGATAATTTTACTTCTGACAGTAATCATGTATTGCAGATGTTGAGAATACCAAACTAATAAATTTAGATAAACTTCACCCTTTTAAACTCAACACATTCATGGTAAATCCTACCAAGAAGCTGTTTAATAAACTTTCCTGTATGAGATTAATAACAAAGAACATGCAAATAAGTATTCCTTAATGTACACGAAAAAAATATAGGTTAAAAACTCATTTATATGCCCTTTAACAACTTTATTACTGCCATCTACTCTGCCTTTCCTAGGGACCAATAAGGTATGTTCTTCTATCTCACATTCTTCTCAGTGGCGTAGCCCAGAAGCCTAAAGGTGGGTGAATTGGGGTTGACGGAAATAACAATCCGTTCAGTTTGTGTTACAATTTATGAAATTGGCACACTGTGTATATAATTTGGGCAAAATGTTTCACGTAACCAGTAAAAGTGGTCTCATCTGCATACATTTTGTCTTGTTTATTCTTTTATTATTTTTTTTCATGAAAGATTTGATAGAATCAAGATAAGATTAGACCATAATATTAAAATACCTACTTTAAGCCGATATTTGACCTGTAAAGACACGTGTTTAACGATCTGAGCGAAATTTGGCGAATGTGGACACACTCTCCACATCATCATCTAACTAACTGCACGTATGATTTTGATACAAACCACACTTCTACTATTACGTCATCACGGGCACTTAACCAATCAGATACCGCCATTTAGGTTCACCCGCTTATTCAAACAGGCGATTGGCTCGGTTTTTATCTCTTTATGTTCTTTAACTTTGATAAGGAATTAAATAACTCCTGACTACCATATTGTTAAGCCTGCTTTACGTATAGAAAATATCTGATCATAATATTTAAGAGTTTAAGGAAGTATTCAGGGCAAGTTGCGTGTAAACCGAAATGTCTTCACTTACGTAAACAGGGCGTTAGCTCATTTGTTTAAATCCTAGAGATTTGTTCTTGTAGTTATTTTGCTGTTGTTGTCGTCGTTACGTTTGGTTTGTAATTAATATTTGATCATACCACAGTAAATAAATATAGCATGATTGGAATGATACAATACCCAAAATTTTAAACACGGCCTCATTTGCTTGCTGATACTCAGACTCAACACCAAATTATAACGCCTGATCGGTCAATGTTCAGACTTTGACCAAAGAGATCCAAGAATCAGTCTGAGTTTCTACATGAGAAAGTATTTATAACATCCAGGCCATGTACATTTTGTAAACCAAAATCACAAAGAAAAGGTATAAACATACCTGAATGTGATCTAATGAACAATTAGTTCCGTTGTTGTAACCGTCAACATTTAGGTTGAGTGACAGCGTGTACCCGTTCAGAACCGTGATGTTCCAGGTGCAGGTTTGGTTTTCCGGGTATCCGGATGCATGATCCGGACCGATCAGTTTCCCAGAGTTCCTATCGAGCGTCCCTCCACAAACTAGATCTAGAAGATCATCCGAAAATGTAATTATGTTCTGAATATCTAAAGATAAAGACGATCTTCTAACTTAAATGTATGGATTGTCCTCCCAATTCGACGTCTTAAAATATTTATATTAAATCAACGACAGTCATGTGTCCACTTCTTCCACATTCGTTGATGTCAGTTTATTTCTTGTATACATCAATATATACATTGAATAATTGCTCGGTTATGTCAGTATCTTATCATTCAATAATATACATACATGTAAATTATTGGAAGAAAAAGGGTTTTTTATTTGTTCAAGTTTCTACTACGATTGTAACAATATCCGGTCTAAAGAAATGTAGCCAAGATATATTTGAATCATCAGATATAATATCAATTAAAAATATAACAATTTTAATAATTTATAGAGAAATCGAGTGATAAAAATGACTCCAATTTCTTTTATAAGATCACTATGAGATCTAATTAAATTTAATTGAGGGTCATATATAGGGGAAATCTTCCAAAAGTCAATGGTTTTCATGCATTTTGAAGAATAACACGTGTAAATTGAAATCCCGATTCGCCGATACGATAATTTAGCACTAAAATTAGCGAAAAGTGTCCAAGATTAACGACTGCATTACCTCCCTTGACTAAGGCTCCGTTTGTTGTTGTGTAACTTCATTCCATAAAGAGGCTACGATCCATACTGTTATCATAGATTCTATTGATGAAATGGTCATATCAAGTGAACATAACTCTTTGTGCGTGCAGTATACTGTCACAATTTGCGATCAAAAGCAGATGGAGGGCAAATAGTTTCCCCTTTTGAAATATTTTGAGGCAGAAGGAACACATAATATGGATCAAGCGATTGTCTGGGGCTTGCCAATTCTCCATTGTCAGAGAAAAAAATTCTCGCCACATTCTACAAGTAGACGGGATGATCTATGGGACTCAGTGAAACGTAAATCCAGACGGCAAATGTGTAATATGGGCCTTTTAGTTTCCTGTTTTCAAAAGTATAGTTCCTGAGAAAAAAACTTTCTGAAACAAGAGAATCAGTCTAGAAATCCCATAATCCACTCACGCCATCTAGCGACATATAAAAGTTATGGGTGACTTCTGTAATTTGAGAATAATGAAGCCTATAAAAACAATTGCATCATGAATGCCATATGAACGAAGTTCCTTAAACCCGTGACATATTGTTGATATTATAAACGACATAAATCAGACCATGCAAGCGAAACATCCTTGGAGTCTCAATGCAATTGATGCCTTAATATCACATTTTGTATTAATAATTAAACACAAGATGAATTATCTATTCATGTGATACGAGGACTCTCAAATTTGTGATATTATATGAAATTCGTTAAAGACAGACACTGGAAACTATCCACTCAGAACTATACAGCTGTGATGACAGAACCGGCTATCGTTGCAATTACGCAGCAGGTGCCTACTCTTATTATTGGTGTGCAACAGATACGCACAGACAACACTTGGTTTGAATAGACAAAGCCCTATTTAAATTCTGTGGGCTTTATTTTTTCAAAATCACCAATACATTACTCCACCCTACTTTCAGAGACGGACTCAGATATTAGGGATTTTTATTATACTACTCTGATGTCAGTTCATGTCCTTAGTCTCAAAGAAAATGACAAAGCTTGTTTAATCCCTCTTTTATACCCCGACCCAGTATAAAAGAAAGTGATCGCTGGAAATAATTAAGATCGATTCATAAACTTCAAATAAGATGACAATTGGTGTTATTCACAACCACCACTACAACCACCACTATCATCATCGTCATCTTGTACTTCTTTGTCCTTGTCGTCGTCTTCTTGGTCATCAGCGTCATTATCATGATCATGATTTGAAGAAGCGGCAGCATGGTAATACTACTATTGACATTATTATTATAATTGTTATTATTATGATTATGATTATTATTATTATGATTATGACTATTATTATTCGACGTTGATAAAAGCCTTGACTTACTTGATACCCACGATGCGTTGAAGGAGAGTCCAGTAGTTGAATCATTATCAGAGTGAAAGACGATTCTCATTGACTTATTCGACTTCAAGGTCAGTATACCGGAACAAATGAGCCCTCGGCTTATCGTTTCTTCACTCTGCACCTCCATTACCTAGAAACGTAATAATGTTTAATAAGGGATATTTTTTTCGACCTAAAAATGAACATTGCTTGGGTTTCTGTATGCAAAAAGTACCATTGTGTTCTATTTCTGGTCACTCCTTTAATCACGACACAACAAGATCTTTGACAATGTTGGAGATATAAACATGGGAAACAGCTTGGTTCTCGATTAAAGAAAGCTTTGAATGTTCCAAATTTGGCCCAAACAGGTTTTCTAGCTAACTCTGACCCACTTTTAAATCTATTTTTACAAAAGCACATAAAAACAACAATTCTCTGTAGTAGTTTATTCTTCAACATGAAATCAACACATCTATAATTTGTCCCTATGTTATACAATACCTGATTTTTAAAAACAAAAACTTTATAATACGTTCCCCTCTGCACAAAAGAATGCAAATGACATTAACTGATGTTTGTATCTGTTTGCCTACTGGCTACATAAGGCATGTCGCTGGAGCTTAACTTCATTTCCAATCATCTTTGAAATGATCGAATACAAGTTACTACCGTTGTAATAAGTTTTTGTCCGTTAGGTTACCTTTAACTTAAGAACACCAATATAAACTTACCGTAATCACGTTTCTTAAAGAGTTAGTATAATATGAAATGCTTTGCATTGGTTTAAGAAACAAAAATAGGAAATTAAACCTGGTGCTGCGCATTTTATATGTGCATACATCCATATATTCAGTTATTTGTTCAGATCTTTATTTCCTCTCTTCAGAGATCGTGCACAAACACAATTCGTTAAAACAGAAGTGAACAAAACACAAATTACCTACTACCGAACCAAGGCACATTTTTCGTCAGTGGTATAAGCAAACAGGTAAGGACATAATAGGTGCTTTAACGCCTTCTTGGAGTTAAGTAATGCAAGCGTGCTAACTAAGAGTTGTTTATATATGTAATATTTTCTGATCAACACAGTGCTGCCTCCTCATGGAAATGAATGTGTCCACAAAAAAGGTTAGTTGCTGTAATAAAGGTTCATTGCTTCACTATATTGTTTTATGATACTTTTACAACTTGGCTGTTTAATATTGGTGATTGCCTAATGCTCGTAACCTTTAGGGTAGATATGACCGTGTTCGTGTTTGCTAGATAATTTTACTTCTGACAGTAATCATGTATTGCAGATGTTGAGAATACCAAACTAATAAATTTAGATACACTTCACCCTTTTAAACTCAACACATTCATGGTAAATCCTACCAAGAAGCTGTTTAATAAACTTTCCTGTATGAGATTAATAACAAAGAACATGCAAATAAGTATTCCTTAATGTACACGAAAAAATATAGGTTAAAAACTCATTTATATGCCCTTTAACAACTTTATTACTGCCATCTACTCTGCCTTTCCTAGGGACCAATAAGGTATGTTCTTCTATCTCACATTCTTCTCAGTGGCGTAGCCCAGAAGCCTAAAGGTGGGTGAATTGGGGTTGACGGAAATAACAATCCGTTCAGTTTGTGTTACAATTTATGAAATTGGCACACTGTGTATATAATTTGGGCAAAATGTTTCACGTAACCAGTAAAAGTGGTCTCATCTGCATACATTTTGTCTTGTTTATTCTTTTATTATTTTTTTTCATGAAAGATTTGATAGAATCAAGATAAGATTAGACCATAATATTAAAATACCTACTTTAAGCCGATATTTGACCTGTAAAGACACGTGTTTAACGATCTGAGCGAAATTTGGCGAATGTGGACACACTCTCCACATCATCATCTAACTAACTGCACGTATGATTTTGATACAAACCACACTTCTACTATTACGTCATCACGGGCACTTAACCAATCAGATACCGCCATTTAGGTTCACCCGCTTATTCAAACAGGCGATTGGCTCGGTTTTTATCTCTTTATGTTCTTTAACTTTGATAAGGAATTAAATAACTCCTGACTACCATATTGTTAAGCCTGCTTTACGTATAGAAAATATCTGATCATAATATTTAAGAGTTTAAGGAAGTATTCAGGGCAAGTTGCGTGTAAACCGAAATGTCTTCACTTACGTAAACAGGGCGTTAGCTCATTTGTTTAAATCCTAGAGATTTGTTCTTGTAGTTATTTTGCTGTTGTTGTCGTCGTTACGTTTGGTTTGTAATTAATATTTGATCATACCACAGTAAATAAATATAGCATGATTGGAATGATACAATACCCAAAATTTTAAACACGGCCTCATTTGCTTGCTGATACTCAGACTCAACACCAAATTATAACTCCTGATCGGTCAATGTTCAGACTTTGACCAAAGAGATCCAAGAATCAGTCTGAGTTTCTACATGAGAAAGTATTTATAACATCCAGGCCATGTACATTTTGTAAACCAAAATCACCAAGAAAAGGTATAAACATACCTGAATGTGATCTAATGAACAATTAGTTCCGTTGTTGTAACCGTCAACATTTAGGTTGAGTGACAGCGTGTACCCGTTCAGAACCGTGATGTTCCAGGTGCAGGTTTGGTTTTCCGGGTATCCGGATGCATGATCCGGACCGATCAGTTTCCCAGAGTTCCTATCGAGCGTCCCTCCACAAACTAGATCTAGAAGATCATCCGAAAATGTAATTATGTTCTGAATATCTAAAGATAAAGACGATCTTCTAACTTAAATGTATGGATTGTCCTCCCAATTCGACGTCTTAAAATATTTATATTAAATCAACGACAGTCATGTGTCCACTTCTTCCACATTCGTTGATGTCAGTTTATTTCTTGTATACATCAATATATACATTGAATAATTGCTCGGTTATGTCAGTATCTTATCATTCAATAATATACATACATGTAAATTATTGGAAGAAAAAGGGTTTTTTATTTGTTCAAGTTTCTACTACGATTGTAACAATATCCGGTCTAAAGAAATGTAGCCAAGATATATTTGAATCATCAGATATAATATCAATTAAAAATATAACAATTTTAATAATTTATAGAGAAATCGAGTGATAAAAATGACTCCAATTTCTTTTATAAGATCACTATGAGATCTAATTAAATTTAATTGAGGGTCATATATAGGGGAAATCTTCCAAAAGTCAATGGTTTTCATGCATTTTGAAGAATAACACGTGTAAATTGAAATCCCGATTCGCCGATACGATAATTTAGCACTAAAATTAGCGAAAAGTGTCCAAGATTAACGACTGCATTACCTCCCTTGACTAAGGCTCCGTTTGTTGTTGTGTAACTTCATTCCATAAAGAGGCTACGATCCATACTGTTATCATAGATTCTATTGATGAAATGGTCATATCAAGTGAACATAACTCTTTGTGCGTGCAGTATACTGTCACAATTTGCGATCAAAAGCAGATGGAGGGCAAATAGTTTCCCCTTTTGAAATATTTTGAGGCAGAAGGAACACATAATATGGATCAAGCGATTGTCTGGGCTTGCCAATTCTCCATTGTCAGAGAAAAAATTCTCGCCACATTCTACAAGTAGACGGGATGATCTATGGGACTCAGTGAAACGTAAATCCAGACGGCAAATGTGTAATATGGGCCTTTTAGTTTCCTGTTTTCAAAAGTATAGTTCCTGAGAAAAAAACTTTCTGAAACAAGAGAATCAGTCTAGAAATCCCATAATCCACTCACGCCATCTAGCGACATATAAAAGTTATGGGTGACTTCTGTAATTTGAGAATAATGAAGCCTATAAAACAATTGCATCATGAATGCCATATGAACGAAGTTCCTTAAACCCGTGACATATTGTTGATATTATAAACGACATAAATCAGACCATGCAAGCGAAACATCCTTGGAGTCTCAATGCAATTGATGCCTTAATATCACATTTTGTATTAATAATTAAACACAAGATGAATTATCTATTCATGTGATACGAGGACTCTCAAATTTGTGATATTATATGAAATTCGTTAAAGACAGACACTGGAAACTATCCACTCAGAACTATACAGCTGTGATGACAGAACCGGCTATCGTTGCAATTACGCAGCAGGTGCCTACTCTTATTATTGGTGTGCAACAGATACGCACAGACAACACTTGGTTTGAATAGACAAAGCCCTATTTAAATTCTGTGGGCTTTATTTTTTCAAAATCACCAATACATTACTCCACCCTACTTTCAGAGACGGACTCAGATATTAGGGATTTTTATTATACTACTCTGATGTCAGTTCATGTCCTTAGTCTCAAAGAAAATGACAAAGCTTGTTTAATCCCTCTTTTATACCCCGACCCAGTATAAAAGAAAGTGATCGCTGGAAATAATTAAGATCGATTCATAAACTTCAAATAAGATGACAATTGGTGTTATTCACAACCACCACTACAACCACCACTATCATCATCGTCATCTTGTACTTCTTTGTCCTTGTCGTCGTCTTCTTGGTCATCAGCGTCATTATCATGATCATGATTTGAAGAAGCGGCAGCATGGTAATACTACTATTGACATTATTATTATAATTGTTATTATTATGATTATGATTATTATTATTATGATTATGACTATTATTATTCGACGTTGATAAAAGCCTTGACTTACTTGATACCCACGATGCGTTGAAGGAGAGTCCAGTAGTTGAATCATTATCAGAGTGAAAGACGATTCTCATTGACTTATTCGACTTCAAGGTCAGTATACCGGAACAAATGAGCCCTCGGCTTATCGTTTCTTCACTCTGCACCTCCATTACCTAGAAACGTAATAATGTTTAATAAGGGATATTTTTTTCGACCTAAAAATGAACATTGCTTGGGTTTCTGTATGCAAAAAGTACCATTGTGTTCTATTTCTGGTCACTCCTTTAATCACGACACAACAAGATCTTTGACAATGTTGGAGATATAAACATGGGAAACAGCTTGGTTCTCGATTAAAGAAAGCTTTGAATGTTCCAAATTTGGCCCAAACAGGTTTTCTAGCTAACTCTGACCCACTTTTAAATCTATTTTTACAAAAGCACATAAAAACAACAATTCTCTGTAGTAGTTTATTCTTCAACATGAAATCAAACACATCTATAATTTGTCCCTATGTTATACAATACCTGATTTTTAAAAACAAAAACTTTATAATACGTTCCCCTCTGCACAAAAGAATGCAAATGACATTAACTGATGTTTGTATCTGTTTGCCTACTGGCTACATAAGGCATGTCGCTGGAGCTTAACTTCATTTCCAATCATCTTTGAAATGATCGAATACAAGTTACTACCGTTGTAATAAGTTTTTGTCCGTTAGGTTACCTTTAACTTAAGAACACCAATATAAACTTACCGTAATCACGTTTCTTAAAGAGTTAGTATAATATGAAATGCTTTGCATTGGTTTAAGAAACAAAAATAGGAAATTAAACCTGGTGCTGCGCATTTTATATGTGCATACATCCATATATTCAGTTATTTGTTCAGATCTTTATTTCCTCTCTTCAGAGATCGTGCACAAACACAATTCGTTAAAACAGAAGTGAACAAAACACAAATTACCTACTACCGAACCAAGGCACATTTTTCGTCAGTGGTATAAGCAAACAGGTAAGGACATAATAGGTGCTTTAACGCCTTCTTGGAGTTAAGTAATGCAAGCGTGCTAACTAAGAGTTGTTTATATATGTAATATTTTCTGATCAACACAGTGCTGCCTCCTCATGGAAATGAATGTGTCCACAAAAAAGGTTAGTTGCTGTAATAAAGGTTCATTGCTTCACTATATTGTTTTATGATACTTTTACAACTTGGCTGTTTAATATTGGTGATTGCCTAATGCTCGTAACCTTTAGGGTAGATATGACCGTGTTCGTGTTTGCTAGATAATTTTACTTCTGACAGTAATCATGTATTGCAGATGTTGAGAATACCAAACTAATAAATTTAGATAAACTTCACCCTTTTAAACTCAACACATTCATGGTAAATCCTACCAAGAAGCTGTTTAATAAACTTTCCTGTATGAGATTAATAACAAAGAACATGCAAATAAGTATTCCTTAATGTACACGAAAAAATATAGGTTAAAAACTCATTTATATGCCCTTTAACAACTTTATTACTGCCATCTACTCTGCCTTTCCTAGGGACCAATAAGGTATGTTCTTCTATCTCACATTCTTCTCAGTGGCGTAGCCCAGAAGCCTAAAGGTGGGTGAATTGGGGTTGACGGAAATAACAATCCGTTCAGTTTGTGTTACAATTTATGAAATTGGCACACTGTGTATATAATTTGGGCAAAATGTTTCACGTAACCAGTAAAAGTGGTCTCATCTGCATACATTTTGTCTTGTTTATTCTTTTATTATTTTTTTTCATGAAAGATTTGATAGAATCAAGATAAGATTAGACCATAATATTAAAATACCTACTTTAAGCCGATATTTGACCTGTAAAGACACGTGTTTAACGATCTGAGCGAAATTTGGCGAATGTGGACACACTCTCCACATCATCATCTAACTAACTGCACGTATGATTTTGATACAAACCACACTTCTACTATTACGTCATCACGGGCACTTAACCAATCAGATACCGCCATTTAGGTTCACCCGCTTATTCAAACAGGCGATTGGCTCGGTTTTTATCTCTTTATGTTCTTTAACTTTGATAAGGAATTAAATAACTCCTGACTACCATATTGTTAAGCCTGCTTTACGTATAGAAAATATCTGATCATAATATTTAAGAGTTTAAGGAAGTATTCAGGGCAAGTTGCGTGTAAACCGAAATGTCTTCACTTACGTAAACAGGGCGTTAGCTCATTTGTTTAAATCCTAGAGATTTGTTCTTGTAGTTATTTTGCTGTTGTTGTCGTCGTTACGTTTGGTTTGTAATTAATATTTGATCATACCACAGTAAATAAATATAGCATGATTGGAATGATACAATACCCAAAATTTTAAACACGGCCTCATTTGCTTGCTGATACTCAGACTCAACACCAAATTATAACTCCTGATCGGTCAATGTTCAGACTTTGACCAAAGAGATCCAAGAATCAGTCTGAGTTTCTACATGAGAAAGTATTTATAACATCCAGGCCATGTACATTTTGTAAACCAAAATCACCAAGAAAAGGTATAAACATACCTGAATGTGATCTAATGAACAATTAGTTCCGTTGTTGTAACCGTCAACATTTAGGTTGAGTGACAGCGTGTACCCGTTCAGAACCGTGATGTTCCAGGTGCAGGTTTGGTTTTCCGGGTATCCGGATGCATGATCCGGACCGATCAGTTTCCCAGAGTTCCTATCGAGCGTCCCTCCACAAACTAGATCTAGAAGATCATCCGAAAATGTAATTATGTTCTGAATATCTAAAGATAAAGACGATCTTCTAACTTAAATGTATGGATTGTCCTCCCAATTCGACGTCTTAAAATATTTATATTAAATCAACGACAGTCATGTGTCCACTTCTTCTACATTCGTTGATGTCAGTTTATTTCTTGTATACATCAATATATACATTGAATAATTGCTCGGTTATGTCAGTATCTTATCATTCAATAATATACATACATGTAAATTATTGGAAGAAAAAGGGTTTTTTATTTGTTCAAGTTTCTACTACGATTGTAACAATATCCGGTCTAAAGAAATGTAGCCAAGATATATTTGAATCATCAGATATAATATCAATTAAAAATATAACAATTTTAATAATTTATAGAGAAATCGAGTGATAAAAATGACTCCAATTTCTTTTATAAGATCACTATGAGATCTAATTAAATTTAATTGAGGGTCATATATAGGGGAAATCTTCCAAAAGTCAATGGTTTTCATGCATTTTGAAGAATAACACGTGTAAATTGAAATCCCGATTCGCCGATACGATAATTTAGCACTAAAATTAGCGAAAAGTGTCCAAGATTAACGACTGCATTACCTCCCTTGACTAAGGCTCCGTTTGTTGTTGTGTAACTTCATTCCATAAAGAGGCTACGATCCATACTGTTATCATAGATTCTATTGATGAAATGGTCATATCAAGTGAACATAACTCTTTGTGCGTGCAGTATACTGTCACAATTTGCGATCAAAAGCAGATGGAGGGCAAATAGTTTCCCCTTTTGAAATATTTTGAGGCAGAAGGAACACATAATATGGATCAAGCGATTGTCTGGGCTTGCCAATTCTCCATTGTCAGAGAAAAAATTCTCGCCACATTCTACAAGTAGACGGGATGATCTATGGGACTCAGTGAAACGTAAATCCAGACGGCAAATGTGTAATATGGGCCTTTTAGTTTCCTGTTTTCAAAAGTATAGTTCCTGAGAAAAAAACTTTCTGAAACAAGAGAATCAGTCTAGAAATCCCATAATCCACTCACGCCATCTAGCGACATATAAAAGTTATGGGTGACTTCTGTAATTTGAGAATAATGAAGCCTATAAAAACAATTGCATCATGAATGCCATATGAACGAAGTTCCTTAAACCCGTGACATATTGTTGATATTATAAACGACATAAATCAGACCATGCAAGCGAAACATCCTTGGAGTCTCAATGCAATTGATGCCTTAATATCACATTTTGTATTAATAATTAAACACAAGATGAATTATCTATTCATGTGATACGAGGACTCTCAAATTTGTGATATTATATGAAATTCGTTAAAGACAGACACTGGAAACTATCCACTCAGAACTATACAGCTGTGATGACAGAACCGGCTATCGTTGCAATTACGCAGCAGGTGCCTACTCTTATTATTGGTGTGCAACAGATACGCACAGACAACACTTGGTTTGAATAGACAAAGCCCTATTTAAATTCTGTGGGCTTTATTTTTTCAAAATCACCAATACATTACTCCACCCTACTTTCAGAGACGGACTCAGATATTAGGGATTTTTATTATACTACTCTGATGTCAGTTCATGTCCTTAGTCTCAAAGAAAATGACAAAGCTTGTTTAATCCCTCTTTTATACCCCGACCCAGTATAAAAGAAAGTGATCGCTGGAAATAATTAAGATCGATTCATAAACTTCAAATAAGATGACAATTGGTGTTATTCACAACCACCACTACAACCACCACTATCATCATCGTCATCTTGTACTTCTTTGTCCTTGTCGTCGTCTTCTTGGTCATCAGCGTCATTATCATGATCATGATTTGAAGAAGCGGCAGCATGGTAATACTACTATTGACATTATTATTATAATTGTTATTATTATGATTATGATTATTATTATTATGATTATGACTATTATTATTCGACGTTGATAAAAGCCTTGACTTACTTGATACCCACGATGCGTTGAAGGAGAGTCCAGTAGTTGAATCATTATCAGAGTGAAAGACGATTCTCATTGACTTATTCGACTTCAAGGTCAGTATACCGGAACAAATGAGCCCTCGGCTTATCGTTTCTTCACTCTGCACCTCCATTACCTAGAAACGTAATAATGTTTAATAAGGGATATTTTTTTCGACCTAAAAATGAACATTGCTTGGGTTTCTGTATGCAAAAAGTACCATTGTGTTCTATTTCTGGTCACTCCTTTAATCACGACACAACAAGATCTTTGACAATGTTGGAGATATAAACATGGGAAACAGCTTGGTTCTCGATTAAAGAAAGCTTTGAATGTTCCAAATTTGGCCCAAACAGGTTTTCTAGCTAACTCTGACCCACTTTTAAATCTATTTTTACAAAAGCACATAAAAACAACAATTCTCTGTAGTAGTTTATTCTTCAACATGAAATCAAACACATCTATAATTTGTCCCTATGTTATACAATACCTGATTTTTAAAAACAAAAACTTTATAATACGTTCCCCTCTGCACAAAAGAATGCAAATGACATTAACTGATGTTTGTATCTGTTTGCCTACTGGCTACATAAGGCATGTCGCTGGAGCTTAACTTCATTTCCAATCATCTTTGAAATGATCGAATACAAGTTACTACCGTTGTAATAAGTTTTTGTCCGTTAGGTTACCTTTAACTTAAGAACACCAATATAAACTTACCGTAATCACGTTTCTTAAAGAGTTAGTATAATATGAAATGCTTTGCATTGGTTTAAGAAACAAAAATAGGAAATTAAACCTGGTGCTGCGCATTTTATATGTGCATACATCCATATATTCAGTTATTTGTTCAGATCTTTATTTCCTCTCTTCAGAGATCGTGCACAAACACAATTCGTTAAAACAGAAGTGAACAAAACACAAATTACCTACTACCGAACCAAGGCACATTTTTCGTCAGTGGTATAAGCAAACAGGTAAGGACATAATAGGTGCTTTAACGCCTTCTTGGAGTTAAGTAATGCAAGCGTGCTAACTAAGAGTTGTTTATATATGTAATATTTTCTGATCAACACAGTGCTGCCTCCTCATGGAAATGAATGTGTCCACAAAAAAGGTTAGTTGCTGTAATAAAGGTTCATTGCTTCACTATATTGTTTTATGATACTTTTACAACTTGGCTGTTTAATATTGGTGATTGCCTAATGCTCGTAACCTTTAGGGTAGATATGACCGTGTTCGTGTTTGCTAGATAATTTTACTTCTGACAGTAATCATGTATTGCAGATGTTGAGAATACCAAACTAATAAATTTAGATACACTTCACCCTTTTAAACTCAACACATTCATGGTAAATCCTACCAAGAAGCTGTTTAATAAACTTTCCTGTATGAGATTAATAACAAAGAACATGCAAATAAGTATTCCTTAATGTACACGAAAAAATATAGGTTAAAAACTCATTTATATGCCCTTTAACAACTTTATTACTGCCATCTACTCTGCCTTTCCTAGGGACCAATAAGGTATGTTCTTCTATCTCACATTCTTCTCAGTGGCGTAGCCCAGAAGCCTAAAGGTGGGTGAATTGGGGTTGACGGAAATAACAATCCGTTCAGTTTGTGTTACAATTTATGAAATTGGCACACTGTGTATATAATTTGGGCAAAATGTTTCACGTAACCAGTAAAAGTGGTCTCATCTGCTTACATTTTGTCTTGTTTATTCTTTTATTATTATTTTTCATGAAAGATTTGATAGAATCAAGATAAGATTAGACCATAATATTAAAATACCTACTTTAAGCCGATATTTGACCTGTAAAGACACGTGTTTAACGATCTGAGCGAAATTTGGCGAATGTGGACACACTCTCCACATCATCATCTAACTAACTGCACGTATGATTTTGATACAAACCACACTTCTACTATTACGTCATCACGGGCACTTAACCAATCAGATACCGCCATTTAGGTTCACCCGCTTATTCAAACAGGCGATTGGCTCGGTTTTTATCTCTTTATGTTCTTTAACTTTGATAAGGAATTAAATAACTCCTGACTACCATATTGTTAAGCCTGCTTTACGTATAGAAAATATCTGATCATAATATTTAAGAGTTTAAGGAAGTATTCAGGGCAAGTTGCGTGTAAACCGAAATGTCTTCACTTACGTAAACAGGGCGTTAGCTCATTTGTTTAAATCCTAGAGATTTGTTCTTGTAGTTATTTTGCTGTTGTTGTCGTCGTTACGTTTGGTTTGTAATTAATATTTGATCATACCACAGTAAATAAATATAGCATGATTGGAATGATACAATACCCAAAATTTTAAACACGGCCTCATTTGCTTGCTGATACTCAGACTCAACACCAAATTATAACTCCTGATCGGTCAATGTTCAGACTTTGACCAAAGAGATCCAAGAATCAGTCTGAGTTTCTACATGAGAAAGTATTTATAACATCCAGGCCATGTACATTTTGTAAACCAAAATCACCAAGAAAAGGTATAAACATACCTGAATGTGATCTAATGAACAATTAGTTCCGTTGTTGTAACCGTCAACATTTAGGTTGAGTGACAGCGTGTACCCGTTCAGAACCGTGATGTTCCAGGTGCAGGTTTGGTTTTCCGGGTATCCGGATGCATGATCCGGACCGATCAGTTTCCCAGAGTTCCTATCGAGCGTCCCTCCACAAACTAGATCTAGAAGATCATCCGAAAATGTAATTATGTTCTGAATATCTAAAGATAAAGACGATCTTCTAACTTAAATGTATGGATTGTCCTCCCAATTCGACGTCTTAAAATATTTATATTAAATCAACGACAGTCATGTGTCCACTTCTTCCACATTCGTTGATGTCAGTTTATTTCTTGTATACATCAATATATACATTGAATAATTGCTCGGTTATGTCAGTATCTTATCATTCAATAATATACATACATGTAAATTATTGGAAGAAAAAGGGTTTTTTATTTGTTCAAGTTTCTACTACGATTGTAACAATATCCGGTCTAAAGAAATGTAGCCAAGATATATTTGAATCATCAGATATAATATCAATTAAAAATATAACAATTTTAATAATTTATAGAGAAATCGAGTGATAAAAATGACTCCAATTTCTTTTATAAGATCACTATGAGATCTAATTAAATTTAATTGAGGGTCATATATAGGGGAAATCTTCCAAAAGTCAATGGTTTTCATGCATTTTGAAGAATAACACGTGTAAATTGAAATCCCGATTCGCCGATACGATAATTTAGCACTAAAATTAGCGAAAAATGTCCAAAATTAACGACTGCATTACCTCCCTTGACTAAGGCTCCGTTTGTTGTTGTGTAACTTCATTCCATAAAGAGGCAACGGTGCATGCTGTTACCATAGATTGTATTGATGAAACTGTCATATCAAGTGAACATAACTCTTTGTGCGTGCAGTATACTGTCACAATTTGCGATCAAAAGCAGATGGAGGGCAAATAGTTTCCCCTTTTGAAATATTTTGAGGCAGAAGGAACACATAATATGGATCAAGCGATTGTCTGGGCTTGCCAATTCTCCATTGTCAGAGGAAAAATTCTCGCCACATTCTACAAGTAGACGCGATGATCTATGGGACTCAGTGAAACGTAAATCCAGACGGCAAATGTGTAATATGGGCCTTTTAGTTTCCTGTTTTCAAAAGTATAGTTCCTGAGAAAAAAAACTTTCTGAAACAAGAGAATCAGTCTAGAAATCCCATAATCCACTCACGCCATCTAGCGACATATAAGAGTTATGGGTGACTTCTGTAATTTTGAGAATAATGAAGCCTATAAAAACAATTGCATCATGAATGCCATATGAACGAAGTTCCTTAAACCCGTGACATATTGTTGATAGTATACACGGCATAAATCACACCATGCAAGCGAAACATCCTTGGAGTCTCAATGCAATTGATGCCTTAATATCATATTTTATATTAATAATTAAACACAAGATGAATTATCTATTCATGTGATACGAGAACTCTCAAATTTGTGATATTATATGAAATTCGTTAAAGACAGACACTGGAAACTATCCACTCAGAACTATACAGCTGTGATGACAGAACCGGCTATCGTTGCAATTACGCAGCAGGTGCCTACTCTTATTATTGGTGTGCAACAGATACGCACAGACAACACTTGGTTTGAATAGACAAAGCCCTATTTAAATTCTGTGGGCTTTATTTTTTCAAAATCACCAATACATTACTCCACCCTACTTTCAGAGATGGACTCAGATATTAGGGATTTTTATTATACTACTCTGATGTCAGTTCATGTCCTTAGTCTCAAAGAAAATGACAAAGCTTGTTTAATCCCTCTTTTATACCCCGACCCAGTATAAAAGAAAGTGATCGCTGGAAATAATTAAGATCGATTCATAAACTTCAAATAAGATGACAATTGGTGTTATTCACAACCACCACTACAACCACCACTATCATCATCGTCATCTTGTACTTCTTTGTCCTTGTCGTCGTCTTCTTAGTCATCAGCGTCATTATCATGATCATGATTTGAAGAAGCGGCAGCATGGTAATACTACTATTGCCATTATTATTATAATTGTTATTATTATGATTATGATTATTATTATTATGATTATGATTATTATTATTATACGTTGATAAAAGCCTTGACTTACTTGATACCCACGATGCGTTGAAGGAGAGTCCAGTAGTTGAATCATTATCAGAGTGAAAGACGATTCTCATTGACTTATTCGACTTCAAGGTCAGTATACCGGAACAAATGAGCCCTCGGCTTATCGTTTCTTCACTCTGCACCTCCATTACCTAGAAACGTAATAATGTTTAATAAGGGATATTTTTTTCGACCTAAAAATGAACATTGCTTGGGTTTCTGTATGCAAAAAGTACCATTGTGTTCTATTTCTGGTCACTCCTTTAATCACGACACAACAAGATCTTTGACAATGTTGGAGATATAAACATGGGAAACAGCTTGGTTCTCGATTAAAGAAAGCTTTGAATGTTCCAAATTTGGCCCAAACAGGTTTTCTAGCTAACTCTGACCCACTTTTAAATCTATTTTTACAAAAGCACATAAAAACAACAATTCTCTGTAGTAGTTTATTCTTCAACATGAAATCAAACACATCTATAATTTGTCCCTATGTTATACAATACCTGATTTTTAAAAACAAAAACTTTATAATACGTTCCCCTCTGCACAAAAGAATGCAAATGACATTAACTGATGTTTGTATCTGTTTGCCTACTGGCTACATAAGGCATGTCGCTGGAGCTTAACTTCATTTCCAATCATCTTTGAAATGATCGAATACAAGTTACTACCGTTGTAATAAGTTTTTGTCCGTTAGGTTACCTTTAACTTAAGAACACCAATATAAACTTACCGTAATCACGTTTCTTAAAGAGTTAGTATAATATGAAATGCTTTGCATTGGTTTAAGAAACAAAAATAGGAAATTAAACCTGGTGCTGCGCATTTTATATGTGCATACATCCATATATTCAGTTATTTGTTCAGATCTTTATTTCCTCTCTTCAGAGATCGTGCACAAACACAATTCGTTAAAACAGAAGTGAACAAAACACAAATTACCTACTACCGAACCAAGGCACATTTTTCGTCAGTGGTATAAGCAAACAGGTAAGGACATAATAGGTGCTTTAACGCCTTCTTGGAGTTAAGTAATGCAAGCGTGCTAACTAAGAGTTGTTTATATATGTAATATTTTCTGATCAACACAGTGCTGCCTCCTCATGGAAATGAATGTGTCCACAAAAAAGGTTAGTTGCTGTAATAAAGGTTCATTGCTTCACTATATTGTTTTATGATACTTTTACAACTTGGCTGTTTAATATTGGTGATTGCCTAATGCTCGTAACCTTTAGGGTAGATATGACCGTGTTCGTGTTTGCTAGATAATTTTACTTCTGACAGTAATCATGTATTGCAGATGTTGAGAATACCAAACTAATAAATTTAGATACACTTCACCCTTTTAAACTCAACACATTCATGGTAAATCCTACCAAGAAGCTGTTTAATAAACTTTCCTGTATGAGATTAATAACAAAGAACATGCAAATAAGTATTCCTTAATGTACACGAAAAAATATAGGTTAAAAACTCATTTATATGCCCTTTAACAACTTTATTACTGCCATCTACTCTGCCTTTCCTAGGGACCAATAAGGTATGTTCTTCTATCTCACATTCTTCTCAGTGGCGTAGCCCAGAAGCCTAAAGGTGGGTGAATTGGGGTTGACGGAAATAACAATCCGTTCAGTTTGTGTTACAATTTATGAAATTGGCACACTGTGTATATAATTTGGACAAAATGTTTCACGAAACCAGTAAAAGTGGTCTCATCTGCATACATTTTGTTCTTTTCTATTCTTTTATTATTTTTTTTCACGAAAGATTTGATAGAATCAAGATAAGATTAGACCATAATATTAAAATACCTACTTTAAGCCGATATTTGACCTGTAAAGACACGTGTTTAACGATCTGAGCGAAATTTGGCGAATGTGGACACACTCTCCACATCATCATCTAACTAACTACACGTATGATTTTGATACAAACCACACTTCTACTATTACGTCATCACGGGCACTTAACCAATCAGATACCGCCATTTAGGTTCACCCGCTTATTCAAACAGGCGATTGGCTCGGTTTTTATCTCTTTATGTTCTTTAACTTTGATAAGGAATTAAATAACTCCTGACTACCATATTGTTAAGCCTGCTTTACGTATAGAAAATATCTGATCATAATATTTAAGAGTTTAAGGAAGTATTCAGGGCAAGTTGCGTGTAAACCGAAATGTCTTCACTTACGTAAACAGGGCGTTAGCTCATTTGTTTAAATCCTAGAGATTTGTTCTTGTAGTTATTTTGCTGTTGTTGTCGTCGTTACGTTTGGTTTGTAATTAATATTTGATCATACCACAGTAAATAAATATAGCATGATTGGAATGATACAATACCCAAAATTTTAAACACGGCCTCATTTGCTTGCTGATACTCAGACTCAACACCAAATTATAACTCCTGATCGGTCAATGTTCAGACTTTAACCAAAGAGATCCAAGAATCAGTCTGAGTTTCTACATGAGAAAGTATTTATAACATCCAGGCCATGTACATTTTGTAAACCAAAATCACCAAGAAAAGGTATAAACATACCTGAATGTGATCTAATGAACAATTAGTTCCGTTGTTGTAACCGTCAACATTTAGGGTGAGTGACAGCATGTACCCGTTCAGAACCGTGATGTTCCAGGTGCAGGTTTGGTTTTCCGGGTATCCGGATGCATGATCCGGACCGATCAGTTTCCCAGAGTTCCTATCGAGCGTCCCTCCACAAACTATATTTAGAAGATCATCCAAAAATGTAATTATGTTCTGAATATCTAAAGATAAAGACGATCTTCTAACTTAAATGTATGGATTGTCCTCTCAATTCGATGTTTTGCTATTGTTATATTACATCAACGACAGTCATGTGTCCACTTCTTCTACATTCGTTGATGTCAATTTATTTCTTGTTTACATCAAAATATACACTGAATCATTACTCTGTTGTCAATATCTCTTATCTTTCAATAAAGTCAATATATGTAGATTATTGGAAGAAAGGAGTTTTTATATCTTCAAGTTTATGCAACGATTATAACAATAACCGGTCTAAGGAAATGTAGCTAAGGTATATTTGAATCATCAGATATAACATCAATTAAAAATATAACCATTTTCATAATTTATGGAGAAATCGAATGATACAGATAATTCTAATATCTTTTATAAAATCACTATGAGATCTAAATAAATTCAACTGAAGGCCCTATATGGAGGAACTCTTCCAGAAGTCCTTATTTTCGTGCGTTTTGAAGAACAACGCGTGCAAAACAGATTAGTCAGTACAACGGTACAATAATGTAGCGCTAAAATTAGTGAAGAGTTAGTGTCCAAAATTAACGACTGCATTACCTCCCTTGATTTAGATTATGTTTGGTGTTGTGTGACGTCATTCCATAAAGTGTCCACGGTCCATACTGTTACTAGATGTGTATTGTCGAAACGGTCATATCAAGTGTAAATTACTCCTTGTGCGTGCAGTACATTGTCACAATGTGCGTTAAAAAAAGATGAAGGGCAAATATTTTCATCTTTATAAATATTTTGAGGCTGAAAGGAGCAAATAATATTGCTCGAGCGACTAAACTGAGCCTTGTAGGGATATATAATTAAGAAGTTTGACAGTACCGCTCATTTGATCTTTTATTCCAAGTATATTGCCAGCGATCAAATCATAACAAAATCCTTTGTAAATCTTGAAGCAAGACTTAGAAACAAATGTTGGCAACAACTGCCGACGTCCTTGGAACCTCGGAGATGATACCGGTGTAAAATGGAGGGAGGGAGAGAGAAATACTGATTGTAACTTCTCATGTTTCGTAGGGTACGTGTATTACAAGTGAAAAGATATTTTTATATTTTAACACTCCCGAATAACGATAGGAAAATTAAAGCAACATATATTAAGTAGAACATGGCGAGAGAGGTATCATTTAGAAAAAAAGTCAAAGGTAGGGTTCGCGGGGGGGGGGGGGAGGATCATTACACTTCGAAATATATGCAGTTTATTCTCACCAAGTTCTTGGTAATTCGTTGATAATATTTTATACAATTAGGTATTTAATGTACTTATCTTCACTTAGTGACGTTTATGATATCAATGTTAAAAAGTATATCCTCCTGAAAAAAGCCGAGATCGCGCTTATTAACACGTTGGAAATCATTGTATTTTTGTAAATATTTTCAATTATTGTGATCATTCAATGCTGTCTTTTTTCAGCTATCGATGACGGTATTGACTGTAGGTGTGACACTACTTTTTTCATTTGCTTCAGTTTCAACAAGATCGCTGTTCATTTCGGCACCCGTTGAAAAATCCTTGTACTATAATGTCTGCTTTAGCGAGTTTTTTGGGGGGCATACCGCACGTTTATGTGGTAGAGTGATGCCTCCTAGAGCTTTAGGAAGGGTGACACTCATACATGCAATTTTGTGACAACAAACAAACATAATTTTAAATGACAACGAATATAAGGTTTTCCGGTGTGTATGCATCTATCTGTATGCATATCTGTAAGCAGTGCGTAGGTTTTATCTATCAGACTGTCTTTCTCTTAATATGTATGTATGTCTGTATGTATATGTCTGACTGTGTATCAACTTATCTTTGTATCTATCTGACTGCATTGATGGGGGTGTATGGTGTATGAGTGGATATATATATATATATATATATATATATATATATATATATATATATATATATATATATATATATATATATATATATATATATATCCACTGTGTTACCTCTTTGCCATTTAAGAAGTTGATTAGCCGATTTGGGATCTATCCTCACAACGATTTCATTGTCCTTACTTTTAAAAAACCAAACATTTTCTTTAAATGCCTGAACTTTGGTTTTCGTGCGTTCACTACTTTCCGTAACCTGTAGATATAAGTCATAATATAATTAAAATGCTATCAGAGCACTCAAAATTTTGTTTTATTAAGAATTATAAACATTTGAATTCTAAAACAAAAATTTGCATTTATTCAAATTCCTTAGAAATTGAACGATAAAAAATTAAAAAATTTGAATTATAACAATTTGAGTTATAAAAATTCCTTGAAAATTCTCTCGTGACATATCTATCTATCTGGCTGGCTGTATGTATATTTGTCTGTCTGTCTATCTATCTATATATCTGTCTATCTATCTGTCTATGTTTCAGTATACATGGATGCATGTTTATGATCTGTCACTGTACATGTCTGTGGGTAATCTGTAGGTTTCACCTATCTGTCTTTCTCTATGTTTTCAATTCTGTATGTTTGTATCTGTCTCCCTGCATTTATGTGGGTATATGCGTATGTAGATATCTTCTGTATAATACTAGTACTTGATTTGGTGTTTTTAGTTCTAGTCTAAGGAATGTTTTCACAATATTCTCAGAATCAAGGCTCCGTTTATTTTCTGGCTGATTGTGCCTTCTGTGTATCAGTACGTCACGATGTGCATAGTATTATTTCAGCACTGCCAAAACTTACTTCAATTCCAAAAGTATTCTTTGATGATAAAAGATAGATCAAAACATGGAATCCTTTGTTGACCTTAATCCTTTTGATGCAGCCGAAAGTATCATTCTCTACCTCCAGTTTAAAGTAACCTTCAGCCTCAGTCTCGCTTGTGGAAGAGCATTCTGCATTTAAAAGTAGAGCTTAACCAAAAAACAAGATCTCAATACTATAGGCCTCGACAAATTTTTAAAAAATCAGCTCGAAATAGCTGACTGGAATATTCAATTTGCCCTTGGTATATTTGACCTAGCCCCAAATTATGATAACATAATGTCACAATGAAAGCTGAAACATAATGTAGAATAAAATATGGGATGTTTCCTTGAAATCGCGTAATATTTATTTAACTAATAAAGAACTTTTGTTTTCGCTTTATATTTGTTTGCATATTAAAGTCATATGCCAATAATAAAAGTTATAATACAGAATAGTACATTTAGATATATATGTAGATGAGAAGAAAGGAAGGATTATAATGAATGTATAATTAGAAGGGCAAATACAGAGATAAATGAATAGATAGATAAGAGAGAGAGAGAGAGAGAGAGAGAGAGAGAGAGAGAGATGTAGGCAAAATACCTTGTACCGATAAAGTAAACATAACAGAGAACAGAACGGTGTTAACTTAATTTTATCAATGTTTTAATATATCAAGTTTCCCTTTTTGTCTAGATATACCAATGAGATTTCTTTGACAGGTGTGTTTGGAAATAAAAAGCACCCGTCTCAAATGATTAGCTACCTTAATTTCTCCACAAGCGAGATCGATGTATTGAAACTCTAGCGCCAACAAGCAGAGTTTATCATCTATTATTTACGTAATAATTACTGGAAGCCGATACATATATACTGTTTTGCAAATAATTAAATGAATAAAAATATGTGTTACATATCATTAAGTTGTAAGTATAAATAAATCATTAGAACAGGTCTATCTATGCAAGAGAAACAGGGTGTACATATAAAGGCTAAATAAAGGTGTTGATATGTGTACTGTGGCGAGATCATAGAGTATGCAACTTGCAGAACATAAAATGTTAGGAACTGACCACGGCCTCTCTCTCTCTCTCTCTCTCTCTCTCTCTCTCTCTCTCTCTCTCTCTCTCTCTCTCTCTCTCTCTCGCCCGCGGGCAAGTACCTTGCAGACTTTAGCTTGTCAGAGCCGAATATGAGCGTGGCCCGTGTGTCGGGTAAGTGGATCTGTCATAACTTGTTATTACTTTAAAAAAATAAGATACCTTTATTTTAGCTCATTTGTTCGCTTTAAGATGTAATTGTTTCATTTTCTGTCCCTCTAAACATGATAGATCATGTGGAGTGTACAATTACTGGTTCAAATATGCTAGATATAGTTTAGTTCTACAATCATTTAATGCATACATTCTAAATAAAGGTGTGATTACCCGCTGCCAAAATATTGTAAAGATTTTGAGAAGAAAATTGAATATGACGTTTAGTGTTATAATTATCTCTTTTAAAAATTGGCACACTTTTGAATTTATTCTTTTCACTAAATTTAGTAAACTATACATTTGATCACATGCGAGTTTCGATTCCTTTATTAACGTTCTATATTCTTATTTTATGTCTTCTTGTTTGAAAGAAGAAAAAATAGAAGAAGACCAAAACAAGGACG